>OZ026617.1:30924835-31524835 GCA_964020975.1 Hermodice carunculata
AAATACTTATGAAAGGCAGAAATGTTTTTTTTTTCCTTCTTCCTTTTTTTTTTTTTTTTTTTTTTTTTTTTTTTGTGTATATGGCTCGAGAAGTACTAGATGACTGCCAACTGGCATTTGTGAACTTGTTTTCTCAAAAACGTTAATGAGAGAAATGAGCATATGGCCCTGTCTGTGACGGTGATGTGACCCGCACATACTCCGTGATCACAAGGCATCAAACCCGTGCTTTGTGGCGGGAAATTGATATTCATGCGGCAAATTGTATTTGGCGCTCCTGATTCATTTAGGTATTAAAACGCTATCGTGGTACTCTGACATGGACATGTATAGGGACAGTTTAAGCAGTCTTTAGCAACCAAAGGCCCAGTGGTTTGGAACAAGCTGCTCGAGTCCCAACGTTTTGCGGAATCTGTTCGGGTTTTTAAAAGGCAATTATGTCGGTTAAATGGAGGGTGTATATAACTGTACATATTGTTTTCCTTTTAAACCAAGCTTCGTTTTTAGTGGTCTGTGCATTGTTTTGTTTTTACTTCGTGGATTATTTGTCTCTATCTACTTATTTTTACCATGTCTACTGTAACTTGGTCTCACATCATTCTACTTTGTATTTTTGTGACAGAGCCCCGTGGTAGAACAGTCCCAGACTGAACGGCTATACCCTGTAAAATATGTTCAAATAAATATACCTGTACATCTTAAAAAACAAGAAACCAGTAAAGTAAGATATTCAACTTTCTGTTGGCATTCAGGTCAGTTTAGAAAGATATGGATATACATGTAATGCTGCTTTATGGAAGTGGGCTGATGGATTAAATACCTTGTATGCGTGTGTATCTTGCAATAATTAAAATGGTGTACAAGTGTCTAATATACTCTTTTGATTACAGTATTTAAATTATGATTACCTCAATCTCTTGAATAGGCATTTGTTTGCAAAAATGTATGGCACTAACAACTCCTTGTTGCATAAGCCACAACACAACTGTTACAGTAGTTTTCCCTGAGCTCTTTATATATATATATATATATATATATATATATATATATATATATATATATATATATATATATATATATATATATATATATATATATCTTTATTTCGTTCACTTATTGTATCATAGGTTTACATAGTATAATGTAGATCGTGATAAATAGAGAAAGAAAAAAGGGGAAAAAAATAGCAATACAGACTTGATGAAGGTCTCCCTTACTCTGGATCAGTGCAATTTGTGCGCCATTTATGTGTCATTTCAGTGCTGGCCGTTCAAGGTAGTCAGTGTGCAAGTACCACGCACTGAATTTGTCTACTTGAATTTGACATGGCTCGACTAGAGTCGTTCGCAGAGATTTCATTGTAACCTTTGTACCTTTTCATGCAAAACAGTCAATAACGCTATCCCAAACCTATCGCACTTCTTCAAAGCAATGACCCTGTTCACTCATGCAACACCAGATCTTGTAATAATAGTACAAATCGATCTCGTAATAAATATGATTTTCTGTTGGTACATGTAGTATAGACGGAAAATATTGTTTAGCTGGTACCCAATACAATTGCGATTTGGCGGGAAAATGGGGTATATAGAGTGCAGGGTTCTGATTGGATGAGCGGTTTGGCGGGAATAAAGTCCAATACTGATTGGTCCTTGTGATAATCTTGGGGTAGTATATATAGGATGAGTGTTATGTTGGTGACGTAAAGCTGAGAAGGTTCATAAGTGTCTGGAGTAAGTTTTTGTTTAAGTATGGTTATACTTTGATGTATGCTGCTGACTTCTATGATTCGGCGTTATTTCTCAGCCATTTGTATTTTCTGCTGAATAAACCATCTCTGTGCGTGAGCATTCTATTTATATAAATTAATTGAGTAGTGTTATGTATGAGTATTTAAGTATTTAGTATGGAGTAAAGGCTAAACTCTACCTTTCAACAACTGGATCCAGAGTTTGGAATTTTATCCTTTAGCATATCCGTCATATCAGCTCTCTCCCTAGTTTTAAGCAAAGCTTGCTTCATTACACCTTTAGCTCTGTGGGCTGATTTTAGTAGTGATCAATTTTAGAGTGTCTTTCATCATGATTTGTATTTTGACTACTTTATGCTATTTTATTATACGTTATCTGCCTCTATATTTCTTAATCTGACCATGGAATGCAAATAAAAACTGAGGAGGTAAATTCTCATTGCAGCAAATGTTGTAGTCTTTACAAAATAGTGTCCCCTTCAGGCCGACACTCTTTTAGGCCACATTTCTGGTGCATTTGGGATGGCCTTAAAAAGGGGGACCACTGCACACAGTCACATCGCCCTGCATTGCCACCTTACCTTAAGCTGACTCTAAATGGCACCATGTAGTGTTGTATCAACCTTTCCAAAACATTTTATGTACAGTTTACTGTATACTACTGCATGCATTCTAAATGCACCGATACTACAGTGATCTCCCTCTTGAAAGGCCCCCTCACTAGAGGCCACCCCTCTTAAAAGACCACCATCCTATTCAGAAAGCGTGACATTTCCATTTCCCCCACTTTGGAGGCCATCCACTCTTAAATGACCAAGGGGGGGGGTGCCTTTAGGGTAGCCTTATGACATGGAGACTGCTGTATAAATCCATATCACCCCGCAGTGACACCGACTTTCAGCTGACTGTATATGGTACATTGTGTAGTGTGAATCCACTGCTCCCAAAATATTCTATACGTAGTTTGCTATATACTACTGAATTCAGTCTACACGCACGCATATTCTACATGTAAGCATGAAGTTTCAGATGCATATTTATCTTGCAGAATAAAATGTCACCTTATTCAATGAATTTAATCATCTAAACATGTTGCAGAATACTTAATGCATCAGTATCGTGATAATTTATGCAGCTATATACAAATTTGACCAGTGACCCATAGGAACAACAAAGCTTACCTCTAGTACTGTATTTCCCTTTTTCAAAATGCAGGGAAAAACTGTTAGTGGAAGAGGGTTGTAATCAGCTGGTCATGTGACATTCAATGCTCAATTCTAATGAATTATCATTTCTTAGAGGCATGCAAGTTTTGCCAGTGCAGTTCAGCTACATTTTTAGCACAAGGTAGGCGCATCCTCACAGAGGCTTAGTTTTTCCAGCACAAGGTATGTGCTCGGTTAGAGACATACAGGTTTGTACAATTTTTTTGTGTATCCATGGAAATGGCATGGTAAAGCAGTCTGGGGTGGGTCAGTTTAGTGGAAAGGCCCCCAACGAGTGTCTGCCGATTGGTTGTTAAAACTTCATCCTGATGGCCTATTTGATTTCCTACACTAGAAATATATTCTCAGGAGTCCCAGTTACAATTATGATCCAGAAAACAGAAAATTTCCACTCCGACCCTAAATGCCATTTCATCTTGTGTGTGTGTGCCTCTCGTCTCAATGTTTAAATTTTTAAATGGCCATAATTTGAATAAATTTTAGAACTGTCACCCCCTCTTTATAAAAAGGTCGAACTTCATGTATGGAAGTATAATCATACCTGGTTTGGACTTTCTGCGTGTGATAGTCTTCAAATAAAATATCGGACAAGTTTGCTGCAAGAGAGAGAGAGAACGAACGTCATAGTATGACTTGTGCCAATGCAAAATTCCATTTCATTTGATTTGATTTGACTGATCCATAAAATGGTAAACTTAAAGAAAAACGACCCTAAACACTTCTGGAAAATGTGCGATCAACTTATTAACTCAAAGAAAAGCTCACAAAATTACCATATTGGGCCCACAGAATGGCTCCAACACTTCCAAGCTGTCATGAATCAACTCGGTAATTTTGATGACAATTCCATAAATAATTGTATGGAAGCAAACAATAATAAAAACTGTAATAAGCTGAATTTCCGTAAAAAAATTGCGAAGTACTTCAAGCCATAAACAAACTCAAAAACAACAAATCCCCTAGCAAGGATGGTATTTGTAATGAAATGATAAAATGTAGCAAAGAAACACTGCTACCTCTATTAACTGACACATTTAACAAAATTCTTACATCAGGGGAGTTTCCCCTTTGTTGGCAAGATAACTCTTTAACCCCCATTTACAATAAAGGCAGTAAAAATGACCCTGGCAATTACCGTGGTATTGCTGTCTCTAGTAACCTACTAAAACTGTTCTGTTCCATACTTAACGCGAGACTCCCAGAGTCTGACTTCTGTGACAAGCATAAATGTATACCTCCTAACCAGATAGCCTTTCAAAAAAGACCAGAACATCTGATCATATATCCTTACCCTTAAAACTCTAATTGACAAATAATATCAACCAACTTCCCACGCAAAATCTGTTTTGCATGCTTCGTAGACTTCAAGTCTGCTTTTGACACGGTATGCAGACAAGCACTTTTCTATGAATTACTATTGGAGGCAACTTCCTCAGTTTATTACAGAGTATGTATTCTAATGTGTCTTACTGTATTGAAACCCAGCCTGGTTATACCAAGAGCTTTACATCAAATGTTGGTGTTAAACAGGGCTGTGTCCTCAGTCCCCAACTATTTAATCTGTATTTACAAGACTTGCCAAATAGTTTTGATGACGGGTGTGATCCTGTGCAGCTTAATGATTGTACAATCAGTTGTCTGATGTATGCTGATAACTTGGTTCTACTATCAGAATCCCACACAGGACTCCAGACTTCCGTTAACCGTCTTAAATTATATTGTGAAAAGTGGAAACTCAAAGTCAACCTGAACAAGACTAAAGTTTTAATCTTTACCAAAGGTGGCGACAAATTTGCTCGCTTCTCTTTCACTTACGATAACCTGCAGCTCGAAATTGTTCAAAGCTACTGCTATCTGGGAATAGATCTTACTGCAGCAGGAACTTTTACAGCAGCACCGAACAAATTAAAAGAAAAAGCACATAAAGCTCTTTTCAAATTGAGAGAGTAAGCATTCAATAACAAGATTCGACTGGCTCTGAAACTGTTCAAAACTCTCATTATACCTATATTAACCTATGCAAGTGAACTCTGGGGTCCTTATATGATCCACAATATGAATGATTCTAATTTTATGACTCTCTGTGACAAAGCACCTATTGAAAATGTCAACATCAGACTCTGTGGATATCCACTGGGTGTATACCCCAGAAATCTTGCAATGCTGCCGTATGTGGTGAACTTGGGCAGTATCCGCTATTACTTATTTGTTTGTGTCACTCACTTAAATATTGGTCGAGCCTACATGCCTGTGACCCTAACAGCCTAATTTCACTTTGCATGAAAGAAAATTACACTGTATTTCACACTGACAATCAGTGCTGGGTCAAATGTATTAAGACTTTATTAAGTAACTGATCTGAATAATATTTGGAATAATTTAGGAGGTATTAATATCCACAAAAGTCTATTCACTATCAGGAAAAATTGGAATCTATATACAACACAGCTTGGTCTAAACTCATTAATGGCGAAGGCAAGGTCTCTAACAAACTGAAGCCCTACTGTCAATTTAAGCATAACTTTAATCTGTGTAACAATTGGTATACCTGTTTAAAAAAGGAGACTCTTTACTAAACTAAGGATCAGTGCCAATAGTCTACATATCGAAACTGGAAGATACAACAAGGTAGAAGCTAAAAATAGGCTTTTTAACTGTTGTAGTGACTATGATGGAAGATAAATATCATTTTATGCTTGTCTGCTCTCGCTACACCAATATAAGAAACAAATTACCTTCAACTCTATAGGCACGTGACCCTACCTTTAATCAACTTTATGATCATAATACTTTCATAAATTTGATGACATGCGATTCAAATGCTGTCACCAATTGCATTGACCAGGCCTTCAGTCTAAGGGATGCTATATGCACGTAAGAGATGGTTTCAACCATTTCTGAAGATTGGGTATATTCACTATGTTTGTGTAAACCATTCTGTCATTTTTTCATGTCTATATATGCTTAATATGTATATTTATTTCTTTTCATTCTGTATGCACCAGACCGTGTCCCAGAGTTTATGTACAATGACGGTATTTTTCTATGTGGGTTTGCGCCTTCCAGGTCTGTGTGATGTGTACCCGTTTACCCAATGCCCTCTCCATTCTGTAGTGTCAATCACAATCGGTGGCCCTGAATACGAATATATATTATAAACGACGAGAGAAAGGTGTATCCAATTTGTAAGACGTACCACCCAAAAATTCAAACAAACCTGGTAACGGTGTCACCAACAATTTTTCCTGTCAAATATTGCCACACGCAGTTATGAGGCTATGCGGCGTGCAAACAGCATGTTGTGTGAAAGTGGGACCCTGAGAACTTTGAAGGAATGATGTTGTGACTGACCAAGGAAGATCGTGGAAGTATTCATATACTGAGTGGACAACCTCTTTGATGGGATGTTGCAAGCAAGTCCTTAAAACAGGGAAATAGTATAACGCGCGTTTACTTTAAAATACGTTTATATTCCCAAGGTCAACGTCAGTTTTTTGCAAATTATTCTAAACTAAGTACTTCCAGTATGCAATATGCGAACACTGAGATCAAATATATAGCTTCTATCGAAAGCGCTACACTCGTGTAAAATCAAGTATAGAATCGCCCCCCCCCCCCTCATTAAATGTGCTGGCTGCCCCTTTGCCTATAACAGTATCAATATTGATTAAAATGACGACAAACGTGCCTACCGTGTCTACGACTGTTGGTGGGTCAGTGTCGGCAGCTGTTGCACTTGATAGACATAAAGTGCTCAGATGTGCGAGGTGACCTGTATTCGCGGTCAAAACCGTGACAGTGTCAGTGTCCAGGGTCAAGGGCCTGCAGTCTCTCTCTCTCTCTCTCTCTCTCTCTCTCTCTCTCTCTCTCTCTCTCTCTCTCTCTCTCTCTCTCTCTCTCTCTCTCTCTCTGCACCTGCAGATTTGTCCGACATTTTATTTGAAGACTATTATACGTAGAAACTCCAAAGTTGGCATGGAGACAATACCTCCATACATCAAGTCCGGTCTTTTCATGTACATACGTGACAGCTTTGAAAATTGTGCAAATCATGGCCATTTGAAAATTTAAATCTTCAATATCTTCAAAACTACACACGTAGCAGTGCCATTCCGACTTCAGTTTGTAGGTTTGTGCTGGAGGTGCGTCTAATGAACTACAAAGAAAAAGTTGTACAATTTTGACATATGCTAATTAGGTGCACTTAAAAAGCTTAAATGTTGAATATCTTCAAAACTATTACAGGTAGAGGTGCCATGCAGACGTTAGTACATAGGTGTGAGCTGTAGGCGCATGTAATGAACCACGAACAAAAGTTGTAGAATTTTAATTTATGTTAATAAGAGGCACTTGAGAAGTTTAAATGCTGAATATCTTCAAAGTTTTTGCAGGTATAGTTATCACTCAATCTCCAATTCAGATGTTTGTGCTATAGGTGCATCCAGTGAACCACGAACAGAGGTATTAGAATTTTTTACCTATTAGGGAGACTTGAACAATTTAAATGTTAAATGTCTATCTTTAAATCTATTATGCATAGATGTGCTATTCCAACTTCACATCTTAGGTTTGTCCATCATCAACTTTGACCGGAGTTAACCACTCAGACCCCCCCCCCCCCAAGCTAGAATCTGTGAACAGTGTGTGGCTCTACTAGTGAAATGGAAATAATGCAAATTAGGAGCAACAATTGCAGACCTCTGCATATTTGTGATATACCAGGCATACAACAGGCCAAGATCTGTCATCGGAAATCAAGAACATGTATATGCACATCACTAGGCAGACGTAACACTTTGTGCCATCATATGGTGACCATTTTGTCGTCAGTCCATGCTGTTGTAGCAACAGCCATCCATAAATGAATCAAATTTGCGTACTCTGGAGAGTTACATATCTAACTCGTGTCTGTTTGCCGACATTCAGTTTTGTCCAAAAGTCTTTTTTTCTGTCTGACATTACCTTTTGCCAGCATTTTTTCATGCCAAGAACCTTATTGTGCCACAGTTTCCTCTTGAAATTTCATGTTTCTGTCAAGTCCCTTTTTCAACTTTGAATTTAAATGGACAAAGCAAGACTTTCCTTTGTAGGCAAACAGATTTGCTTTGAAGCAAAACTTCTCTTCTAGTTCCGTCTGATTTTACCACCAGAACGAGATTTCTTCGTAAAGCGCATTTTGGGATTTGAAGGTATGATGTTTAACTTTTTCTTTATACTACTTGGTAATGTTAACCCTTTTCATTATGTCTGTACATGTGTGTCAACACAGACATTCCTTTTTTGTGAATTCTGTCTTTCTTCTTTTTCCTTTGCCAGCAAATTTGTCTGACATTTTATTTAGAGACTACTTTACGCAGCAACACCAAACTTGGTCAAGCATGATTATACTTCCATAGATAAACTGTTTTTTTTTTTTTATAAAAAGTGGTGACAGTTTTGAAAATTATGCAAATTAGGACCATTTGAAAATTTAAATCTTAAATATCTTCAAACCTGTTACAGGTACAGGTACCATTCCAACTTCTATTCATAGGCTTATGCTGAATGCATCAAAGGAATCACAGACAAAAGTTGTAAAATTGTAATTTATGCTAATTAGGGTCACTTGAAAAGTTAAAATATTAAATATCTTTAAATTTATTATAGGTGGAGGTGTCGTTCCAACTGCAATTCATAGGTTTGGGCTGCAGGCGCATCCAATCAACCACAAACAAAAGTTCGATTCCGAGGTTTGTCCATCATCAATTTTGTCCAGAGCTAAGCAATCAGGCGCTAATAAAGCTGGAATCTGTGAGCAGCGTGTGGCCCGATCAGTGAAGCTAAAACAATGCAAATTAATAGCAACAATAGTACACTTGTACATGCATGCATGTATTTATGACAGACAAGACATACAACAGGCCATGATCTGTCATCAGCAGTCAATTACATGTATATATGTGCATCAATAGGATTTGTTGTTCACACTCATGCCCCATGCAACACCTCCGTGCTACCATATGGTGACCATTTTGTCATCCGTCCATGCAGTTGTGTCAAAAGTGACCCACTAATGAATCAAAGTTGCAATTAAAAATGTACCAGAACTGGCTACAGTAAATTGAGTTTCCTATTACAAATCGTGTTTGTTTGCTGACACTTGACATTCTGCTTTATCGATAATTTTATTTCTTTCTGTCTGGCATTGACTTTTCACTTGCAAATTTTTTAACGCGAAGAGCCGTATTTTGCCATAGCTTTTTCTTAAATTTCATTTTTTCCATGGGAGGTGCTGGGGAGATTCCTAAAAAAAATCCTGTAATGTCATGAACATTGACAAATTACAATTTTCATGGTGTGTACCAACGATTTTTTTGAAAAAAAAAAATCCTGACATTTTTTCCTATTTCTTTTTATTCTATCACTTTGGGGGCGGACGATGAGTGGCATATCGAATAATGGAAAAACTACTGTGTCATTTGATATTATTATTAGACCGATAACTAGAAATGAAGATTTGCTTCAAAGCAAATCTGTCTGTGTGCCTTCAAAGGTTATAAACATTAAAGGCTACTACCTTTGTCCTTTGGTACTTCATATTTCATCACGCTTATGGCTACATGAAATTTACAAAGTCCAAATAACCTTGACATTTGACCTTTGGAGGTCGCATGTAAATTACAAAAATGTGCAATTTTGCAATACCTACAATTTGAGCCCGACATGAATGAAATTGGATGAAAATTGATCAAGTTATGGAAAAATCAAAGGCCCAAATGACCCTGACTTTTGACCTTTAGAGGTCACATATAAATAACATAAATGTACAGTGTTACACTATCTACAATTCAATTTAAGCCCAACATGAACCAAATCAGATAAAAATTGACCAAGTTATGGCTAGATGAAAATTTCAAAGGGCCAAATCATCTTGACCTTTGACATTTACAGGTCACATGTTAATTATAAAAATATGCAGTGTTGCAATACCTACAATTTGAGTCTAACATGATTAGAATTGAGTGAAAACTGAGTTATGGCTGGATGACAACTTCAAGGGTCCGAATGACCCTGGCCTTCGACTTTTAGCGGTTACATGCAAATTACAAAAATATGCAATTTTGCAATACCTACAATTTGAGCTCAATATGATTAAATTGGGTGAAAATTGAGCGAGTTATGGCTGGATGAAAATTCCAAAGGTCCAAATGACCTTGACCTTTGACCTTGATAGGTAACATGTAAATTACAAAAATGTGGAGTGTTGCAATATCGATAATTTGAGTGAGACATGATTAAAATTGGATGAAAATTTACTATTTAAATATATATGTCGTTCATTACATGCATACGCAGTCCAGTATCCTACAAATGGCCTATGAACATTTACAGCTAAATAAAAAACTGAGACCATCACGATCCGTCCATGTTGACCATTTCAACAGAAAAGACTCTACCAAATATATCAACCAATTTAAAACTGGTAACCAATAATTCTCATCGCCATAGCATGAAGGAAGAGACAGCCCTTCAACAGTTTAAAGCTGACATGATAGTCCGGCGGAAAACACGTCACATTCCCGTGGCACCTAATGTGCTTGAAGCTGAATTTTATACTGTGGTCAAATGATAGAACCCTAGGGAAAAAGGTATGAAACTAGAAAAGAAGACTTGATTCACAGCAAATCTGGGTGTGTCTTCACAGCTTGAATGAATTAAAATGCTGCAACTATTCTTCATTGGCTGTGCCAACAGCCAATTGAGGGTTCAGTGGAATCTCTTTCTGTGGAGCCAGGCATTTTACCTTATAACTGAGAGAGTATACATTTTGTCCTCAAAATCTTAAACCTTTCTGGCCATGAGAGGGGGCTATCTGTAACAAAAGTATTCGCAAGGCTTGCCTGATAATTTTTTCAATTGTCTCTTATTAGCATCACTTAAAATTCTACAGCTTTTGTCTTTGGTTTATTGATGCACCTACAGCACAAATTTGTAGATTGAAGAAGTTGGAGACCCCTAAGTAATTGATCTGTAGTCCTGACATGACGTGGGACCTTGAAAGAAAGAAAGAAAGAAAGAAAGAAAGAAAGAAAGAAAGAAAGAAAGAAAGAAAGAAAGAAAGAAAGAAATTTGCTTCACTGCAAATCTGTGTGTGTCTCCAAGACTTGAATAAATTAAAATGCTGCAACTATTGTTCAAAGCTTATCGGTTGTGCCGATGACCAATTGAAGATTTAGTGGCATCTCTTTCTGTATTAGTTTGAAGATGTTCACACATTTCAAGTTTTGTTAATTGATAATTTCGCTTCACAAAATATTTGATTGATTCTGACTATTTCTATTTATACCTTATTTCCTGGATCTGGAATATCAAATATTTTGAGTGAGCAGTAATTCAATGTTATTAGGATGTGTCTAGGATATTTCAGATGAAAGGTATCAATTTACATTTAACTGAAGTAATTACCAGCTATTGGTCACTTTTGATTATTGAAATGTGAATGAGTTAAGTTCGCCAGGAACATTGGCAAGGCATATATTTGCCCGTGAATATTTCTGTCCTCCTTTGTTCTTCATCCTGAGCAGTCACTTTTTGCCTTTGTCAGCCATGTTCTGCATGTTCGCTGCATCAGAGATTTAACGTGAAGACATCGGGTCTCGGTATTGGCCTATGTGGAGTCTTTATTGCAGTGCTGGTTGTTGATGTTTTGTTCTTGAGCCTGCTGTAGAAGAACCGAGTATAGATGGATCGAGTTTGTGATCTAGAGATAAATTCAAAGACAATCGACCCATGCACGAGGGTCGTGATTTGCGTTCACTCCAGAATCAGATGATTCACTTAACGAGGACATTTTAAACTCAGTAGACCATGATGTACAGAACGCCTGATTTTAAAGCGTTACTATCCAGGAAATCCAGGAAACAGGTAGCTGAGCCAACTAACAAGACTGGAAAAATGGCAAATCTCAGTTTGAATCTGAGCGACAAGGGAAATGTGATCATTTGGACTTTTCGATCAAACAATTGGAGGATCAGATCAATACAAAAAAGCGACTGTTAGAGATTCAAAGTAAAGAGGAAAAAAATCAGACATGAGTTGGATCGATTACAATGCGAGTTGGATTCCAATTGTAGGGACAAAGCAGACACACCAAATAGCATAAAAAATAAGTCTGCTATTTTGTTCACTCTGCATTTGCTCTGTAGCACAAATATGTGGATTGAACGTGGAATGGCAACTCAGGCTGGGGTCCATGTCTTTGCTGCTGGATGCAATATTTATTGCGGTTGACATTTTCACACTATTTTAAGACGTTCTGGGCACCTTTGACATAGGCCTCTGACCTTGATATTGACCTCTGACCTCATAATTGACCTGTGGCTTACATTGACCTCTGACAATGATATTGGTCTCAGACTTTGACAGTTACATCTCACCCTGAGAGTGACCTCAGACCTTACATTAGCCTTTGACCTTGGTATTGGCCTCTGACCTTGACATTGACCTTTGATCTTGGTGCCGACCTCTTACCTTGCTATCGACCTCTGACTTGACAGGCACCTCTCACATTGACAATGACCGCTGACTTTGATATATCTCTCTGATCTCTACAGTGACCTCTAACCATGATGTTGACCTCTGACCTTTGACATTGACCTCAGACCTTCATATTGACCCCTGACCTTATCTCAATATGTAATTCCCTCTGGACATCATAATTGCCAGCATATCATATAGTGCAGTGTACAATATTAACTGCCCAAAATTTGCGTAATTTTCAAACTGTCAACTTTTTGGAACGAAATGCAGAGCATTGAATTTTGATGGGTTTAGTATTGTCCGATATGGACTGGAAAAGAAAGAAAGAAAGAAAGAAAGAAAGAAAGAAAGAAAGAAAGAAAGAAAGAAAGAAAGAAAGAAAGAGAGAGAGAGAGAGAGAAAGGAAGGAAGGAAGGAAGGAAGGAAGGAAGGAAGGAAGGAAGAAAGAAAGAAAGAAAGAAAGAAAGAAAGAAAGAAAGAAAGAAAGAAAGAAAGAAAGAAAGAAAGAAAGAAAGAAAGAAAGAAGGAAGGAAGGAAGGAAGGAAGGAAGGAAGGAAGGAAGGAAGGAGGGAAGGAAGGAAGAAAGAAAGAAAGGAAGGAGGAAAGAAAGAAAGAAAGGAAGAAAGAAAGAAAGAAAGAGAGAGAGAGAGAGAGAAAGGAAGGAAGGAAGGAAGGAAGAAAGAAAGAAAGAAAGAAAGAAAGAAAGAAAGAAAGAAAGAAAGAAAGAAAGAAAGAAAGAAGAGAAGGAAGGAAGGAAGGAAGGAAGGAGGGAAGGAAGAAAGAAAGAAAGGAAGGAGGAAAGAAAGAAAGAAAGGAAGAAAGAAAGAAAGAAAGAAAGAAAGAAAGGAAGGAAGAAAGAAAGAAAGAAAGAAAGGAAGGAAGGAAGGAGGAAAGAAAGAAAGAAAGAAAGGGAGAGAGAAAGAAAGAAAGAAAGAAGAAATAAATAAAGAAAGAAAGAATAATTATTTAATGGATTGTAAGACATTATAGTCACACGTATTGTGTGGCTGCCTCACTATCTGTGTGTTCTCTTCCCCTTAATCATATGGCAATTATATAAAAAATATGTATCTAGGTAGGCGCCGCAACCATTCACAGGACCGTTGATATGGAAAGCTGGGTAAAACGGGCTGTTGAAAAGTCTGCCATAAGCGTGAAAACTTGGAGTCAAATAATCTCCTGTTAATCATGCAGATAAAGTTAATGTTTACAAGCAGGGCTTTACGCTAACTTTTTCTGTTATTTACTGATACAACACATGGGTACATACTGGCATGTAGTATATCATATACATGGGCAAGATATTACCAGTGAAAGGCATTGGGATAAACAAGCGGTATTAACCCTTTCATTTCCACATTACCAATACCCAAATAATTTAGAAAAGTACTTTATATCTATCGAATGAGCTTCAAAAGAGTTCAAACTGATATGTTTCATTTAAAGGAAAACAGTTGAATTGATATGAATCGGTCGAAATATGTGTTCACAGCCGAAGGTACAAATGGTTTAATATGAGCTTTATGTCAAGTGCCATCCTGACCATCGGTTCGCAAGTATACAATAAACGACTTGGCATTGGCCTAAGATGTCGTGGACTGAACTTATCAATACAATTGGAGGTGATAGTTAATTAGCACATGAGATATAGACAGGCCTATGTAGAAGAGTTAAAAACTTCATATCATATTATATATAAGGACATGATGATATGGTTATACGCACTATCATCAAGATGTCCTTCGTGACTCTTACTGCGAGTCAAATTCTTCTAGTTTCACATTAGACCTATATCACATGGGTGCCATGTGACCTGTGCATTTCTCCATTGTGTATATAGTAATGTGTAACTCAATGTCACCTCTTGTTAATTATTTTGACTTAGTTTGGTTCAGTTTGAAAAGAAACTCTGCAGTTGAAGATTCAGACCATTAATTGTTATCAGTCAGTTTTTTGATACAACATTTGACTGTATTTATTTTATTTTTCACGCAACCTTTTGCAATCAGCTTCATTAGAAAATAAATCTGAAGTCGATCCTGTTACGTTGATAATTAGGCCAATGTCATACACCTGAAACCATATACTTATTGAGTTGCATAAATTGGTCCAGTTGATTATTTTCTTCCTGTGGTACGACGTCATTATGTAATTTGTACGGTCTAAATGACAGTCGTTCCGTATTCCATACATTTTTATTGGGGCTAAATCTGACAACTTCACATATGCCACCTTGGATATATAATGCATGCCTTTAGGAACCGATGCGCATGCATTGATTTATTTGTGTTTTGAGCCTCTGTCCTCTGCAAGGCTTGAAGTGTCAGCCTGCAACTCAAACTCTTCTAATGCCGGGCATTAACTATAATAATTGGCAACCCACACTGCAGCCAATGTGGCACAGCACAAGTTTTAGAATGCACATGTAATGTATAATTATAACATTCCTGTTTTTAGGGGTTATCTACTCATGCTCTTCCTTCAAATTCACCAGTACCTCTGGTCAGCTCATACACAAACTGCCAGTGTGAATATTAGTCGCAAAAATTGAGACCCCCATAAGAGCTGTAATAAAATTAACAACAATGATATTTGATTTTTCAAACTTTGACGATAGAGACAGGGGCAAATACTGTTTTCTGAAAAAAAAAAAAAAACAAAAAAAAGAATATCCATTCGTTGCAGCTGACCAGCAGGTATCTCAAAATTTAACCTAATTGAAGGGCATTTTTAAAACTAATTTTATAAATTCTGCGAAATTCCCGGTAATTAGCTTGCAGTTGCCTTTTAAACGTAGTTTTCTTTAACTGCATCGTTTACGTGTAGGCTCGACTCATTTAATTAAAGATTTAATATAAATTACAATTTACACTGCCAAATTACGTGTAAAAATAGGCCAACTATTAGTGTTAAATCCCCTTCGATGACATTATGCATTAAATTTAAACTTATTTCTTTAGCAGCATGTTTGTACAGTTTTGTATTGGACCCTATCGTGTATCATGATTGGACGTTACATAACCAAGATTTTCCCGGACAGCTCAGGAAAGTTACCATTTTCTGAAACAGCAAAGGCGAGTTTCACGAAGACCAGCTCATAGCGCCATCTGTCGAGAAACAGCGAGAAACTTGAAATTATCTGTGAGTGGCGTTGATGGCGCTGTCTCCTAATATCTTTCATCTGATTGGACAAACAAGCTTGTTGTTTACAAATGGCGGAAAATGTAAAGGTAAGTGTCTGCGTGTTGTAACAAATTTGATGCATATTTTATGCTGGTGGCCCAGACTGTGCAAAAGTTTGCAATTAAATGATAATTTGGGTGAGCGCTGGCTTGACCAAGTGATTACCAATACCTTGGGTAAACTGTGTAGTGATAATCACCCTTGGATACAAGACCATAATTTGCGGTTTTGCCGACTTTTTGGTTCTACAGTGTGTTGGGATGGTGGGAAGGGATCCAAACTTCTGTTTCAAAGTAGGGCAGGAGTAATCAATCTCGAAAAGAGAAGTCAAAAGTGGACAATAGGGAGTAATGGAAAGTGCAAGTCATGTAGAAAAGAGGCAGATGAGACAGTGGACCATTGGCTGTTGTGGTGTGATGCATATAGAGAGATAAGGGAAGATTTTTTCAGAAAGTGGCACAGAGAAGATTACAATTACAAGGGTTTAGAAGAGGTTCAGGGTTTAGAGGAAGAGGAACGTATAGCATGGATTTTAGGTATGAAAGGTGGCTTTCTGGGAGGCAGGAAAGGTAATAAAAATGTACAGGACTACCTGGTAGGATGCTGGGAGAAAAGGAATGAAATAATAGAGTTAGAAGGCAACAGGTTAAATTAGAATTCCAGAGTACAGGGAGGGGAAGGAATGGGAATGGTGGTAGCCCTTATAAGGGCTCCCATGGGGGCTCCCATGGGAAAAGCCTGAGCCTTAGAGGCGGGGATAGGGTGTGAGAGGGATGGATAAATTTTTTTTTTTTTTTTTTTGTTATTTTCTAGGCCACCTGTGTCACAGAGTGACACAGGACCGCGGCAGACAAGCGGAGAGCCACCGTATTATTATTATTATTAGTGCAGCGTCGGAGTCCGCACTTAACGAAGAAAATGACACCAAGGTTATTTATGTGTTTTTCACCCTGTTTTTTTTCACAAGGTTTGAGCTGTAACCCTAGCCCCAAGGGACCTCCCCACGCTCTGTAAGCTTGCGGGTGGAAGCTTACAGAGGGTGGGGAGGTCCCATTTGACTACTGTAACCCATACACGACACGTCAACTTGAGTTTCAAGCCACAAGGTAAAATAGCATCACAGCCACGGAGTGGAGGCCGTTTTCGGTCACATCCCCCACTCATTATAAACCGTGCACTGCCGCACACCCGTCACATTATTCGATATTTGGGTTTCGTGCTGCTTTCGGTCATGCTATTACCACATATAGTGTAGACTGGGGTTAATCGGGTGGCAGTGACAGTGTAGCTGATTATTTATCATAACAAAATTTGATTTCATTGAAAGAGTGTTTATGAGAATGTAAATGGCAGTTCCAATCCAAGGGGACAAACTATCAAATAATTATTATTATGTGGTCATTAGTTCTGTGGTTATTATCAACTCCAAGACAATGTTAAACAGTTATTGAGTAAATTGTTATTTATATTTAGTTTTGGATAAAATGTGACATTGTACAATGCAGGTTAGCAGCCATCGGTGAGTGATTCAGACAAAGGAATGAAGTAATGTTTGGCGATTTTGAACATTAAAGGATTTGGTCATGCATGGCAAAACCGATTACATGAATGAAAACATGCCTGTACTTGTGCATGTTACTGTTCAATGTGACTTCCGTGAGGTAGTGCTAATGCCATAATGGCCAGATCCTTTATTGTTCATGTTGATCACGTTACTTAATATTAAAATATGTACTGCATTAATCACTGTTTGTTATTGTCTCTTTTCATCCAGGGACTGAAAATACATGAAGGCAAAAGTCAGTGAAAGAACGCCACAAAAATCCATTTATGAGACAAAAGAACAGAGGTGACCCTGCTGACCCGTGCAGTGTCTACACACCTTCTCTGTGCGTCAATAATTTAAATTTCAAGTACGCCTTTGTTCATTGACCAATAAAAAAACCAGGCATTTCAAGTCAATATGAGTACATTTGGTGACCATGCCTCAATATTTTCTCTGTCAACCACTTGCGCAGGAGACAGTGACGTGTTGGGCCCATCAGCTTCTCTTAAAGATCTGGACACTACATCTGCTTTAAAAAGGGACACAATGTTGACAGATTTTACTGGGACAAGGGATCAAAACCCTGCTACAATTGTAGCACAAGTCTATCTCAATTCTAGCCCTTATGTGCCTTCAAGAGATCACCTTTCAGTTTCACACCATGCACCATCACAAAGGAAAAGCTACATGGTAAGTAACCAAATATCATTCTATCAGAATAGCTTGTTCAGAAAGGGTGATGTTTCTTGGATGGTACATTGTCAGTGTCTCACATGTGCATGACCCATGATGTTCTAACAGGTGGACAAGCAGGCTGCCTATCTTTATGAAATCTCGAAGTATGGACACTTACTACATCTATTAATACATTTTTCATCATACCCACATTTTGTTCTTTTTGTGGTATATTCTGAGATCTTAGAGTTGTACATTAGAACCATATTTATTTCAGCAGTGTTAACTGTTCTGTGCTAAAGGAAGAAAAAGATGTTAATTGAGGATCATGATTTCATCATTTTGTCAATTGTTCATGAATCATTGTGTTCAAACAAAATAGCCCATGTCCTGCTACTGCCAAATTTTCTGTGAGCTCCGACTATAACTTGGTGTCAGGTCAGCATCTGCATGCTCTATCAATGTATATGTTTGTTTTCCCTATGTTAACTATATTTCCTGTTCAACGTTTGGGTAAGGTATCATTTGTCTTTTTTCAACTTTCTGTTGTATGTACACTGTGAAACATTTGTCACATGGATTGATCTGATCTGCATTGACATTTGTAGTTTATGGTAAAAGATGTCACATACAGATACTTGATATGTTGGCAAATGGCAAAACTTAAGTAACCTTGAAGTCAAATGTCTTCTTGGGTTTTACAGGACAAAGTGGCTGTCTGTAATGTGCTTTCTGCTTGATTTGCCTGCCTGCATTTGGTAAATAAAGATGTATGCAGAATCCTACATACAGCACACTGGTATTTTTTGTAACTTTGCCTGGTCTTGCAACACTTCCATATCATCAGTACCAGGAATTTTTTAGCCAAGTTGTATCGTCTGCACCTGTTACTGCACATCTTGAAAATATAAACAGATAAATGTAATAACATACAAGGTTTTGTTGTTTACTTTAAAACTTTTACCAAAGCATACTCTACAAATAATTTTTGAAAAGGCTGTATTAGTCCGAAAGATTATTTTACTGTTAAATAAGTGACCTAAATCAGCTGGTTTACGCATTGAGCTATCTGAATTCATCTGCGGCAGATGTTATTCCAAATTAAGTAAACCAGTGGGGCATCTGCTTGTACTGTAATTAATCTGTATTGTTTCAAGCCAGTCCAGGGCTTGACATTAAGGATTTTTTCTACTTGTCCCAGGACAACCTTGATTTGAAACTTACTTGACCCAAATTCATCAAACTTGTCCAGGGCCTGACATTAAGGATTTTGGCCACTTGGGACAAGTGGGAAAGAAAATTTACTTGTAGCAAGAAGCGGCCTACGACAGTTGCATGTTTGCCTAATTGTACTTAAAATCCTGTTAAGAAAAATTGTTTTGATAGCATGTTTTTGGCACAAAAGCTAATGACTTCCATTCTTTTCTGATATGCCTAAATGCACATTTACTCAGTATTAAAAAATTACTCAAAATTGACAGTATTTTCTCAAGTGTCACAAACCTGACACATTAAGTTGACACATTGACTCCGGGTTGGCAGTTAAATAGAGCTTAATTGTTTGAGGAGTAGGTGTCATCATGGAGTTTGTTTCACATCTCTGGTGCAGGATGTACATTGTTACAGTCCTTGTTAGGATTTCCCTTGGTTTGTACAGGTGGTCTAGCTGCAACTGTTTATTTTACAATCACTGGGACTGAATATAATGCCCCAGCTTGTTTCCACTTCAGTTAAACATTGGCGGATGGTTTAACTAGCATAAGCTGTCCAGCTAGAAAGGATACATATTGGTTCAGGGGTAAGTCAAATTGTTCTTATCGGAACCTGTACTATGAAAATTTGGTAATTATGGTTTGTTTGACAGGTATTCTTCTTTGATATGAAGCCCTGCATTTATAAGCAAAACTTCACATATTTAGCTAATTCATCAATTGCCACGTTCATATTTATTCATTATTATGTGGGTTGTCTTTGCTGAATATTTAGCTTAGACAAGGAGCCACTACTCAGAGACATGTACAGGTAAAAGGCTCCGAAACATGTTGAGTAGTCACCCGCTGAAGACCCTTTAATTTATTTGGGCTAATACAGCCTATGTCAAAATTTTACTAAGGAACGTGTGCAATATGGACAATAGAACTTCTATGTATATAAGTTAGACAGGGACAGGTTAGCTTATGGAGAGTAAAGAGTTCGGACAACGGAATAGGGTAATGACTACTAGGAAGTGGTTTTGGACAAAAAGACACAAATACAATTAACCACACTGAATCTGAAAAGAAATTTACTTGTCCCATATTTTTGCAGCACAAACCCTAAATGCCAGTTTATCAATTCATGAATGCAGACCTGTCTATTCTCTTTGTTTCTAATATGTTTTCAACATATTAGAAACAGAGAATAGACAGGTCTGCATTCACGAATTGATAAACTGGCATTTAGGGCCTGTGCTGCAAAAATATGGAACAAGTAAATTTCTTTTCAGATTCAGTGTGGTTAAGTAAATTTTCTTTATTATTTTGTCCAGTTTTATTTATTTGCTGTTCTTTCACTGTATTTTTCTTAGTACACATCTGTAATATATAAAAGAAACTCAATAACAGTCTGACAATCGACATATTGAGTGATATTTGACCGACAAAAATCTTTTAGTTATATTCCATGCAAATTTTAACAGTGTTAATATTTAAAATGTGTGATGTTGAAATCAGTTTATCTTGTTAAAAAGTGTTGGTTTTTGTGATGCTTATGAAAGGCCTGTCTTTATTTCCAGAATTACTAAAGATAATCTGGCATCTGACTGCATTAAAATATCTCATTCAATTTCTTCATACCCTTCTGTCCAAGCTACAAAAATTCCTCAAAAAGGTGTTTTTTGTCCAGATGTTATTGTTCTTGATTATTGAATTTATGTCACGTAGCATGAATGCATTCATTCTTGTCAAGACCTACTGATTAGTGTGCCATCTAATGTCACTTTGTGGAATAACTGAAAATGCCATGTGCTTTAAGATGTGAATGTGAGGATATAGATCCATACTGTTGGAGCTTCAGGATTATACATTAGTAAGGATTTAGTGAAAATATGTTCAATGAACATACAAATGGAGTACTGTAAAAGTAAAGTGAAAATTTGAATCTCTTGTGAAGTTTTGAAACATCACTATGTAAAAACCCCTATTATTGCCCATATCAATCTTTTCTTTGTTGCGTTTTGATAATAAAATCACTGTTATTTACACATTGAAATTCCCTATGTGTTGTTTGAGGTTGCAAGATATTTTATCACTCAGCACAGTTATTTTCAAATGAAATATATTGTTGAAAGAAGCACCAAATAATTTGATTGTCCACTGGGAAAATGCTGGTTGTCCATTCAGAATTGTAATTTTGAATTTTACTTGTCCTGGGCAATCAAGCTTACCTTCTCACATGGGGTAATTTTCTCTGCAGTTGTGTGTGATATGTAGGGCCCAAGACATGATCATCATGATATCCCAGATGAAGTTGTGGGTGACTGTGGTCATTCATATCATCACAATAACAGTCATATAAACACTTCTCACATATTTGCAGTTTGTTGTATGAATTCTGTATACATGTAGCCTTGTCCTCACAAGCCTCTAGCTGTCCACTTAAATATCATTTTGCAAAAATATGGACATATTTATATGTATGCATGCACCCATGTAACAATAGTGTACAATTTCTTGTAGTCATCTGTGATTTGGTCTCTCAAATGTACACCACGTCTGTACAAAATACCAAGATAAACTATTATTCGCTATAGGAAATGACTGGAAAATTTGGAACTCCAGGATATTATATAACTCAATGTTGTCTCAAGCTTCATAGCTGTAGGACCATAAAGCTTTAAAAAAAATGTCATAAAGCCTTCAATATGACCATCAAGTTTAAAAAGCTCCTGATAAAGCTATATTTTGTCTGAACTTAAAAATATGGTTTTCTGGCCCAAATTTCCCTGACGGTGCAGCTGGCCACAGCCCAGTCTCCAATCATGGATAAAAAGGTGAAGCTTTAATTTTTCCCAGGGGACAACCCTGAAACTCTTCTTTAGGGCTATGACAGAATCGGCTGAAAATGTCTCACAGACACCATTACATAATGGGTGATTTGTCATGGTAAACATGATAAAATACATTTTTTCATATCCTATATGGTTGTATGATAACATAGCAAAATTGTATTAATGTCAGACTGCCTTCAACTGATGAGGTTAAACTGCAAAATGCTCTAAGTGGTGCCTGGCTCAGCTTGAAACCATTGTCAGGATATTGGCAGACCATACATTTTCTGAGGATGTAAAGAAAAATAGTCAAACTGCACCTTGCAGATTTGGTGTTTGGTAGATCCTTTGGAGTTAGTGATACATGTAGTCGGCATGTACATGTAACAGAAAATTGATCACCACTGTAAACCCAAATCTGTACTGTTTAAACACTATCAAGTCTATAATATTCAAAGAGCAAAGACATATTCTGTACCACTTACTGAAAAACTGTACAGTTCTAAATCTTAATAACAATTTATTTATATGCCAATTTTTTTTTTTTTTATCTTCAGCTGGTACTTGTCATGTTAAAAGAATTTAGGTTCTTTATTTTGCACACATTTTTGCATGGCCTTACATTTTCTTGTGCAGTGCTGCATCTGAAAATTACCAGATTCTCATAAACATGATAAGATAAGGAGCTCAGCAGCTTAATTCATTACCAATATATGTAGCAGCACACACATTCAGGTGCTACTATTTCAGGTACTGATCTGGGCTTTGAAAATGTGGAGCCAACTTGGGAAATAATACAGTCATCACTGCAGAATTCTACCTGACTAAAATATGCATTGTATTTTGTGTTGGCAAATTTCCTTAGCCAAATGAATGAAACATTAGCATTTGGCTATGGCACCAGTGGTCCTTGATATTTAATATGGCTAAAGTCTGTGTGATACATTTTCAGTACATATAAAATACACAAGGTGCTGAATTTTTAAGTGAAAACAAAATGGTGTTTGTTGGGTTGAACCATTTCATGAGTATTTTGGCACATGAATACTCAGTCAATATCCAAACTCGAATATTTTCCAGAGATTGATTCCAAGCAAGACGTCTTGTTAAAGTGTTTTTGATGGGGGCTTTTTTCTGGGTGAATACAAAGTTGCTCCCATGCATGTAGGTTGTGCTTACTTTGCCCTGTGTTCAAAATTCAAGATATGTGTTTCCGTGAAGATATCGATGACTTCAAAAATACTGCTATATTTTTCATGAAATCTCAAGAACAGCTGACCAACATATCTAGCTAATTGATTCATAGAAATAGTGTGAAGTTAAGGTGCCTGCTCTTTAAGGTGTATATAACATAGTGGTGCAAAAATAGCCACTGTACGTCTGTTTTTGTATATACAGGCACATCAATGGACATTATACATTTTTATTTTTGTCAATATGTGTAGTTTCTTTGCATGTAAAAATAAGCATTCTAAGATTAATTTGTAAAATGTGAAGGTCATTTTATTCAAGAGGTCTGATTTACACTTTATATCAAACATACAGGTAACAAAGTACATCACCTTCCTAGAAAAGAAACTGGGGCATTCTTGTGAAAAATGTGCATGGGGATAAGTACATCTTCAGGTCTAATTTTACCCATATGTAGTTGTAGCAATTTTATAGACTAGATAGAGTCAATTTCAGGAATACAACCCATACTGGCTGTAGGCCAACATAAGTCACAGTAAACTCATAAAATAATCCATATTGAATTTATCTTTAAAAAGGACTTTCGGTAATATGATGCACATATAGGCTTCTTTGTAAGTTTGTGGAAAGTCTACTGGCTATTTCAAAAATTGAGTCTGATTCATATATGGTTGGAATAAGTAATAAATGTGGAATAAGATTCATTGGTCTTATTAGTAAAGGGTTGAAAAGTGATGATTTAAACAATTTGTCTGTTGTGTTCTATTGCTGGGTCTGGTCAAGTGCTTGAAAAAGTCCTTGAATATACTTTTCACGAACCTGTATGAACCCTGTTCTAATCAGTCACCTGTGAAATAATCCACTCACCTGTAAAAGCACATCCAGTGAGGCTTTGACTGTCATTAGTTGCTGTGTTTGAACCGACTTTACCAACTGCAGAATAACAGCACACTACATCCACTTTCTCTATAAAATCTTTCAGTCTGGGTTGATAAATTTCTATTAGGGAAGGGCAGCTTGGAACTATTTATTTTTTTCATGTGTCATAGAATTTATTTGGGGTTGGACTCTCTCAGGGGTGTGTGGTTGGGTTACTTGGAGTCTACTCAATTTTATTGTGTGTATCATGTTTCTGATGACTTAAAGCATCACTTGACTGATTCTGGAGCCCTGACCTTAGCAGGTGAAGACATTTGCTAGATTCTATCTTGAAACATGTATTTGAATATCCCGCCATAACGTATTGACCAAAAGCAGTGAGACAATGGCTGATCATGCAGGCACTACTTTACTGTTGCAAGCATGGACGTTCAGGATAATCCTACTCCAGTGGCTACTGCGCCTCATGTAAAATGACCATGGCTTTCACATTCATCTACAGGAAAGTCTCCCCCCTCTCTCACGAATGTGTATTGACAGTGACAATGATGATGATCCTGCTGCATATTTTCTTAAGATACTAATGGATTCTAGGGTTGCTTAAGTTTTCAGGGGGTATAATGCTGACGCGATCCAGCAGGAATTGAGTACCCAACTTTCAGATATGAACTTGAAGTTTAAAAAAGTTTGAGGAACTTGAGTCCAGGATAAAGCAGGCTGAGACCAAAGCAAATGAGGCAGTGACCAGAGCAAATGCAATTGGAAAAAAAAAATTCAGGAGGCCAATACCAAATCAAAGAGTTGTCTGACAGGGTCAAAGTGCTTTAACATAATCAAGAAGGGGCAGAACAGTACAGTCATAGGAATTGCCTATGTTTTTGGCCTAAAGAACCTGAAAGTCAAGAAGAGGACACAGACTCTATAATCCACAACTATGCTGATATTAGTGATAAGCTGGGTGTCTATGTGGAGCCTAATGACATTAATCACTCACACAGGGTAGGCAAACGCAATATAAATGGAAAGCCCAGAGCTATCATTGTACATTTTTTGTCACATCGAGTGAGGCAACAGGTGTTTCAAGCCAGAAAAAGTAGTGATGAAATTTTCATTACAGAGGATGGTACCAAAAAAAGGTCTCACATAATATATTTAGCTCACGGTTTGAAGCGCCAAAAGAAGATTGAATCATGTTGGACCAGAGATGGCCATCTGCATATCAGGGAAAAAAACTGTTGGGGTGTTAACCACAATATGGGCCGCATAGTTCAAATCCATGACAAAGAGGATCTCAAGGTGTACATGCGTGGACCAAATAGCTGATTCCTTGTCAAAGTCAATTCAAGTCAGAAGTGTGGCATTTGTGATTGTATCATTTAAAAGCTCTAACTTGTGATATATCACAAGTATATATACTTGTCACTTTTGCTATGTATACCAGCTTCACTCTCTTTCAATGTTTGTACCTGTTTTGTCCTCACTGTGACTGTCGCTAAGCAATTATGACTGTGACAATTTTTCTTTTTCAACAGAGCTATTACCTTGTTTGTACCAGTTTTTTCGCAGAACTTTTCATAGCTATGACATCAGCTGACTTACATTATAGACCTCACCTTACTTAGTCTTGTTGTTTAATTGCCCCTTTGGTCACAAAGTTAGTGTATACTTCAAATTGGTGATTGTACAGCTTACACATATTGCTTCTCCAAGTATAGGTTAGACGCCGAGTAGAGTTTTCCAATTGAATTAGAAGACGAGCGCGCTGCGCGAGTCTTCTAATTCAATTGGAAAACTCTACGAGGCGTCTGACATACTTATACTCCAAAAGATGGGTATTATAAAAGTATTTCCTACTTGAAACAAAGTTAAAAGACTTGATTTCGAAGAGAAAAGCAACAAGTAAGAGTACATAATGTAACGACCTTTGACACTTGACCTGTCACGCTCCCTGACCCTATTCAATGCTGGTCAACAATAGACACGCTGGAATAAATATTATGTTAAATCAGTGAAGAATCATCTCAGCTGTTTAGCGTAATGGACAGCACGCTCAGCCGTGGATCACAGAATTCCTGGTTCGAGCCCTGCCAGGGACAAAATATTTTTTTCATTAAAAAGTGTAGGCAAAAATTGTCGAAGTTCCATTGCAAAGGCCCGTCATGAGGTCACTTGCATTTCAGCGGATCTAATTCAATTAGACTCCTAGGAGGAGAGGAGCTCTATGAAAGTTAGACTCCGCTGAAAACAATAGAAATTGGGCGCTGAGGAGTATAATGATAATTTCTGGTGTAGTTTGGCTTATATATGTGGCACAAGCGACCGATGACATGCCAGGTGTGCAATAACTGCTGTTGTATAGTAACTGGGTACATTGTTTATGACTGGAATTCTGCTCTAAGCTGCTGGTTTGCACTCTGAAATACAAACTATCCAGAAAAACTCTCATTGAATTATATACAACCATGGTTCGACTGAAACTAGAAATGGATGTGTGATTTTTTTTTTACTATTGTACTGATGGCATAGCTTAATCTCGAGAATATGTTCAATATGAAACTGCACGGATCTGCACTGGTTCACTGAGACACACTCCTCGTATTCATTTATTAGGAGAACTGGGTTGGTAGACCTTGGCTACTCACAGAAAATAGTTCAAACTTATCCTGTTTTATAAAACGGTCCGTAAGCTAGTCCCTTCCTATAAATTTACATGACCTAGTTCCTGGCAATTTCAGGAACACTGTTTTACAAATCGTCTCAATTTACGACAAATTAAATATAAAAATCTGCGTTTCGGGAAGTCTTTTCTCCCATCACCAATAAGACTTTGGAATGATCTACTGCTTGATTTATGTGAGACATCTTCCTTGATTATATTCAAGGGTAATCTTAAAAATACACTTCTGGCTGTCGATAATATACCTAAATATTTTAATCAGTAGACTAAAATGAGATTGTTTGGTGCCAATATGGTATAACTGTCTGTCTTGTTTCCAATGTGTGTAAAAGTATGCTTAAAATCGTATGGTATGCTTTGCCTTTACAGCTACATGTACATATTAGCCAGGTGGACCAAATTTGTGAAGGATATCGATAATGATGCATTCCCAGGCAGGGGTCATATTTAGTGTTTAGTAGAATTGTGACATTTTGTAGTTTTCACCTGCAAAATATATAATTGTCTGCGTGCAAAAAAAGAAGATGGTTTCTTACCTAGTCTGGTCATTTCTGGGGATTTTCATTTCCCATGATTCATGTCTGGTACCTTTGATTTATTTTCCTGTCGATGTCTTTGTTCTGGTCACTTTTTGTCAAATAATCATGACCACAGAATAAACTGAAATTTGAATTTCACCCTACTTTTATATGTGTTCTTGGTAAAATGGGTGGAGTGGGGGTGGGGTGGGGCTATAATCTGGTGTTTTTGACATTCAAGTTTCATTATGTTACCTAGTAGTTACATGTTATATGGTTCATGAGAAACAATAAAGACCTGTACACAGATGTAAAGGAAAATCCAGAAATAGCTGCACATATTATGATATTCTCATGAGATCCATTCCCCCCCCCCCCCCCCCCCCCCCCCCCCGTTTCAAATAGTATCCCTGTCATGGATGTTTACAACAACAGCCACTAGGTTGCTCTGGTCACAGTTTTCCACAGCATGCTGCACATCGCCACACTTCCCTGTCAGGCTGGGCAGCAGGCTGAAATGATATGCTGCAGCTTGCGGCAAACTGTGGCACTGCCACAGATCCCCGCCCCAAATTGCAGGACTGCCACAGTTTGCTGCATTTGCAGCAGAAGAGTGTTACTAGTGGTGGTTACTGTTAAAGACTTATAAATATGAGAGTACCACCAGTTATCGTTTAGTGTTGTTTTGACATTAACTGGTTTGGCAATGTCACACTGTGGACACTAGCCATATGGATTATGTGATTTCCAATCTTTTATAAATCAGTAATGTTGAGTTTGTACTTGCAGAAGCAGCAGATCCCTGTCAGCAGAGCACAGAGTCATTTGGGTGCTCTTATTTTGTAAATTCTCAAAATAGATATTCTCTGAAACCATTTAAACAATCCTTCAAAATAACAGTTTTAAAAAGCAGAGAAATTCCACATACAAATGTCAAGTTTTGTCAACATTGTAAGCCAGAGACAGTGCAAGTAGCTATGCTGAGGCAGCATAAAACTGTGTGGCATGTGTTGACCCCAACTGGGACTCATCAGGCACTGGGGCGAATTAGAAAAAAAATCTTCCATTTTTATATTGAAGGGTAACAATGCTGTTGCTACTCTGGCACATCCCTGCACATGCCTAATTGCAGTGAAAGGCATAATTTCAGTTTGGTTACTACATAACCAAAATCTCAAACTTATGTTTGGAATGTGTACTTCACATATTTGGGAGGTGAACATACTGGTTATAGATCAACCAGTACTAAAAATGGAACCATTATACCAGGTGAATTGCATGCTTTTGCATCTGAATCTGATGCCCTGTTGCAGGGGCTGGCAGAAAAATGTTTATTTGAACTGCTGTTGTAAAAGTACTTTAATCCCTGTTTTTAGCTCAGCTGGTAAGTCAGCTGAGCTTTTAGGAGGGTGGGTCAACGTCAGCCGTCCGTCCACGATTCACATTTTTTTACTCCTTCTCAAAAACCATCTGCCAGATTCACTTCAAACTTGGTGGCAATGTACTTTGGGTGAGTCTCTACCAAGTTTGTTCAATTGGTCATGGTCCAGTCATTTTTGGATTTTTTATGACTTTTTTTGTTCTTTTTGGGGCAAATCTTAAAAAATCCTATTCTCTGAAACTGCTTACCCGATTGCTGTAATATCTCACAGGAACACTCCAGGGGACTCCGAGTTCTAAATTTGTTCACCAGGTAGTGCTGCAATTTTTTTTTCTAATTTTTAATGATTTTTGTGTGTGTGTGTGTGTGTGTTATTGCCATTTTTGACTTCTCCAGAACTGTCACTCAGATTAAGCTGAAACTTGGTAGATATGATCCTTGTGGGAGGTTCAGACAAAGTTGTTCACTAGGTGGCACTGTTGTGGATTCCTGATTTTTAATGATTTTTTCAATTTGGGTACTTATCGGTAAATGCACCTTTCCTACTGATTACTATATGTAAGTCAATGAACATTCTAATGCTAATTCTTTTTTTTTCCTTCTCCGAAACTGTTGGTCAGATTGACTTCAAACTTGGTGGTAATATACCTTAGGTGGATCTCTACCATATTTGTTCAAATGGTCATGCTCCATTAATTTTTTTATTTTTTTATGAATTTCTTTGTTCTTTTTCAGTAAATTTTTAGAAATCACTAGGGTATATGTTCATGTCAGCTGAGCACAGGACTGACATTGTCCTCTTGGGGTTTTTTTTTTTTTTCTTAAATGATTATACACTACTGTGGCAATAAATTAATGTACATGTTTCGTGTGGGGTTGAGCTTGCCATATATATATATATATATATATATATATATATATATATATATATATATATACATATAGGTCAACATTTTGCCATCTGAGGCTTCATTGGAAAGAGTTTCTTCCACGAAACTGAGAAAAGTTCACTTTATGCTTGTTGTACAATGTACAGAAAATATATATTTAGTTTGTAACACATATCATGTATTACAAACAGCTGAAGATACTGTGGAATAAATTTATCAATTATCATGCATGTATGTCTGTTCTGATTACATAAATTATGCACAGTTTGTAGGCTTTTAAAAGTTTGCACATACATATGTTCATATAACTGGCATGAACATGATAAATATAGGTTTAACATTTAAAGTTATCAGAAATTAAAATCAATATATATTAAATATTCATTCCTGACACCTGTTATATCCATATACACACCTTTTATCTGAGCAGACACTGTGCTGTATTAATGCTCTAGTATATAATGATTGGGCTAAGGGCAGTCATCATGGTCATGGCTCATTGCATACCACTGTATGCTTGGATAGTTATGTTTGTAAATCCACTTCATATTCAACACATGAATACAAATGTCCATTGAGGTTCAATTGGGTAGGTCTGAATGGTTGCAAATATGGTTTAAACAGTCCTCATTTATACATCTATACAGTAGAAGTGCCGCACCTGACTTGGGGTAAGTGGCCAAATATTGAAATTGATCATGGACGTTCCGTCTTGTGGCAATTGCCAGCATTTAGTATGTATTTATATCTTTCAATTGACTGCTTATAAATTATGGGTATGTACAATGTAATATTTTGAACTTCTGGCACAGTTTCTTTTGCTGTTGACAGTGGGAGAATTAGAATTAATGCCAACTAATTAGTGAGCAAAATGAAAGAATGAAGTAATGTTGTGTGTGCAGAAACCTGGATTGCTAGATCATATGCTGTGGCTTGAGCCATTTAAATTTATTTCAGTCCAAGTTGGATGTTTAACTGCTGAAGGTAGAGAGTTTAGCTTACAATGCTAAAATGTAATGAATTAAAATCCACCAGAAGGGTGTCCACAGGTTAGAGGGAAAATAGAAGGTGGAAGATACAGACAATTTCGGAAAGTTGAATTTTAAGCAGTCCTTGCATGCTTGAGAAATGATATCATATCTTGTGCAAGTGTATTATACATGCTTATGAATACATAACACATGAAAACCAATTGCTTGCAGTATACCCTAAACAAATGGGAGTGTTCAAAGAAAAGTCCAGAAATTTATGTAATAGCTGAAAGGAAAAATAAGTTGGACATTATTTTTTTTAAATATGCATTGGAAGGCATTGGCTGTCCATCTGTATGATTCATAAATTTGCAAGGTCATTTCTGCTTTGAAACTTTTCTCCTAGAAGTTCAATATAGATATTATTGGGGTGGGTTCAATACAGTGATACCTATGTTTAATGTGCGCCTACAGGACTGCAAAACAATGCCTGCTGGAGGTAGGTACCCACTGTTAACAGGAAAGTTAGGAAACATGAAAATTGTTAAATGGATGTCATGGGATCTGCACCCATTGTGCAGAGGTAGCTGCTGCAGAGACATTAGAGATAGAACGTTGAAACATGACAGCTTGCACCTGGCTGTCACTGGATGCTGGTTGTCATCATAGCCCCTACATACAAAGTACTCAGTACAGCGGTTTTGAAAGACACTCGTATTTATAGATTTGATCTCTGGCAAGCCGTTTTGATACTTAGTCCTGTTTGGCGATATCACTAAAACATTTAGCGATATTGCTAAATGTATTTCCGCTTCCTGTCCTGTTTTTGTGTAATGTGGCTGTCAATTTGGAGAGAAGTGCAATGGCTTTATCCTCGCAAAGTGGTCTGTCCTGAAGTGGTAGTCTTCTCCAGCATATTTAACGAGTTTATTATCATGCTGCAAAGACGTTGCATGATAATTATTAATTTTGTCATCAAACTTATCATTTAGGCCTGCAGTTCAAAATGCTTTCTCCTTCATGCCAATTACTATACAGGGACAGTATAATTACCAATGTACCGATTCGTTTATTTTGTGATGTCGCTGAATCAGTTGGTGATGTTACTAAATCATTTTAGTGATATCATTAGAAACATCTTATTTGGCAAAATTTCTAAAAAATTTAGTGATATTGCTAAATCATTTGGGGATATCTCTAAATCACATAGGGATATCACTAAATCATTTAGAGGTTTTAGTAAATGAGACCATTTAACGATATGACCAAATATAGCGATATTGCTAAATAATTTAGTGATAATGCCAAATAGGACTAAATGTCAAAATGGCTTTCCATATAGTGATCTTTGTTTATGGATACTTACAAAGAGTCATTTGTGAATTTACTGTCAGCTACTGTGAATTTACTGTCAGCTACTGATGACCAGCCATACCTTAACTATCCTAGGACAGACTTTGTGAAAAGAATAATAGGTTACAGTGGTGCAGCTATATGGAATAGTTTACCAATGGAAATCCAATGTTCTCCTTCCTTACATATGTTCAAGAGACACAGCACCAAACATTTAGGGCCAACTTCATTGGGGTAGTTCTGAAATTGGGGATGTGAACCAAGCACTCGATTGCTGACAGCTCTGAAACATTGGGCTGACGAGGGACACTGCATTGACGGAACTGCCGTCACAGCCAGGGCTGTGAAGGTATCCAGAACTGGTGACCCTGAACCAAGTGCTTGATTGCTCCTAGTATAGAGCAAAAGCTGCAATGATAGGAGAGTCCAGTTCAACTGTTTTACTACGAACTATTACAATAGACAAACTAGTATGGTCATTGATGCCAGCTATGTCACTTGATTCAACCACAAGCCCCAACCACAAGCCCTAGAACTGCATGGGGCTAGGTGCATTCAAGTTTGACCTAAATTGAAGTGCATAAAAAAACAAAACATGCATGCTATTATCAGTATATTTTACACGGTACTTACTCATCTTATGTACATTGTACCTGTGAGATTTTTGCTTATATCTGATCCTTGACTGTGCACACTGTAGAACCAGGATAATTAGTGAGTCATATATATATATATATATATCTATATATATATAAAAGGTCATGGAGGGAATGTATATCAGTAAATGATTTTATTATGATCCCCATGACACAAATGGAGATGGAACAGCTAAACTAGCATCAAATATGCAATGAGCCAATGGACAGATTTTGCAATATGTTGTGTGACCTTGACCTTTTTTGAAGGTCATTAAGCACTTTAATAATAAGAAAAGTAAACTAAAATGTGTTGATAAAGAATGATGGGAACAATACCAACTGTACCACAACTGTGTGTTCATGTGGAAGTTTGATGTTGCATCAGATGTATGACCTTGACTGATTTCTTAGGGTCATGAAGGGAATGCGTTTCAGGAAATGAATTTTTGGTGATGGTATTAATCAGATTATATGTATATAGAGCATTAGTTGCTTATTGTAGTATGACTTAACTGCCCAATTGAGCAATCTCCCAAACAGATGGTTCCCCTTTCATGTCTATTAGCTGTTAGCTTGGTGGATAGAATTTTGGCCAGGTCTCAGCTGGATTCTGGATTAATACATGTACCATCTGCTGACCACAGGAGCCACACAGCAGACACAACTGCAGTTTTGCTGGCCACTTGTAAATTAAGCAAATTCCATGACCAAGCCAGGTCTTGGTTTATCAATACAATGTGTATTGTCCAACAGCGTGTCTCCCTGGCAGACCTGATTTGGCTCTGGATTTTTTGCTCTACTCCATGGTCATAAAAGCTAGTGGACTGATATATATATATATATATATATATATACAAAGCTCAGTTTCTTCAACAACCAGCTCAGTCCCTAGCTCCTTCAAATTTGAGGTTTGAGGGGACATCTCAGTACCTCAAGACCTTCATTGTTTGGACACTAAAGCTTACCCTGATGTCGGTAAAGCCAAGCTACATACATGTACATGCTGTACTGTATATATGAAGAAATGCATAAAATTGTGGTTAAAGTTAATACACATGCCTGAAGAATGGTATCTGAGAGCCAGCTATTTAATGTTGAAGAATTTGGATGAACATGGTAGGAAGACCTGGCAACTCAGGTGAAAAATTTGAGGGTTAAATTTGAATTCAGATATGATTCGGGATTGGCCAAGAAGCGGGGGATACCAGCACATTTCTCAGAATGTTTATTTCTGCATGTACATGTAGGTTGAAGGACTGGGTATGACCCAAAATTGCATTAAGAGTATTAACAAGTCAGACAAGCTAAGACAGTATAGAGAATTCAAATCCCTACTGGAACCAGAAAAGTATATACATGTATCTATATTTTCAAGCAAAATGTTTATTTCTGCGAAAGCAAGGCTGAGATGCTCTGGTCATAATACGGTCTATGCATAAGTTCACCAAGCAGGGAAACCCCAATGGAGATTCCTATGCTATAGCCAGGTGTGCACAGGTTCCTGGGTAATTTGCGGGCCACTCAGTCTTAACGCACAGGCTACAGTGCTACTGAATACACCAAGTAACAAGGAGTGAAACACGGACCATGATTTCGTCAAAAAAAAACAGAATATAGGGTGGCTGAACAAGTATTTGAAAGACAAAGGAATATCAGTTGATGGAAGGAATAAAGGGGCACTTTTATTTTTGATATTTGTCAGTTTTACGTTTCTTCCTCTTATCAACAATACAGCCAACTACACTACAGTCAGTGGTGGTTTACCATGACAATTCGCCTTGTCACTCAACGTTCTAACTATCAATGCTTTCCGTACTCCCTCCGCCAACGATCAACAATCGTAAATTTCTATACACCTCCTGTATTTGGTCCATTTCCTGCTTTTCTGTTCATGTTGACGCAAACAAGATTAGTGTCCGCCATCATGCATTATCTTGACCACTTTTTAGAAGGTGCACAGCGCGCCATCTGGTAGTAAAAAAATCAGCCTGCATGCCTCGCTTTCGTAATAGGACAACTGCCTGGGTTCACCCGCTTGGTGAACTTATGCATAGACTGTATTTGCATATAGAGTCAGGTCAAAGATCAGATGTACCATTGCCTGAGCAGTTTGGCAGACTCTGCCTGTGACAATAATAATTATATAGAGGATGAGTTCCATATGGTCTTAACGTGTGCTACTTATGTTGAGTTAAGAACTAAATGGATTTCAAAGTTTTATTGAGAAACCCCACAAGACTGAAATTTAACTTACTATAAATACACAAAATGAAGATCAAATTTATTGTTTAGGCCTGTTTGTCTTTCATGCTTTCAAGCTGAGGGAACAACAAGTGGAAAGTGTTACCAGCTAATGGTGCGATCAGGCTGTTACAAAATAACATCTTCATGTTTATCATAGTTTTTATGAAAGAAAATATGAAGGGTTCTATTCTGTACTATTAGTCTATGGCCTAAAGTCAATAAAATATATTATAGTTGCTATATACATGCATGTGGTGCTCAAGATATATGCCTATATGATAGCTAATTGCACACATTAAGCCTGACTGGTCATTGGTAATGCTAACTGACATGTATTATGACAAACAAAGGGGGGTATAATGAAGCTTGTCTTCCAATCACTACGCATCACAGAATCTGAATACAGTACCACTTTAATTGACCACATGGTTCACAAAAGTACAATTATTTAATCCAGCTAGATGGTTTGACTTGAAATTGTTTGAAAAAATATGCTACGTGTGGGGAATTGTGTAGAACAATGTTCAAGGTAAAGTTGTTGTACCCAGTCATCTGGATTACAGCATATGGTATACCTTTGGTAATTATTATTATTCCCAAGTTCACTTTATAATTACCTATCATACATGGATCTGCTCAGTCTTTATTTTGGTAATCTGATAATTACACTGGCACACAAAGTCAAATGAAAATTTTGCCGGATAATTTTGATGACGATCATGGGGTTATACAAACAAAATTGATGTCTTTGCCTTGATCTGTTAAAGCGATCATTCGCATTGATATTTCTGTTGGTGTCCATTACTGTAGCTTATGAAATGAATGTCCTGGTTCTGACAGTTGCCTATGATACATGCTGGGTACATGTACACGTGCAATTAACATTGCTTCTGTGCACATGTACTTTATGACACTTATACTTGGAAGGAATTCACTGAGTGAGTGCACATTATCTGTGTCACTGAACACATGCATGAGTACGTCCCGTTGACTGTAACGTTTGAAACTATATGGAAGTAATGAGAACTTCATTCAGGTAAGGTACTTGAGATAAGACTTCTATCATACAATGTATATTTGAAAGTATGCAATTTTTTATATATACATCTATTGACAATTTAAATTTCAACTATTTTTGCATATATATATACTGTAGTTCTAGAAAATTTCGCGCTCGATTTAATTTCGCCCTTTTCGCGCTACCACCTAAAGCGCGAAATTAAAATGTGTGAAAATAAGTTGCATTGTATTTCACTACATTGTTTGGTATTGGATTGCGTGAAACTAAAATGCGCGAAAATTCTGTAATTTCAGAAAAAATGAGTTTGCGCGAAATTAAACGGGCAAAAATTTCTAGAACTACAGTATATATGTATACAGTGGTACCTGCTGTATGCAACCACTCCCATGAGCAGCTGCATGGCTTTTTGTGGTCATGCACTTAAAGGCTCAGACATTGGAGTCAATTCCTTTGTAAAATTTACAGTGTTGACAGGTCACCAGCTGTACGTGGCCACTTTTTCTTGGCAGAAGGGATAGCCACATACAGCAGGTGTAACTCTGTGTGTGTGTGTGTGTGTATATATATATATATATATATATATATATAAAAGGAGGTTATAGTCTTTACAGAGTGTGACGATTGATGATACCCATTTCTTGTGCAGAAATACACCTGACCATTATTTTCTAGCAAATAACCATCCTGTCAGTGTCACAAATAACCAGGTTCAATGTATTTTTATCCTTTCTGGGGGGAAAGGGCATGTGCTTGAAACTGTAGTACCATTCTCATGATTTCTGTAAAAGTACAGGTTTTCCTGAGCATTTAATTTCCTGAATCTACTGAAAATCAAGATTTCATGGATTTTATTTTCCTGAAGATGGTCTGTGCAATGTGTGCCTGCAGCCAATTTGCTGCAGAAACTTTCCGGTTTTTATTTTTCCCACTGATACTGCTCGGGAAAATTCTGGAAAATTAATACATTAGGATAATTTGTACCTTTATAGTATGAGAGAACAGATGCAATTTAACTGCACACAAGTGTGAGACCTTTTAGATGTGGAAGACTGTTGTGGTTGCATAGTGTAAGGTGACTGCATAGTTGGTCATGGCAGTTTTGTATCTCTCCTTTTTAGGATAAGTTGGAATGCCTTTCAAACTTGAACACCATTTGAACAAAACCACTTTAAACTGGATACATTTGACCATGTTAACCAAACAAAAAATTGTGAAATCTGATTTGTTGGCGAAATTATAAATGAGATATAAATGTATAAATGGCATTGACAGGAAACGCAACTTCAAGGAAGTGATCACAATGTTCTTTCAAACCATATCATGTATCTGCATGCATTGAGGACTTTAAGCAGAACTCAGCAGTGAGCCTAGAGCGGACCTTTACTTCACATTTACATATACATATATATTTAAAAATAGGATGCATACATAATGCTGTAAAAGCAACATGGTTCTATCTTTGTTGTCTGCATAGAAAGTGTAGTGTGTGTGTATGCATGTATATATATATATATGTGTATATATATATATATATATATATATATATATATATTATATATATATATATATATATATATATATGTATATATGTCTTGGGTTGTTTATGGACAGAATTGTAATCCTCAGACCATCTTGTGGGCAGTTGTTCAGTTTATCGGCAGTTGAAAAATGCCCATAAACCATGTTTGCCTTAAATTCAATGTGCTACCTAGGGGGTTCCAGAAACGTACAAATTAGCAAATCTGCCCAGATATTATGGGAAGCTATAAATGCCCAGAAATTGTGGTAAGCTATACTTGGTATATGCTGCCCACTGTCCGGTTTGAGGATTATAATTGACCTGCAGACAATGGGCATCACCCACAAACCGGCTGTAGGACCTATTCCATTGTATATATATATTTTTTTTTTGTGGGCAGAGTATAATTGCCCATAAACCACCCAAGACATGTATACATATAGTAAATTGCTTCATTTTTGCATGTATAAATTTTCACGGTTTTGTATCATGTATTTTTGACATTTCACTGCAGTTTTGATTTCACGGTTTTTGGACATCATTCCTATTCAAACAATGTTAAAATACTCTGTCACTGCCTTTTTATTTTCACGGTTTTGTGCCATCGGCAAATTAAGCAAAAATAAGAGCACAGCAAAGTGAAAGCAATTTACAATACGCTGTATATACAGGGATCTATAATTCTTTTTATCTCCTGTAGCCTTCAGCATGATCAGGGCTAATAGTTCTGGGATCTTAGTAGTCCATTGTTCCAACTTGTTTCCCCGTGTAAATTCCTGGTGGCTCCCGGCCTAGTACTTTGAGATTTCAACTGGCCCTGATTCAAACTGTCTTGTCCCAGGCTTTAGCAGACATGCAAATTGTAGAGCCCTGATATATATAATATATATATATATATATATACATATATATACATATATATATATATATATATATATATATATATATATATATATATATATATATATATATATATATATATATATATATATATATATATATATATAATATATATATATATATATATATATATACATACATGTATATATATATATTAGTAAGTTGTTCGACATTTGTGCATTAGGTGGAATATATTCCTGGAATTAGGTTTCTAAGACTGTCATCAATTGTAAGATGAAAGCAAGTTAATTTTTGTATGTGTCCTATTCATGATTAATGTATTATAGATACCCAAGTTGCTATTTATGATCAAATTGGGAGAACTCTTTGTTCTTTTTAAGTTGATCTGGCCAGGACACAAAGCACCTTGACCATACTAGCAGGTGTACCGCAAAGTCAGATAGAAAGTCCCAGTGTTATAATAACAACAGTTTCAATCAGTTCATAGAGCTGTAAAACAGGATTATTTTGGGCTTATTTGAGTATTCACGGGAGATGAATGCATGGGATTGGTTTTTATTGGTTTCTGTACCTTTCAGCTTAGTAGCAAGAAGAAACAAAAACATACGATTCATTGTTCATTTTGTGCGTAATGTAGCCAGTAACCCAGTTTTCTTGTCATATAAATTCATCTTGGGGATTATACTTTCATCCATGTCGTATCGCGTGTGGGAAAATTGTCTAAATAGGTAATCTACAGTACTTAGATTATGTAAGTAGATTATAAATTTTGTCCACATTTTATGTGATTGGTAAAGTGCTGTTCATCCCATTTTGGCCAATACAGCTATAGACACCTAAATTTCGGTTTGTCTGCAGGAACCACCTTGGCCAACATGGAGGTGAGTCTTTCATATTTTACTTTCATGTTGATTAGAGATAGTCATTGTTATGGTAACTAATAAATGCATTTGACTTATTCCGCAAGTGGCTATTAAATTCTTGTTTGCATGTAAACTACAGACTACACTTTAAAAAATCAGTACATGTATCCAGGTCTCTGTTTGCTTTCCTAAAATGTCAAAACTTGATTTGGTCAGACAATGCTGGTGCATTTGGGCACGCTTGTGAAGTTCCTGGGCTCATTGTAGTTTTGTTTGTCAGAGACCATTCTGGTGCATTTGGGTACACTTGCAAAGTTCCTGAGCTAATGGTAGTTTTATTTTTGCTGCTTTTTCCGATGCATATAAAAACAGTCTTGATCATGTTGATACAAAAACCTTCTTAACTTATCGTTGTTATTATTATATGTGTATTGGAATACGTGTAGAAGTGAATTTGCATTAATTTGGCATAACGTCTGACATACAATACAACACGTGCAGGTAGATAAAGCTGAAAACAGCTGATGTGGGTTGGGTGCAGTATTATTAGTCCCCATCCCATGCCTAGGAAAGCTGTTGACTGTTGACCTCAAATGTTCATAATGGCCCTATGTAATGACTTATATTTGTGGTGACATTTTTAGGGTTTAATATCAGTGCAATGCTGTACTTAAGGTTAAAAAAATGCTACAAAACTAGCTGACATTCAGTTGGCTGGCTAGGCTACCTGGGCACAAGTTTTTGTATGGTTTACCACAATACACATGATAAACATGCTTGTTACTCTGGTCATGTACTATACTTACAAAGTGTACATGTGGTGTATTGTTCCTCTTTACATGTACATGCACTGCATGTTTACCAAGTATGTTTCTGATTACTTGAACTACAAAGTGCAATACCTTTGATCACGATATTGATTTTATATTTTTCATATTGAATATTTGTAGTATCAATATATTATTAACCTTTTTTACAAAATTGAACATAAACTCGTATTTAAGGACTTATAACTTCACCATGTTCACTTGGATCAAGACTGTTCGTCTAGCTTAAAGCACTGTTTTTTTTCCCTTATGATTATGGGTCAATCTGATCAGAGTTACGTATAATGCATACAGCTTTCTTGTAACATTATCATGATATATACAGCAACAATTTAATTTAAAAGTGTGATATGTACTGCATGCCACAGCAAAGTGAAGCATTTAAAATTGTGAGAAGACAGAATACATGTTTATGAGATGACTACAGAGATACATTGACATGTTTATTTGGTAGTTAATCTGACACCAGTGGCAAAATGAATGAGCATGGATTGATCCCACATATAACATCCAGTCAGTTTCCTTAAGCCTAAATAAATGATTTCTTTTTGAAATGCTAGAAATCAGATAGCTAAGAAACTAATGCATGTTTATAAAATGTCCTTGAGTTCACAAAGAAATATATTTGCCTACTCAGAAGTTGGTTGTGTCTATGTATTATGATTAATATGCTGATAGTGGTAAATTATATAATTTTACATGTACTTCTAACGTGTCTAATGTACTTTTTTATGTGTATCAATTGGGAATGCAAGTAATTTTCGGTCTTCAAGGTTTTAAGTGGCATAAAAAGCGAATGTCTGGCAGACCATAAATATGTGTATATGTAATATATAAATATGGGCTGACTTGCAAAAAAAAGGCTCTTACATAAATGTCTAAAAGAATTATATATTCATGATGTTATAAGCTTTTATGAAAAGATACAATTCCAAAAAGTTCAACACAATTTGCGACCAATGTGAATGGTATATAATTTCTCCATGTACATGTATTTGACTTTAATCTTTTCTCAGAGAATCGTATGTATGTATGTAGTAATTGGGGAAGAAATGGTCACACTTTTGAAGTTTTACCCGAATAAATATGATTATGAAGGTACCTTTGAATGAGGTTGCAAACTTTTCTGTTTGTAAATTGAAGCCAAAACAAATTTGGATAAATCCTGTGCATGCAATTCCCTTGCATATATGTTTGTGGATGCAGCAAACTGATCAAAAAACTTCACAAGTTTGTCTTGTTGTTTTCCAAAAAGGTGATCATTTAAAAATATGAAAAGCGCGACGTAGACTAGTTAAAAGTATTTTACAAGCCTGAAGGTAAATAAGTTAGCCATATGTCCTTAGTTATACTGTGGAATGTTTTAGCTTGTTTAATTCCTTGTGTCATTGGGCACCATAAAAGTAGGACTACAGTTTTTAGCACATTTCCTGCGGTGCCATATTGTATATGCTCTTTTAGGAGAGGGGCTTGCATGATCCCTGGACAGACGGTGATTAATTCTTTTGGCGGCATAGGATGCACATGACCAGTCTGGTTCCCTGTGAAACGTTTCACCTAGTAGATCATGCATAAAACCCTTTATTGAGAAAATACATCACAAAACTTGTCAAAGTGGTTCACTAAATTCCAGCAAATGCTGGATAAACCCAGATTAGGTTTTTCAAAACCTAGACGATGTGCTAATTTAACTAATGCTGCAACATGAATTATGGCTGGAAATTGTCCAAAGAATGTAAAAAATTATACCTCATGATGCGTGTTGCATAACAGTTGCCAAATGAGGTATCTAGCAGTCAGTATTAATCTAAACTTGGAGGCAACACTGTAGAAAATTTGGGCTTACAAAGCGGAACAAATTCAAATTGTGAAGTATTCCATGCAATGCTCATTTGTATTTGGTAAGTCTGTGAGTCCATATGAAGCTGGAAAAATATGGTGAGTTTATATTGCAGCAATGCATAATTATATGTCTTTTTAAAATTTATTAATGATTTTTTTTTTTTTTTTTTTTTTTTTAGGTTACTGACACATTTGATCCCAGTTTTGTTTTCCAAATTGATTTTGGTTAACTTTCTCTTCAGTCATGCAAGTTGTATTTAAAGGTCAGTGCAAAGCTTAACTTGGAATTAAGATTGCAGCCTGCAGTGACAGGGTGTGGACCACTGTTTCAGACACTTCACCCAAACAATTTCTGTATTGACATCACTGTTAAAAGACCACTGAGATTGAATTAAGACTGTCAGCATGCACCTTGGGGCAACAGAGGCGAAGGTCTTAGTGCAAATACTATTTGGTACAGGACCCCTGTGATAGAATTAATGTAAAGACTTACATGTAGCATGCTTTCACTTTGGGTTAATAGAAGAGGAAGTTTTGTATCAAATACAGCATACTATGGGTGTACAAGACCCCTGTGATAGAATTAAGACTGTTGGCATGTACTTTGAGGTAATCATCTCAGATTGAAACTTCAAGGTCTTCTAGCAAATACAATGGTATAACTTTACACACTAGTCCTCAGTTCTTTTGATGATTTAAGATTTTTTTCTGACGAGCCTTGCAAAAGACGAAACCAGTCCAACTACCACCACTGAACATTGTGACTTTTGCTTGGTCCTGTTTATTTAAAAAGAAAATAAGTTTTACTCTGTTTTACAGCTCATTTCAAGCTTCACCTCTGGCACTGGTCTTTTGATATGTGTGTAAGGCTAATATGTGTTAACAATGGCGGTGAGTTCAGTTTGATAGCATGAAAAGTGAAAGTTGTCAAACACGCTTTTGCAAAGAGCTTGACAAAGGGTATAGGACAGAAAAGAATATTGAATTAATTTTAAAGCTTTAAGGTATCTCCCATAATTCCTTTGTTTCAAATTTAACATGTTGAAAGAAGTGCATCATCACCACCATTGCAGAATTTATTGCATTTCTTAGTATGTATGCCAAAGTAATGGTTAATATCTACTTTTAATTCTGCATTATGTTCATGACCAGGGAGGTTAAATAACATACATTTACAGGGAAAGCTAATCAGTATAATAAACACATTGCAGGGCTGTTATGGGAATTCTCAAGCACACACAGATCAAGATCTGGAGTGATATTGTGCCTTTATCACGTTGATGTTACTCTGACGGTGTACAAATGGGCACAGTTATTGTTAGTGTTGTGGCAGGTGAGAGTAATATTGTAATGTACCAGGGTCCATTTAATGGTCAAACTTCCAGCTTAAACCTGAAGCTACCAACCTATAATTTTCAGCTTTATATACTTTACAAAGCCAGTATAACTACCAGTATTTAGAAGAGTTTCACCCTATGGGAAACTAAACAGTTCTTCACCTCCCCAAGTGGAAAACAAATGTGTTAGTGGTTTGGCAGGAGCATTGGTGGGATAAGGAAGATACAATGCAGAGTTAGCAGTTTTGAGTAAAAGGAAATTTTTGTTTTTATTTTTATTTTTAATATTTTTTTTTGGGGGGGGGGGTCAGGGAGGGGGTGTCAAATTGTATATTTGTCAGTGATGGTGATACAAAAATATATTTGTTAATGATGGTGATCCAAAAAACACTGAGCTAATAGACATGCAGCCACATGAGCATGATGTGTGGGTCTTCCTGCACCTGGAAGATGATGCATCAAGATGTTGTAATAATTACTGACAGACACCCAGCTAGCCAATTGTTACAGGTATGCTGATGTGTAGTCAAATTGGGAGATATTAAAAAGTGTGTTTCAATTTAATACAGACCTGTTTTATTTAGGAGCTCTGCCTTACATATAGATTTCATCTGCTTGGCCTGGATTCCATCACATTGATGAGTGGTTGTATCTCTGAGATTTTTCTTTTTTAAGTTGAAAAAAAAGGTGTATTGTTGTTGCCTGTTCAGCATCAACTTTACTGCATGGTATGTTGGGGAGCTGCTAAATGGTGAAGAATTAGTTGTTGTTACAACATGATCAAGCCTGATCACAGACATAGTGTTGGAAAGAAATGTGGAGGGTTTTTTTTTTTTTTTGGGGGGGGGGGGTGTTGTTGTTGTTGTTTGTTGTTCACATGGTATATATCCAAAGCCAGGCACTAAATCAAGCATTTTTTTTTCCAAACATATGTCAAAGGTGCTACATGTATGGGATCAGTAACAGCTCATACAAAAGTTGACAAGTGCCAAAGCTACATATGGTTCAAGAACTGCCTGAAAGAGGGCACTGCAGTCAGTGGAGGGCTAGGGTTGTGTATTCCCATTACTTTACATTGTAATTTACAACTTAATAACTTAAAACTACTGCACAAAGAAACGCCAAATTTCAGACAGTAAATCAGATGTATAACTTAAAAACTCACAAAAATCGTATAACAACAGCTACATAAGTGACTAGTTTAATCAAAGTTGCTTTAACATACAAACTAATTTAAATACACAGCTCTAGCCCTCCAAATGTTTGTGTATTCAGTTGTGTATTGGGGCAAGCACACACCTTAGAGCTTATTCTAACTTTTCTTATTTCCCCATGTAAGTTGTAGCTAGAACTGCCTTGACTAAAGTTGATGCAACCAGTGTGATATAGATTTAAAAGTATTCATGACCGCATGCATGAAATTTTTGACATGACAAAATTTTTCATAAACTGTTCTACATTGTTGTATAAAAGCTTGTTGTTTGTGGTGTAGGGAAGGGCTGTCATTGATTCATCACAATGCCAATTCATAACCATGTAGATATACTTGGCATTACTGAAGGGTTTGATATAGTACATACCATTACTCAAAAAAAGAAGATCAGAACAAAAGCATTATATCAATCATGAAATGAAGCCCATGCATACACCTTTGTACATTTGGGACACCTTTGAATCTGGCAAAAGCATATGTACAACTGACAAAGACTGCATACTTACCAAGCCAATATTACTGGGTTTTCATTAAATACAATAATAGTTAGCAGCCTTGCTCACCAAAATAATTAATTCTTGTCTCGGATGCCTGAATTTTTATGTGCATGACACATCACATGCATGTGTTCATATGATTCATTGTTTAACCCTTTCCCCCTTGAATTAAGACTGAGTCAACAGCTTTCCATGGCATGGATTGGGCACTAAGTGCCTAACCCATGCAAAAGAAAACTGTTGACCTGGGGCATGTGATCTTGATAAGTCTCATGTACATTTCTCAGTCAAATTGTTTTTCATAACTGTTGAAATTAGTTGAAAACACTGAAGCAGACGACATTCGACCACCAGCCGGTTTTGGTCGGTTTGAGGGGGAAAGGGTTAAGCTGGATTAATTGGGACTGATTGAAACTAATAATTTATTCAACTGAGGTTATGAAACTTGCCACAAAATTGGTCACACTGGGGTCTATTGTAATGCTCTAGCTGCCTTCCAGCAGGACCCAGGACCATCTTGATTCTTTAGTGTGTATTCAGTCCATCTTGGTGTCGTATGGTCATGGGTCGTGTATGGTACAATATCATACTCAGCAGAGCAGCACTTTTTCAGGCAGGAGGAGTGATCTTAACTCTTTCAATGGCAACTGCAACTAAAGTCAAACTGCTTAAGATGAAGCACTCTCAGTTATATGGATGCTTAGATTTGTATTCTCTGTGAAAAGCCTTTTTAATCAAGTACCTCCTATAGTTCCACAGAATATAATTGTTCGCGTTAACAGCTTTCCTCAGCATGCTTTGGGCACATTGCACCCAAAGCATGCTGAGGATAGCTGTTGACTCAGTCCAAAACCTGGGACTGAGAGAGTTAAATTGCAGGTACATGTATTAGTGTGCAGGTAGCAGGTTATATCATGTATAGGCATGCTGATGTGGGCCTATTTTTTAACTTCTTACTTGGTAGCAGTATGGACATGCATATGTAAACAGCTGCATTCTGTATGTGATAATTTGCTGTTTCCTGTCACATACACCAGTGAGTATAGACTGGCATGTCTCCAGCTGTGTGGAGATTATGGCAAGGTTTAAGTTCCTTGGGTGGCAAAAGCTAGCCAGGGATTCACCCAACTGAAAACTGCTTCTAAAGATCCAGGCTTTGCTTAAAACCAGAAAGGTGTTTTCGTCATTCTGATTTCACACTGAAATAGCTACTAACAAACACCTTTATGACTGAAGGTATTAAAAGTAATTTCAAGACTACGTATACTTGAGTAAGGTGACACAATGTAAAGAGAAATAAAGAAAAAGTTAAACAATGACGTCAGTCCGTTGTGAGATATTGTAGACAAAGTTGAAAAAGGCATGCACATAAACGCGATAAAAATATCTTGAGAATTATTACACAAAAGATTTGAAAAGATTTATTCATGCTTTAAAATGATGAAAAAGTCTACTTTATATTAAAGTACGGTTGAGCACCACAGTGCTGAAATCAAAGCAAAAACCTGCAAAGAACCCAGCCACAGACTCTGTGTCTCATTCCTTCATGCAGCTACACAGATAGGGGGCACTTTTTAATTACTACTGTTCTTTCTGTCTGATCTGGTCTTGACTACTGATGCAGTATTTCAATTTCGTCTAATACATGTGCAGGTGTAGTCCTAAACATGCAAAGGTACATTATTTGTGGCCAAGTAGTCCTGCATGCAGAATGTTGAGCAATATCCTGGACAGGATTTATTCCCACTCAGTTATGTTTTCAGGAATTTCCATTCTTTACAATAGGAAAGGGCAGAATTAGCTCTAAAGTGTGTATTTGCCCCAATACACAACTGAATACACAAACATTTGGAGGGCTAGAGCTGTGTATTCCCATTAGTTTGTATGTTAAAGCAACCTTAAATAAACTAGTCACTTTTGTAGCTGTGTGTATATGGTTTTTGTGAGGTATTAAGTTATGCATATAGATTTACTGTCTGAAATTTGGTGTTTCTATGCACAGTAGTTTTCAAGTTATAAAGTTGCAAATCAGAATGTAAAGTAATGGGAATACACAACTCTAGCCCTTCACTGACTGCAGTGCCCTCTTTTAGGCAGTTCTTGAACCTTCTGAACTTGGCCTTGTCTATTGCAGAACTTGCTCTTGCACACAATGAAAACTGCTTATAAATTTGTTAGACTGTAGCTGTATGGTTATTTGTTCATTTTTTCTCCATTCACATAATTCCAAAGGAGGATTGAGTGGGCAGCTGTTATGATTCAGTTTTTCCATTTGTCTCTGTAGAGTTTTTGAGGACAAATCAAGAGCTATTTGACTTAGAACTTTCAAATTTTACATGCTTTTATTCTTTGGACATGATTACCCTCCTCTGTAAAGGCTAAAGCTAGCAGATATTTTTGATGTTTTTGACCCAGACCCAGTATAGTGCCAATCTAGCTTGCTTAGGCAAATATATGTATATATATAAATGTGTTTCCCCTAATGGACCAAATTTTTGGGGGGTAGTTAAGTAGGCATATATATGTTTTTTTTTTCAATCTGACAATTTAGGTTAATGAGTATGTTTTCTTTGCTGAATATTCCACAATTTTTAGAAGGAATGTGTTTTTATTTATTTTCTTTTCCATGGTCGGAAGTAAGTTACCAGGGGGTTCGTAGGGGGGTTTAGAGATGGGTTGGTTGGGTTAGGGGAAACAAACAATTATTTTTTGGTCCTTAATATCACTTCAATGCTTTCAAGACCTGGGGAAAGGATCATGTTAGGACAGGGATCTTTGTTCTTTGGCTATGAAACTGTAAAAAGCTTTTGTGGCATCGTTTTTTTTAATTTTTTAATCATGTCAGAAGTGGAGCTTAAAATTTCATCAAGGCTCCCTTTTATGAGTTTTCATTTCCAGCTAATAATAACTCGATGCAGATATGTTTTCATGTTTTACTCCATAATGGTCATCTGTGAGGGTTTGCTTTCAATAGGACTTGTCAGATTTACTAGTCCATAGTGGCAGCATCTATATTTCCCATGTTGTTTACACTTCTTTAATAATTCTACCAGTCTTACTAGGAGTACTTCAAAGGTCAACACAGGCATAAGATAAGATCACTGCTCTATTCCCTAAGGTTTACTTAAATGCTATTATTAATCTGATAAGTACGGTCATTAATTTTGCCTGGTGAAGACATGGTAGAGGTTGTGGCCCATCTGGAACACAAAAAACATTGTGCAAATGGACAGAAGTACTTATATGCATTAGTTTAACTGTGCAGCAGTAATATGTGGGTCCCATAGTGAAATATATAATGGATAATATATATTGCAATTTTCTTTCCATAAAGGAATGCCACCAGCATGCCTGGGTCACATGATGTACTTTTTGGGTCCACCTTAAAGGGGTACCTATTATATGATAGAGACTGGTCTGTCTGTATGGTGACCAGGATGACCATTTGTTTGTGAACACAGTATGTCACAATTTGCATATATTGGCCACATGAAACTCAAATACCTTATTTGTACATATATAGACACAATCAGAGCCTCCAACCTAGCCTATGTTAAAAAAAAAGTGGAAAATTCCCTCCTGCAGGTACTGAAAAGTGAAAGGGCCAGCGCTGAAGCACAAAGCATAGCTAAGGGGGTCTGGGGGCATGCTCCCCCAAGAAAAAAAATTGAAATTCGCACCTTCATTTCCTGCGTTTTGAACCAAATGGGCACCATGCATCATAGACATATTCCATGTGTATACAGCACAACACTTCAGAGCAGTACAATGGCCACCGCTGGAATAATGCTACTTTTTTAAATTTTACAAAAAACGGGAGACATTTTATAAAAAGTGGGAGCGTGGTAAAAAGCAGGAAAAAGTGTCAGATCTCCCACCGAGATGGGATACTCAGGGGCTCTGCACAATAACCCATGTGCGAGTATACAAGAACAAGGGCTTAATTGGCCTGTTGATAGCTGAATACACAAGTCACGTCCCAATGGTCTTGCCTGATGTCCTGCAAGGGTGTGGGTATTTTACAAAGAAATACACCAGGAATATGTACATTTTCCCTGAAAACTGCCCACAGAAACCAGGGATACACTTTGTATGAAAAATGCTGAAAAGAAAGTTTTTCAGTCACACTTATAGTGCTTTACATACTTAAATTATGAAATGCCTAGTCAATGGTGGAATACATACTTAATTCAAATTTATCAAAGTTTGCAGGACTTTCGATTGTTCTTCATGTTCACTCATGCATTTCACACACATACACAATTTCTTCACACCTTTACATTTTGGTAACCTTGACCTTATTTTCAAGATCATAGGAGCCATGTATGTGCAAATTTACACTAAACCTGCAGGTCAATGCTTTGCATTGGAGCGTCTCTTGTTTAAACAATGAATGAAACTGGATTTGTCTGTTCCCAAGGTGTCTTCACCTGCAACAGGTGGTTAACATGGGGAGGAGAGGGTTAACCTGTATTGCCAGATACAGAAACATGTCCTCTTACAGATGGATGATGTGGAATTATAATTCCCAAATTCCCAATGACATAGACTACCTTTTGTGAATTGCCATACCATATAATGTAACTCCATCACTGCTAGAGTCAGGACATGTTGGTATGGCATACATTGATTTTCTTCTATAAGCAGAAAGTTTTTTTTTTTTTTTTTTTTTTTTGATTGCTTATTTTAAAGGTGACCATGCATAACCAAATTCTCAAGGTCACTTGTTAGTGTTTGGGTGTGTACATAACTTGCAGAACTTTCATACGGCTTCACCATGCTAATGGTCTGATCTTGATTGGCTTACTATATTTAGGATTGTTTAGATGTATTGCCGGGTCACCACTAAAATGACTGATACATGTGTGCAGGGTGGTACTCTTTCTGGAATATTTTTAGCTCTGCTGACTTGAATCATACAATTTTTTGTGCATGTTTGTTTTCTGACCTCTCCAAAACTGTATTAGATTCTTTTCAAACTTAGCTGGAATGTACCTTGACTTGCTCTCCACAATTTTTTTTTCACTTCATGGTACTGCTATCATTTTCTTATTTTTATTTAATTTTCAATATTATAAAAATCCTTCAGGATGTCTGTACAGGATATCATATTGTTACCAGAGGGAATTAAATCTGATATACTGGCATATAAGTTGGTAATGGTGGATTCTACACCTTAGGTTATTATAATTTGGAAATTATCTATCTACCTCTATCTCTCTGTCTGTCTGTCTGTCTGTCTGTCTGTCTGTATGTGATTTTTTGGTATGTGTGTTGTTCATTTTAACCTTGAGTCACCTAGGATACCAGGTTGAACGGACATATTTGCATATATATATATATATATATATATATATATATGGTAACAGCTAGTGGATCCTGTTACTTTCCTTTTAAAAATCATGTCTGCAGAGCTCAGTGAAGTCTAATATTGCAAACAGTGATGATATTTGAAAACAAAGGTGATCATGCATGTTATATTGTATTGAAGGTCATAGGACTGCTTCAGATTATACATCCAATGTCGATCAGCTGAGCACTGGGCTGTCTGAGCCTTCATGTTTTCTGCTGTGGTCACTATATGCACTGTGAGTGTGGGCACAGTAACATGGCAAATGTTTAAAATATTCTTGATTACACCAAGGAGGCTACATGTGTAGCCTCCTTGATACACACACTCCATGCACATGTACATAGAATTATAATCTAGCAATTATACTGACTGAAACATAGGGAATATATATATCTTTTTTTGTTAATAATATCTTCTTGAGATCATGAAACGCAGACGTCATACTTCTTCTTATTGTGTTTAGTGCCCGAGGGTTTACAATTAAAGAGGCAGTTGGTGCTAAGGACCCATTATGTGGGCAGTCAAGGAGCAGGGCTTTATACTGTTAGGTGTCATTTACCTTGTTACTTTAAAAGTTGAATAGGCAAACAACTGTAATCCTATATTTACAACTAAGTGTAACAAATTGTGCGTATCTGCTTCTAAGAACTAAAATTATAAAAAGGTTAATCACTCTAATCAGATTTTTTTAAATAGTTGACCTTTAACTGTTCCGCACAAATCAGACAACTCTCAAGTTGACAAAATTCCAGCATCAATGAATATTTTTGATAAATACACTGCGAATTAAAATACAATGCATTCTTAGCTCATGGACTCGTATGACATATTCATCTTGTTGCTTGTTTACTGTTAAATGGGCATAAATTCTAAAAGTAAGTACTACACTTTGTTGCGGGTTTTATGAGCTAAGTTTTATATGTAAGCTGGCTTTTTGCCTGGAGAATAGAATTTTCTTGAGTATTTCGTAACAGCACTCCAATAATTTCATGCTAGATTTGGCACATTTTACACCTCCCCGGGTAGGAAAAGAATATTGGTTTAAATGCTTTGTTGGAAATCTCTCTTTTATTTTCTGATACAATTTTGCCATTCACATTAAATTGCACGTGCCGAACAATCTTTCAAAATGAATGCTTCACAGAGAAAATGAAATGTAATTGAGTTGTGACTGCATGATATTCGTAAAGTAAACAGAAGTGTATCATGTCATTGTTTGCAGATTCACGTAAAATGATTGTGAATTTGGCACTACACTGCTGTCAGAATGGTTACATTTTAACTGTCAATGCCAAGTTTTGACCCAATCAACAACTTTCTTTGGCACATGTTACACGTACAGTACACCAAGGAAAGTTGTGGATCTGGACCATTTTTATGGTCTCTAAGCATCCTGGTCATTGTGCAGTGAAACATCATTATTATGACACTATCATATATCTAACATGTTCACTTAACTACACAAATTTTGAAAATTTGAATATTCCTTTTCTATTTGTTTGACTCAGTTATCTGACATAAGAAGGTTTCACTGTTCTTGCATGAAAGGTCCGTTAACCAGGGCCAGAATTTCAGCAAGAATCCAAGAATCCATTCTCGTAAAGATTCTCCAAAACTTGTCTTTCTTTGAAAAGAAAAAAAACTAATTAACAAAAATCCAAATAGATTCTCGCAGAATTTTGTGAAATTCTGGCCCTGTTAATGAAGAATATGAATCTTTTATCATTATGTCTATTCAAAGCATGTACATGTATCAAATTTTGTTGACATCAATGTCACTGAAAGAGTCAAGAGATGTTCTATAACATTCACCTTTGTAATTAAATGTGCTGTATTTGGCCAGAAGTTGCTACAGTCATTCTAGATCCCAAATGTTGTTTGTTTTAATGCCTTTACTTCAGGTTTTGACATTGCTGGAGAAAACATGTTGATCATACATGCATGCATAAGAGATCATGCCCTTGATTGAGAACTTGATACTTAGAGATGCACCGGTCCACACCCATAGGAGCTGTGGTCTCAGTCTTATTTCAAGGAGTTATACTTTGTTTCCTTGGACACTTTAAAGATCTTCAGGTATCAACAATGATAAGTGTCAAACTAGTTCATCATCACAATTATCCTAACTCCATTTATAATTTTGCATGCTCACATCATGCACATCATGTCAAATAGCCACTGATTCTGACTGAGAGCTCTGTGTGTATTGTAGGCATGGTGATGCATCATCATGGTACTTGGCTGGTACATGTTTTACATTTTATGTGTCTGAAGTTGCATGAAGGGTGGGGTACTTGGCCATTGCCACGTATATCAGAATAAGTTTTATTGGATTTGAAGACCAACAATTTTAAAACAATATGGTCTTAAAATACAGGTCAGTTTTGATCATCGAAGAAATAGACTTTAAATTAGTTCGTGACAGGATGGTCTTAAAAATGTCTGCACTCTCAGGTGAGAGGTCAGGTTTTCAGAGAAGGTACCACTGTGCAATTTCACCCTTTGCCACTTAAACCAGCTGGTAGTAAAATGTCATCTACATGAATGTTTTCATTTGAATTTCAACAGTAATGAAAACCAATGTGAATAAGAATTGTGGGTAATACCTATCAAGATAATATATATGTCCCAGTTCAACAGCTCTCCTCAGTTTAAGTTGGGTGCATAGCACCCAGTCCATGTCAATGAAAGCTGTTGACAATCTTACTTGTACGTGTAATTCAAGGGGGGAAAGGATTAATTACTTTTTTTATGTCATATATACATGATACATGAATATGCTTGTACATGTTGTAGTTTCAAATTTCTATGAATCAAGGTGCATAATTTATGACTTACAATATTTTTACTCAGCAACCTGGCTGTAGATGTATCTTAGGGATGGTTCAACATTTTCATCATTTTTTAATTAGTACTTACAGTACGCAAGGGGGGGGGGGGTCAATGGGTCTTTACCCTTTTGCAGAATATGGAAAATGATGGCCAATTTATAGCCTATTTTGTCTAATTACCACTTTAATTTTTAGAAAAATCATCATTTTAAAAGTACTAAACTTGGTCAAGGTAGGGGGGGTCATGAAATTTAGCACCCTAAGTACTAATTAAAAAATGATAATGTTGAACCATCTCCCAGATATGTTTTGATTACAATGAGTTTTACCTGCTGTATGTGATCATGCAATCCCTATACCAGGAAAAATGGTCAGGTACAACAGGTGGTCTTTTACAGCAGTTAAATTTACCAAGAAAATTTAATCATGCAACACCGGGAATGTGGCCATAAACATCAAGTGGTCTCTAAGTGCAGTGGTCACATACAGCAGGTGCATGTATCACTGTATCAATGAAAGATGCATGACACAAGTTTTGATATATTATATACATGTATATTTCAAATTTTTAGTAGGCAAAAGTGAAACATTGACTGTAAAACATGTGGAATTATACTGTTGATAGCTACATGTATGACTGCACTTGGTCATTTAGGAGCACGGCCAGAATTTGTCCTTAATGTCACGTTTATGATAATGAGTAGCATTACACCCATACACGTAACTTGATTTATGTCACAAATACAGGGTAATGAGCGTTAAGTCACCTAGCTGCTTAAGGTAAACCTCACAACACCACACCTGTCAGGCTTGATACTCCTCCCAATACAATACAAATAAAGATAATACTGTGTGTAGACACACACACACAGGATGGGTCAGTAGAATTGTCGTGTTTGTGCAGACAAACTTTGTATGGTTATGAAATGTGTCGGTCTAGACTTGTCAGGTGGCTTTTTGTACGTGATATACAATAGGATGACAAATGGGAGGTATACCTGCAGTTGAGACCTCATTACAGGGTTTTGCTTGACTTGTGTTCTCCATGCGCCTACTGAAAAGACTGAGGTCGATTACAAGTTGAACTTAGGTGATTGTAAGTTGAGTTGAACTTGCACCTTGCAGATAGAATTTCAATAGCTTTTGGGCATTATAGGCCAGAGTTATCCAATTTATATCAAATTTGCCAATTGAGACTTGAAGGTTTGTGTTTTTACAAAGTAATATTCTGGGGAAATGCTACTTGTTGCTGTACATTAATTTAGTCTTCAGCATATTATCCCAAACTAAGATTCTTTATTCATGAAAAAAAAAAAAATTAAAAATGTGGGAAATGAATTGGAGTTGGGGAACAAACAGACTGACTCACCAATACCCCAATTAGCATTGTCTCAGGCTGTCCAAATGGAAATACTCGGTCAACTTCCATAGCAGTCCCAGTTATTCCAGGTCAATATTTACATTTAATTGAGACAAACTTTGCATTTGCAGCTTCTTCATTCAAAGATCTGTTTACATTGTTGTCTTACTATTCATATATATACAGTTTGGTGTGTTTTATGTCATTAACCCTTTCCCCCTTAACTGGCCAAAACCAACTGCTGGTCAAATGTCATCTGCTTGAGTGCTTTTCCAACTAATTTCAACAGTAATGAAAAACCATTTGACTGAGAATTGTTGATGAGACCTATCAAGATAACATGTTCCAGGTCAACAACTTTGCTTGGGGTGGGTTGAGCACTTAGTGCCCAACTCATGCCAAGCTGTTGAATCAGTCTTAATTCAAGAGAGAAAGGGTAAAGAGGAGCACTGCCTCACTAAATTTTATATGAATTGGTAAATTTATATATTCCTGGCACAATTCTATGCATACTATAGGACCAGAGTCATGTTCATCTAAAAGTTAAGAGGCTGTTTAAATTTAGGTGTTAATATTCAGTTGGATGTGCATGATATATATAGCATATAAAATTGTCTGCTGTTTGTACATGTACCTTCAGTAAAAAAGAAAAAGCATTATGATTTGACAGTTGAAAATTCAAAAGTTCAATATACCACATGAATGGAATCCAGGGATTAAAGAATTATCGCAGACTACACAGGGTAATTGGGACAGCACACAGGATATTGCACTGCTTTAAATAATACCATGACCATGGTTTGTGAGCAAACCTATTGGACTGGACCAGGTGTCAAAATGGATGGTAGAACTTGTTGATATGCATGGTAATAATAAGCACATTATCTTTTCCTTCATTACAGCTAGCAAATAGCAGTCTGACGTACTGCACTCTTGTGTAACTGCAGGGAGAACACTTCTTTGTTCTATTTAAAAGCCCAGCACCAGCTATATGCACGTATCAGTTGTACGGTCCTTTTGCATTCCCTGGTGCCCCTTCATAAATTGTTGCATACCAGGGCAAGACAATTCTCTCCATGGTCTACTTGTCCGGGGACAAGTGCTCCTATCTTTTACATGTTCATTTTCACAAATTTTACTTGTCCCCCGTCAATTTTTACTTGTCCCAGACAACAGGACATGCAAATTGGTGAGCCCTGCATACTGTCATATTGTCATTTGCTGTGTGGCTGTGTATGTAGTAAATGAGAACTGGCAGCAATAGTGTCAAGAAGCATAGCAAGGAAATCACCAGGCAGATAGCTGGTTGTGCATCGGCAATGCACAATGTACTGTCAATCCATCTGTAGAAGTTAGGCACTGTTGAAAAGGTACTCAAATTTTCTTTTGTGTTTGTTGTGTGCCTTTATGCTTTATTTTGGCAATAACAATATCAAGTTTCTTCCCTGTGTGTTATCATGATTATATTGTCAACTATGAAGGCACTTGATATTGAATAACACCAGTCAGATCATGTGCATGTAAGATTCTTGTATTACCAGTTTACAAGTCCTTGTTCATGGGTCCGTGAAAGATATACACGTACACCTCCAGTTGTACAAAATATTCGTGTTTAGCTGTCAGTGTGGCTACATTAGCAATTGATCAGTCCATAAAACCAGTCGATTCACCTGGTTACTGTGCAGAATGGAGTTGTTGGTAGCAACATTGATCCTTGCAGTTGTAAGAAATCCTATCTGCTGAGTTCCTGGTTTTATGGACAGTTTTTGCAGATAAATGTTTCATTAGTACAATGGCGGAAAAATGGTTTGGTTCCACATGGTCTTCAGTCAGTCAAGGGCCCAGTTCTAATATTTTGAGGACCAGTGTAACTCTTGTTTGTGTGAGTATTTCTTTGGGGTTTTTTTGTTTTTGTTTTGTTTCTTTTTATTTATTTATTTTTTTTTTTATTATTTTTTTTGTTTTTTTTTTGTTTTTTGTTTTTGTTTTTGCTTTTGAACTCTTCACAGTTTGTAAAATGTGATTTCTTTATTGCTTTGAAGTGCAGGGAGCTGACAAATGGTGAATTGATGCAGTTACATGTACATATTTTCTTGCTCACTACAGGTTAGATTTGGAATACTATTCAGCATTGAACTCTTAATACAGGACATTCATTTGACTTGGAAGAAAAAATATGTACTGGCAGATCCCCTCATCAAACGCAGCAAAACATGTTATTTGATGCCAACAAACAGCTTTGAAAAAATTTACTGTTTAAAAGACATAGTCAAGGATCAATTGTTCTCCAAACACGTACTGAGCTTCATCTGTTCATATGGGATACTAGTCATCATACATGGATGTTTGGAACATATGTATTCTTTACTGCTACAAATGTTAGCAAAGGTCATGCATGATCTTCCACTGGACTAAGTACACCAGTATCATGGGGGCTGTTTATCACTCTTTCCTGGAAAGATTTTGGATATCATATGCATGCCCCGTATTGACACAACTAATTTTGAAATGAAAAAAGTTGTTTGACAGTGAGTACCAAGGTTTTCTGTTGAAAGTTTAAAAATCCCTGATTAGAAAAATATGTATATGTGTTAGTATTATGCAGCTCAATTGTTAGGACTGTACACACATATATGTAGATATAAATGGCATATTTTTATCAATGATTATACTGTACGTGTCATACTAAATGAATGGGGGCGACGCCTTCACGCTCACATGAAAGTCATATGTAGGTCTATGCCTATAATTAACCCATGGATGGGGATGCTAAAGAGACATTGAAACAACTATACCTATGGCATGTACTAGTCCTTTTTGTTTGAATAGAGTGACCATGAATATCAATTGATTATATCTATTAACTCATTTGTCTGAAATAAAGTGCAATTAGCAGTAATTTGGTGGGTTAACTTTTGGGAGAAGCCTTTGCTTATCAGACAAGCTGGCCTGGTAGTGGTACAACACATTGAATAGACATTGCCTGTGTTGCCATTCATAATGCATAGCTGTCAACTCTTCCATTTTCACTGGGAGTCTCCCATTTGGGAGATCTCAAAAAGCTCTTAAAATGACAGGGATTTTGAGGCCAAATTGATGATTTTCTTTAATCCCATACACTTTTTACAAGAACCTCCCAGTCACAGTCATCTTTGTGGGTTGACACCTATATGGTAATGATCAATTGTACGATTAAATTCAAGGTGAACGAATTAATCAGTTGTAGTTGTACTGGTATCTTAATTCTGAAGGTCAGATCAAAAGAAACCTGGGTACTTGTGAGCAGAATTGCAAGAGGAGCGCTTACGTTTATGAGGTTTCTATCCTTCTAGTTTTGTAGGTCTTGCTACATTGATAAATGGCTAAATGACTGCGTATAGTCTCAACAGCAGCAACACTTGATGGCTTACCTGGAAGAATGACAGATATAGCATTTCTGTATATTTAAGCTTTTAGCATTGTTGATGCTTCCCTTATTGGAAACACTTACACCATGAAGGAAACATTCAATACTTTATTGGATTCAGCAAGTTGGAAGACATGCCATCCCTAACCCAGGCCAAAATACAGCAGTGAAATGTGGGCATTTGCGGCTTGCTATAACCTCGTATAAACAAACATCCCACATGAATGCATGTAAAAGTCAACCCTAAAATTCCATAACTAGTTCACTTTGTATCTTCTAAACATTTTACAGACATTAAGGTAAACTTACAAGGGACACATAAGTGCAAGAATAACAGGAATAGTTCCCATTTTTCCACATAAATCAATCGACTTGATTCCACATTGATGACCGTGTTCAGCATTGCTGGCAATATATGCAATGGGCGGATACCATTGACCACCCTCGCCCTGTGTTGAAGTTTCATGCTCTGCCAATGTCGGCACCAGGGGTTTTGAAAGTTGTGTATATGCTTTGGATCTTGGCCAACATTTACACGCTGTTTTAAATGTTATTTGTGGCTTTTCTCTTTTGTTTTTATTAAGTTTTAGCACAGTTGACGTTTCAGTCAGCAATAAATGCCAGTGAGCTTTTAGGAGGGTTTGTCATGTGTTGGCTCCTGTGCATCATACATTGCTCATCCACAATTCGCACTTTTCACTTTTTCACCTCCAAAAGCATTGGCCACATCCTGTTCAATCTGACACAAGGAAAAGAAAAAAAAGAATGTCAATTTACCCTTCATTATGACCTGTGGTCAATTTCTTAAAGCAGCTCCTCCTCCTCCTCCTCCTCCTCCTCCTCCTCCTCCTCCTCCTCCTCCTCCTCCTCCTCCTTTTGATAGTGGAATGTAAGATCTGTAGATCCTAAGCAGCACTACTCAACATGTTGATCATGTATATGATCATGTGCACTTATACCAGAATCATGCTTGTATTTTCCATTCAACACATGAAAAAACAAAACATGTTATTTGGTCGTACTTCTTAGAAATTTCATTATCTGTGTAGCAAGCAGTTTTAATGCAATGATAAATTGGCTCTATGCACATCTGAAACAAACACATTTATTTCCAAAGAACTCAAGCATTAAGGAAACCAACAAAACCTTTCCTTTTTATGGAAATTTAAACAGAATAATTAGCTCAAACATGTGGACAGGCACATGTTTACCTGTTTACAACCAAAAGCCAAGTACTTATAACTGTTTTTAATTTTGCTAGGTTGCACAACTGGTATACTGTAGAGATGAAATGCATAATAAAACATTGATCAGATTTGAGCATATAATATCCTAAGGAGAGCTTGATTAGATGTGAAGTTATTAAGTACTATTTACATTTTTTACTGCAAACACATACACAGGTTGGAGAATCATAAAGTTACTTGACTGATTTGTGTTCATGTTGGAATAAAATGTAACTTTTTATTCAAACTTAATCTTCTGTAAGCTGTGTGAATGTTCACCATATACCTTTGGCTTAAGCATGTTGAGCTCATAATGGGTCCATGTGATGTAAGCACTTCCAGTAAACTAAGCATGCGAGCAAACCATAACCGTTCTCTTTCTTTTTGTTAAATCGCAAGCAAAGCATATAGGATTTGGTGCATTTTGCCAGATTTGTAGAGATTTATAGGGTACACACTGTGAACTAAATTCAGTTGCTTTCAGAACGAATTAGCAGATTTCCCACATATATGTCATGACCATTAGTGCTCGCACACCTCTGAAATGTCATCTTGCATGTCGACGGTGACAAGGACACGAAGTGCGTCACATTATAGTCGGTAGACTTCCAGGGCATCATAAAAAGGAAGATCAGCCATTCTTTTCTTTGAAAATGCCACTCACACGCAGCATGCCCAGAGTCAGATTGCAGTTTCCAGCAGAGCATTTCTGTGAAGATTCAGGCTATTTTCAGGTTTGGATACAATCACTATTATATTATCCAGTATTCTTTTCACTTTCCAGGGAAGCATGTACTTCAGTGGAGATTCAGGTTATGTTTAGGTTCAGATTTCAGTGCTTTTAGTTCCTGTTATAGTGAGACATATCCTGTGGTGAGAGTCCACCAAACTTGAAAGACCATTTGTTCCAAATACTTAAATTTGTAATTTTCATGTAATTAAGTATCCTTTCCCTGACAGTAATATTTCAGAAACTATTGGATACAATACATTTCTGTCCAAATTTTGAAATTTGGTTGTGTTTGTTATAAATTTCAGGACTTTCCATCTGGAACCAAATTTATTTACAATAAACTGAAGTCAAGAGGATTCAAAGATGTACTTTTGATAAAATATTTCTACACATTTGGTGATTTGATGCAAATATCCAGAGATTGTTTGAAAGTTTGGCTTCAATAATTTTAGAGATTTTAGACTTGCCAGTTTTGCTTAGAATGATTCCAAAAGTTAAAAGTAAGTAGCTGCTACTTAATTTTAACTTTTGGCATCATTCTGTGTTTAATATTCACCTTTCAGACATTTTAGGCCAGCTTGTTTTCTGTTCACTTTTGTCAGGTTAAAGCCCCAGAGACTATAGGTAGCAAGCAGCTACCTGTGACAGTTACAAGCTTTCCTAATTGTACTTGATATCTGCTTAAGAAAAATAATATTTTGATTACATCTTCCTTACTTACAACCTAATGACTTGCATTCTTTTCTAACATGCCGTACAAATTTTGCTGTTAATATCCAGATATTGTTAGAAAGTTTGGCTGCAATAATTTTAAAGTGATTAGACTTGCCTGTTTTGCTACTTAATTTTATCTTTTGGCATCATTCTGTTTTGATATATACACTTTTCAGACATTTAGGCGTACATGTTTTCTGTTAGGTTAAACCTTCAGGGGCTATGACAGTTATAAGTTAGCCTAATTGTACTTAAAATCTGGTTAAGAAAAATTATGTTTTGATAACATGTTTTTGACTTAACTGCTAATGACTTTCATTCTTTTCTGACATGCCTAAGTGCACATTTACTCAATGTCAAAAAATTACTTCAAGGTTCTCTTGATGTACCATGTTCAAATTTGATACATGGTGACTCATGGGTTGTTCTCACCATACAGTGCATTTTAAGTAAATTGTGAAAATAATACTTTTATTAACATTCTTATTTTAAAAACTCACTGTGCCTTAATTCAATCACTGCTTTCCATTCATTTCCAACACCCACAAGGCATGAAAGGCCAGTGATGTCACAAACGTAACACCACTGGCTGAGAGGGAAGACAATGACCATGCTTGTAAGCTATGCTTGTCAAGTGTCACTTGGTAAAAGCATATTTTATTCACCCTTCATAAACAGGATTTAAAATGCATGTAGAAACATTCATTTTCTTCCCTGTTCCCGCCTATGATGGGTCAGTTTGTTGCTGTTAATTGCAGCAATACAAGTTCTACAGCCTGGTAACATTGCCCGCCGTGAAAGACCAGAATTTACGGAGACCCGTGCAGTCAAGATTTACAGGGACAAGTGGCAAGGCCCTGGGAACCGATGATCGAGCTTAACCTACATAGCGCAGACTTTGTGGAAAGTGACTTTGATTTGTCAAATATGACAATGTTTAGGATGCTAGCTATAGGCTTGGCACAAAAAAACTGCTGCTGTTTCCAAATGAGGTCCCATTGCTTGACAATGGAAGGATTCATGGATTACTAGCCAAATTAGGCATTGCTCATCAAACCAGGAACAGTGATTCATTTTTTTTTTCAGTATTTACAAATTAATCTTCAGTATGATTCTGATTTCAAAGGTGTAACAGTAAAATATAGGTGTAGTAATTCTACGACTGTTACAATGTATCACATAATAATCGATCCAATGTCACAGTGACTACGCGGGTTTGGGATGTTGTTGCAAAGTAACATTGTAATAAATTTAGTGTGTTTAACCATTTTGGTTCGATTGGTGGAAAAAAAATGGGTGGAAAACATGGACAATCAAGGACCGATCTTGTTCCATACCCAGGTGTTCAAACAGTCTATAACAGATTGGGTTAGGCGGGACACTGTAATGCATATATCCAATTACTGCTGTATATTACGAGGTGTTCAATCCTATAACTAGATAACACTTATTTGTATAGGTACCACATTCATGCCTCATGTATGCAGCTGCCAAGACCAGTGGGCGGCTGGACTTTCATCTTTGCAGTCATGTACCATGTTGCTTGTGACACTTCACAGCCAGCTCTCAATAATCAGGTGTACAACATTCCATCTCATTGTACCTTTGTCGTTATATGGAACCAGAAAATAAGTTAGTCACAAGAAAATCTTTACCATTGTAATATAATGGATATGATGTGAAATAGTGGATATCATAAACACATGTACTGATGACGATGTATAAAGAAACATAAATTACTGCCCTCCAAGGGTGGTGAAGTTACTGCTGGGTAGGAGTTCTGATATTGAAAGCTATTTATAAATGCAAACTTATATTTTAACATCCATAGACCATGTACACAGATGGAAACGGAAAATTAACTGTTTGTTCAGACTTAAATATACTGTAGGGGTAGGCCGTAGCTGTTTCTGTGAATGCTAGAATTTGAAACACTACAAGACCTGGCCCATCCTGACGCAAATTCCAATTTATTGCATTCATGCTTGTTCTTGTTAAATGAAATCTGGTAATTTTTGATAGGAAATATCACTGCCCAGATGGCAAGTCTGGCTGTACCAGGGCTGCACACCGTACAGTACTGGTGACGCCAGGGTTCTGCAGACATCCCCTTGTGCATGATGTGTGTAAGGCTGAATGGTCTTTTCCTCTGCTGCTTCAGCTTTTCTTATTAATTTTTCTTCATCCTCATCAGACCACGAAAATGAAAAACTTAATTCAGACTCTCCAGAATCACAATGCTCTGTTGTATCTGCCATGACTCTTTGGCAGACTGAAGGCATGCACTCTGGCTTATAACACATGCACCACAACCAGCGGGTTGTGCTTGTGATGACATGTAAAAAAACACAATTCAAAAATCAAATTTAACATTTTGGTTTTCAGATATCGTTCTAACCACCCTAAAAATCAACTTTCTATTTGTGGTACCCATTCAATCAAGAGGACCTTTGAATTTGACAGTATTTACTCATATGTCACAAACTTGACCCATATATGTTGAAACATTAACTGAGGGTTGGCAGTGAAATAGAGCTTAAGGTTTGGAAGCTTTCAAGGTGAGGAGTAGGTGTCATCATGGGGTTTGTTTTACATTTCTGGTACTGGATGTCCATTGTTGGAGAACATGTTAGGATTTCATCAGTTTGTACAGGTGGTCTAGCTGCAACTTTATTTTACAATCACTGGGACAGAATATAATGCCCCAGTTTGTTTCTACTTCAGTTATACACTGGCAGGTTGTTAAACTAAGGTAAGCAATCCAGATGGAAAGGATATACATACTGGTCCAGGGGTAAGTCAAATTGTTCTCATCTGAACTTGAACAGTATACAAATTTAGTAATTATGTTTGGTTTTATAGGTCATTGAATTTCTTTGTTCGTAATGAAGCTCTGCATTTATAAGCAAAACTTTGCTTATGTAGTTAATTTACTATTTCCCTTGTTTATATTTATTCATGATCATGTGATTTGTCTTTGCTGAATATTTAACCTAGACAAGGAGTCACTACTCAGAGAGACATGCACGGGTACAGGCTCCGAAACATGTTCTGAGTAGTTACCCGCTGAAGACTTATTTTATTTGGGCTAATGCAGCCTATGTCAAAAGAACGTATGTGTGCATTACATGCACAATAGTAAAATGAACATTAGAAGGGTTGTTGCATAATGTCTATTTTGAAAAGAAAACAAAAAAACTAAATAATGGATGACACAGGCTGCAAGGATCCAACATAAAGCTTAGATAAGAAGGTGTTTGAGCTCGCACTAATTCACAATTTAATGGCAGACACCAAAATGTCTTAAATGGAAATGATTTTGTTTGTCAGGTTAACAGTAGTATATGTCCAGAAATATACAGGTGTATATGGTGGTGTGCAAGTCCTTCACAACTGGACCACTAGAAGCTAGGTTTGCTCATTTTCAGTACAAAGAAACACAACTATACGTAAGTTTGCATATGTTTTGACTGACCAATAACGGTGGAGCATAGAAGACATCTCATGAAATTTTGGCATTGAAATTGGTTGAAGTTGCAAAAAAACTTTGAATTGTGACCAGATTCAGCTATTGGGTAGATGTTATTATTCATAGGTCCTTAGATATGGTCTTCCAAGCAAAAAGTCTTGATATGATATATAATCATGAGTCTGCCAAGTGTATACTAGCTGTACTAGGATGTATATAAAGTACATGTCCATCATTGGTGTTAAGCGCTTGCCAGTGTTCACATCCACCCTAAATATTACATTAGAAATTCATACAGGGGTTAAACATGTGTTTCAAATTTCTTTACTCGAAACTTTTTCTTTTGCTCCTTCAACAAAATAGCAATGGTCAGTGTATAATTACTTCAACAAAATAGTAATTGGTCAATGTTTAACTCATTTGTACTATGGTCACAGGTCTTGGTCAGTGGTTCTGGCACTGCCTGGCAAGTCATGCTGCAGAATGACTTGCCAGGCAGTGCCAGAACCAGTGACTTAAGACTATAAGCATGTTGGTACTTGAATGAAAGCTCTTTTTACGAAGAATTTGAATATGCAATTGTCGTCTTAAATCTAGGTAAATATATGGAAAAATCAGGGACTGGTATGGAATGAGTTAATGGGGATGACATTACCTAGCTTGGATTACCATTTACAGGTTTAAATTAAAATGGCAATTCCCTGCCAAACATAGTATAAATGGTCTTAGTCACCTTCAAACATAAGACCTGCTTGTGTTTATTTCTAGTTTGAATGCAATTCACTGTCATTGCTCACTTGCTGTATATTGCAGCAATTGTGCATTATGCAAAGCTGCAGTATATTCTCCTATAAAATTGGTATTACTGACAGCAGCATACTTCTACTTTGCCTTGTCATGTTCTGAGATGATGTGGTACCTAATTACTGTTCAACTAGTCAGATTTTTTTTTTTTTTTTTTTTTTGGATCTAATGTTAAATTTAAGCTAAAAACTCCATGTGTTGTTAAATCAAGGCATCAGACAAGCCATAAATTAAAACATATTTGACCCAAACTTTCACCAAAATAACTTATCATATTCTTTATGTATGTATTGGTTACACATCGGCATGTCTGTATCATAAAATGTGTTCAAAAAACAAAACAAAACACATGTTTTTAAAATTTAAAAAATCAAAATCAAAAGAGAGAGAGAGGGACATTTCTGTGGTTCATGAGCTCAGACTCTGACCACTTCAGTCGTGTACAGCTGTTGTGCTCAGGACACTGCAGATATAAACCCAGACCAACCACACAATCTTCAATTGATTTATTGTCATTCAGGTATCAGGGCTGTTCATGTTAAGCCTCTGATAGACAGTGCATGTCAAGCCCATTAAACTGTTTGTTAGGGCTCTAGGAGGCCCTTTGTAAAGAAGTGTACCCACATATTTGTGTCCTGCTTCAAGGTGAGCCATGTACAGTGTTTTCTGAAGAACATTTCCATTGCAACACATAATCCTGGGGATTGTACAGATCTGCTGTGATTAAAGGGTAATGAAGGGACTTGTATTCAGACATAGTGCGTCAGAGTTTTGTCTGGTTGGTGCTTAATCTGAATGCTGTTCAGGATAGGAGCTGAATGCAACATGGAAATACTGAGATTATGCTATTGACTCGGCTAAAAACAAATTAGAAGAGGAAAAAAGGGGCAATAGCTCAGTTGTCAGTCATACATGTATTCCCACTTGTGTGTGGCATTAATGGAGCACTGCTCAATACCTTGTATGCATACTAGGAACAGTGCGAAGGCAACCTACGGGATCAATGCAGGAATGAGTAAGTCTTGGATCGATCCCACACATGTTGACAGCAGAGGAGTTTCATGTGGTTCGGTAAAGCGTTTTCCTGTAATGTGAGATAACTGGTAAGCCAGGTATGGTGCCGCCATGATGTATGTATGCATGTAACATGCTAATTGTATGCATTCAGGGACAGTTATCATGGGTATTGCAAAGTTGACAACTTACCTGGATATAATATGTGAAAAATGAAGCTACATATCGTCTTGTAACATACATGTAGCTTGGTCTGCATATATATAATATGTATGTGTGTGTGTGTGTGTGTGTGTGTACAACTTTGAAGGTGACTCAGTTAATGCACAGGGTACACTATAATACCCCTTTGGGGAGGCATCCCATGCTGGTGTATACTTTCTCTCATCGTGTAAAATATTGGGTCAGTCTAAACACACGTGAGCCGGAAAGACTGGTTTCACACCACCTCTGGGAAATTATTGCATGCTGAGTAAGAATTCTATGTGCTGGACACAACATCTAGAAATTGTGTTTATCAAGCTCAGTATGACTATATATTTGTGTTTTTTTTTCGTACAGAACCACTTCCTGGTAGTCATTGGCATAGTCCTTAGTCCAAACTCCAATGTACACTCCATAAGCTAATTAACCTGTCACTGTCTAACCTAGCTGTATACACACGGAAGTACAATGTACTATTGTCACATTCTTCTGTAAAATTTTGACATAGGATATTAGCCCAAATAAATTTAAGGGTCTTCAGCGGGTAACTACTCATGTATTGGGAAAATGTAGGTGGTAACAAACAATGTATCCTTCAGCCATCATGGACATGCAAATTATCATTTGTGGCAGACCTAAGACCATGTGTATCTTTCAGCCATCAAAAGATTTCTTGCCTGCATGATATGGTCATTCCTGATAAAGACTTGTCATGAAAACATTAACAGCATTTCTAAACATCCCCATTCCTGAACAGTCATCCAGTTTAATCATTTTAATCGATGCGTGTGTGTGGTGGGTTGACTGATAACATTTAGCATGCATGCCTACCTTTCACTGTGGTGACCCAAGTTCAGTTCTCCTTTGTGAGGATAAGTGGAAAGAACTCTTACCTGTCTCTGATTGTATACACAGTGTTTTTTTTAAGACAAATAGGAGTCCTGGAGTTTTCTCCACCACACAAAAAGTGGGCTGTATAAGCCTACACGTGTGCCTTTTTGAGTCTAGTTTCCTCCACCACACAAAAAAGTAGGCGGAAAAACCTACATCTGTGCCATTGAGAGTGATTTGATAGGTCAATACTGGACTTCTTTCACATTCTTTGAATAACAAAAAGGTCTATACTTTGTTTTAATATAACTGCGCACACAACTTTCTGTTATACCATATTCAATGTTTTTTCTGTTTTTTTTTTTTTAATTTACATGTTCTTAATTGTGCATTCAATTTGTGTTTTTGTAGAACTTTACTGGCCATAATACACCACATAGTTTGTCCAGTTGTCTAGTTGTGAGTACATTCTATTGTGCAATAATATTCCATGACAAAAAGGCCTCTATATCATGTATTTTGTGTTAAATTCTGTCTTTACTACATTTTGTAGACTGACTTGGTGGGCGCAGATGAGGACATAATGGATGTGCGCAGCTCCTTTCGTTCAGTGGGCTCTCCCAGTTCTCCCCTGTCTCCACTACGTGCCAGTCATGATCTGGCTTTCACTGGCAGTTTCAACATGGACGCAGACAGTGGAATAAGGTGAGCAAGTTGCAGACAATTCAAGGCTTCATGATAACAGTCTGTAAACCATACACTGGGCCAAAATATATAAATTCCTCATGTACATGAAATACTTGTAGGAAAACAACTTTAAGAAAGAAGAACTGGAAAAAAGTTCAGGAAGCTACATAAATCTACCACATACATACATCAGCTACAAAACCCCATCATCTTTTAATAGTTTCAGTCTTGGGAAAATTAGTTTTTAACCTCATGAACTGCATAGGCACCTGCAGTTATGTTTGCATGTACAGTGGTCCCCTGCTTGTAAGCCCCCCCCCCGCAAGAGGCCACCCCCTCTGCAGAGGCCACCTCTCCATGCATCAAGTATAGTATTTTCATTTTATTTTCCCCATTAAGAGAGATCAACCTCTCATCACTCATGAGGCTACATTTCTTGTGCACTTAGGATGATCTTATAAGAGGGGACCCTATACTGTAAAGTATACAGATTCATGAGACTTCAGATTGTACACAAAATATTAGCAACAAAAGGGTGCACATTGTGAAGCAATTATATGCTGCCGAACCTTTGAAGATCTGTGCACTGTGCTTGGTACAGCATGCACTAGTAAATCTCAACCAGATCTGCCAACTTGTAAGATTAGGCTACACAATGTACACTTTTCAGCTCTATTGTACACCTGTAAGTTCAAATGGAAATTTTGTAAGTTTTTTTTTCTCCTAAGCAATGTATGTTTTGAAGTGCTAAATATAGGTATATGGTGCAATAAAATGAACAAATTGTAGTGATATGTTGACCAATAATACAATGTTGTAACACCTGTAGAAATTCAGAATTGAATTTCTTGCAATATAGTTTCCAATTTGATTTATTTGTTTAGTTTAATGCAAAAATTCTGTGGACTCCTTTAAGACATTTTTCAACAAATGTACTTTAGGACACTTAAAAATGTCCAAGAAAAACTCATCTTCAGTTGGAAATAACTGCCATAAAGCACAAAAGGATATTGTCCACTTTCTCATCCAATTGTAGACTTTTTGGTGTCATATTTTACCCTTTTTGGGGGGTTTCAAGGTTAGCAGGTCTGGTCCCCTTACTTTCTGGAGACCATGTGAGACAATAATCATGAAACTATTGCTTACATTGAAAAATGTCAAAAATGAGACAAAACGCATTTACAACTAAAAACTTTGCATTTCCTATAAATAAAAAAGGTGGACCAAACTAAACCTCTTTTTGACATCTCTAGGTTAAAATTTAGCAACAAAATAACGTAAACAAGAGAAGGAAAATACTTGGCCTGCAAATGAACCCAGTGCATGACCTCAGGTTTTTGGCTTTTCCCCAGGTGCTTTCTGTGAGTTAGAAACGCTTTAAGAGGTTTGCCTTTTCTGCAAATCTGCTGAATTCCTTGTATAACACGGTTGGTGTGTGTTTTTGTGTGTGATTTACCGTGTTAAGTGGGATTTTTCACATGAATCACTGACAGACTGGAGAGAAAGAACAATCCAGTCATATGTCATTCAGGTTCACAGGTCTCTGTACTGATATGAGTGCACCTGTAATAAAGCCACATGTTATGTGTTGCTCAAGAACTCTTGACATGACTTAGGAACTTGGGGGGATATTGGAATACAATGACAAGCATTGCACAAGGGCTGCTCATGTAATTTTAACAAAAAGGTCTTCAAGGCACTCTGTTGTGGTTTTCAAGCCCCATCATAAATATTTGTGACCTTTATGTCAAATGTCTCCCCTTATTTGTTATCATAAACAGAATTCAATTTTGTTCAAACATGTATGGGAACTTGACAATTAAATCAATAAAAACTTTTAAAATGTCTTTGATGCTTGAGTGGAAATGAACCATGTTAGATCAGGTGGTCAAGTGAAAATATACTCATTCCTGGTATGGGTGAAGCTAAACAGTGCATTTTTTTTTTTTTTAAATTTCTCTTTCGATTCATTTTCATTGGCTCAGGGAGATATAGATACTAATAATTATAGAGGTTTTGTGGTGTAAAGCACATAAAAAATACATTATATGCTTGCAATGTTTTTTACCCTTTACTCCTTACGTCTTTCAGTGCCAAGTTTTGGACTGAGTCAACAGCTTTCCTTGACAAGCTTTGAGTGCAATGCACCCAAAGCATGCCAAGGAAAGCTGTTGACTCAGATCATTATATCCTTTGGAACTATAGGCATGCTAGTAATGTACTTGAACGAAAAGTCTTTTCATGAGGAATATGAATCTAGCTTCCTTCTATATTTTTGAGAGCAGATCATCTTAAGTAGTTCTACTGTAGTTGCAGTTGGTATTGAAAAAGTTAAACCAACCAAAAGCAGCTGGAGGTAAAGTGTCATCTGCTTCAGTGATTTAATTAATTTTCATTGATTTTAGAATTAGTGGACAAATTTGAATGAGAATTGTAGATGACCCCTGTACTGTCAGAATAGTGTGGCCCCAGGACAGTTGTGGGCTCACTATCAAACATGAATAGGAAATAAGACATGTGCTTGCATTGCCCTTTAGAGTGACCTTGAAAGGTCAAGTCAAAGTCACGGGCATTATTTTGGCTGGTATCTGGAAAACAATGCACTTTGGAATCATGGTTGATATTGCATATGAATGCTAGGCAGTGACACTTACATGTGTTTAATCTGGAACTCCTATTTGACCTTGAGTTACCTTGAAAAGTCAGGGACATAATATTGACTCATAATTGGTGAATTTTGGGACCATTATTCCAACATGTATTAAGCATGAATAGGAAAATTGACGATGCATGTGCTTTCATTATGAGCTGTCACATTTGACCTTAATTGACCTTAACTGACCTTGAAAGGCAAAATGAAAGTCGGTAGGCATGAATTTCTTAATTACAAATGGGGGGGGGGCAATTACGAAGGACGGAGGGCACTGATAGTTATTTAAAGTGCATTGTAAAGTAGTTTTAGCTCTGCTAATTAACCAAAAGCCACAGGGCTTATATGATCATACATGTCTGCACATTCCTCCATTAGTCCCTCATTCCATCCATTGGGAAACTTTTGCTTGTGAAGGAGATACAGTTCAGAGTTTTTATGATGACCCATAATAACTGCCAGTGTATGAAAATCTAGGTTGAGCTTGATATTGATGGCACCACCTATATTATTATGTTATGTATCTGCCAAAATGTTTTTATTTTTTTTCACTCCACACTCCTACTTTGCATACATGCTTGCTGACATCCTGACAATCTGAGTTTTAATCCTGGGGTCCCAGTCCAACAGTCAAGGGTTGTAGATCTTCTTGTAAAGCAGACAAGTGTAAACGTGGTTTGGGTGTGAAAAAGTTGGTGCTGAAAATCATCATGTTTGCATGACTTTAATTGCATTCATAGCCCCCACCCTCACCCCCATGTTTTCTGTACTCCCGCAAAAATGATGACAGCAGTGAACAGGCACAGACATAAATGAAAAACAGCCTCTTATCTTGAGGATGTACTCGTGACCATTCAAGCACCATGCAATTGACAATCTAGAACTGAATTTATTGAGATAATGCTTTTGTACACAAATGATAATACCACTGCTTCTTGGCAACAAAAGATTACATCCATTAAGTACAGCCATTTATGTCATAAGAATATAAATATAAAACAAGTACTGATAGGAATGAAGTTTGATTTACACACGACACTTGAAGGATATAGGTACAGAAGCACTGGCACTCTATATGCCCCATAAATTGAAGCAAATAATTTATAGCTTTTTGTCAAGAAGTTTTTACTGCATGAAAAGTGAAATTGTTTCACCGCAGTCACAGTAGCAAACAATCTGATTCTTATAGGTAACTTAGGCATTCATGTGAACATTATAGTTCCTATTGTTTAAGATAGAACTGCAACTTTAGCCACCAAGGAGGAAGAGCAGATAATATGGCCTGTGTCTGGACAATCTGAACTATTTGGACCAGGTGGGGATAATCTTATATTTAGCCCCTTTTCCCTTGAAATTGTCCAAACCCAACTGGCAGTCAAATATCTGCTTCAGAGTTTTTGACTAATTTCAACAGTAATGAAAACCAATTGGAATGAGAAATGTAGGTTAAATCTATCAAGATAATATGCTCAGGTCAACAGCTTTGTTTTGGCATGGGTCAGGCACCATGTACCTGACCCGTGCCAAGGAAAGCTGCTGACTTTGTCTTTAGTCAAAGGAGAAAGGGTTAACCCTCATCTGATTGGTTGCTCACTTTTGATTTTCCTTATTTGTAGGTCTGCTGATCAAAGGTCAAATAACTTACGTGATCACTGGTGTGTGTCAGGATGTTTGTCTGTCAGTCCATCAATCTGTAAACTTTTGCTAGTGAACCTTATACAGTCCACAGTTTTTATTTCAATCCCATATAACTTTCAGAACTTATCAAGTGCATGAAAATCCAGGTTGTGTCTGATATTGGCAGCACCTCCAATAATATTTGTAATACATGGGCCAATATTTTGTATGTTGTTTTTGAAGTTTTTCGTGAATCACCACAAAGCTTGGTATGAGTGTGATCAGGCAAAAAATGAAACAAGCTGAAATTTGGTGGTGCCACCTACCGTGGTATGCAAGATACGAACCAAAATTTGAAAAATTGAAAACACGTTGAATTCAATATTTTGAGAAAGAATAGGGCTATTGATACCCAATGCATTTCATGGGGGGGGGGGGGGGGGCTTTTGTTATGATGGTCATTATGTGTGAACATGTATACATATAGCCACATACCATTATATTATTATACAGACTAAAGTGTGTGACATAGGGAGCAGTGCCATTCATGGTATTAATTGGAACTAGCATCATAATTATCAAAAATTGGTTATGACCAAGAGATAATTAATGAAGATGGAACTACAAAATTAGCACCAAATATGTATAAGGCCAATTAATGGTCAAATTTTTTAAAATATTGGGTGACCTTGGCTTCTTCAAGGTCATTATGCACTTTAGTTTAGGGCTAAAATAAGTTTAACAATACCAAATGTTCTACAAATGTGTATCATGTGTGGAAGTTTTTTATTCTATGTTTGGCAGTGAGTTATCATTTTCTGGAGTGAAATCCAGAAATAGTAACTCACGGTAGGTCACATGTCATGCCCATTGTCAATTGACCAATCACATCATTTCCAATGTTTCTCAGCGAAATTGAAACGTTGCAGCGGGTGATAAGTTTACGCCCTTTTCATGGTTGTCATGGACTCGCAAGATGAATATGCATGAACGCTGGCTCCCCTGGGAACGATATTTTTATAACTTCTGTCTCTAGAAGTGTACCCTTGTGATGTATCATCACTTAGATATATTACAAATGTTAAGAGATTGTTAATTGTCTTGTTATTTTCATTTTGAGTGTCTTACATTTCGAACATGCGGATCTATTTAAAGCGCACAATGGTATATTGTGTTTACACCCGCGGTGCATGTATATGTGATTTGACATTTCCAAGTGAAAAGTCTCCGCTTCAAAATGGCGACACCTAAGCAACAAGAGCGACAATTTTTGCGGTAAATACTCGATTAAACATAGAATAAATAAAATCTTACATGGCAGTGAGTGAGTGACGATTTTTCTCTCACGAGGGATCGTTGTTGGTGGGGAAAATCACGAGTGACCGCAGGTCACGAGTGATTTTCCCCACCAACAACGATCCCTCGTGAGAGAAAAATCGTCACTCACTCACTGCCATGTAAGATTCTATATATATTGCTTTATATGGATGATCTTAACCTATGTTATATGGATGACCTTGACATTGACCTTGACCTACTTTCACAAGGTCACACGTAATTACTTTCCTGATGGTCATTATACATCTGAAGTTGTGAACATATATGTCCTTATACCACTACAGGAACATTATATGAACAGACAAAAGTATAACAGGAGCAATCGTGGTACCATCACTGGTGGTAATAAGTGGAACTAATGAAATACATGTAGGTATCGAAACACATTGGATTCAGTACTGTGATAATATATTAAGATGAAACTACACATTTACAGCAAATATGCATTAGCCCAAGGTCAAATTTTGTGGGGAAAAAATGGGTGACCTTGCCCTATTTTTCAAGGGCATTAAACAATTAAGTGAGGGGCCAATATGTTGAGAAAGAATAAGAGTAATCAGGGTTTCCTCCCAGGAAATTCTGAAAGAGTAGGAGGATTGGTAAAATAGCCACAAAGGAAAAATGAAAGCCCTAGCCTCCTTTTCAACAGAATCAGGAGACCAATTCTAAAGCTCAAATTTCAATGCAAAGCCCTGAATTTGAGTGGCTGCAGGGCTTTGGGGGAGACCCTGGTAATGATAGTTAGTATACCAGAAATGTGTATCATGTTGAAGTTTGATATTGCACAATGTGGATGACTTTGAACTACTTTCTGAATATTACACAGGAACACTGTTTTTCAGAAAATGATTTTTATTATTTCTTTTTTTATTTGTTTATTTATTTTGTTGGGGTTTTTTTTAGTGTACTTTTATTTTTATTATTATTATTATCATCATCATCATCATTATTATTATGTCTCCCAGTGGAAGCCGGGGGACATATTGTTTTAGTGCCGGTTTCTTCCGCTTCTTGTGCTTGTTGTTGTTGTTGTTGTTGTTGTTGTTCAGGTTCTTCAACACTTGGTTTCAGTGCGATAAGTCTTGAAGGACTTGACAGAATTTGATGAAACTTGGTAGGATTATGTATCTAGGCAAGACCTAGGTTGGGATTGTATTTGGATGACCTTGAGCGAATTCTCAAGGTCACAGGGTCACTTATGTGAAATTGGTTTCCATGCGATAAGTCTTGAAGAACAGAATGGAATTTGATGAAACTTGGTAGGATTATGTATCTTGGCAAGACCTAGGTTGGGATTGTATTTGGATGACCTTGAGCGAATTCTCAAGGTCACAGGGTCACTTATGTGAAATTGGTTTCCGTTCGATAAGTCATGAAGAACAGAATGGAATTTGATGAAACTTGGTAGGATTATGTATCTTGGCAAGACCTAGGTTGGGATTGTATTTGGATGACCTTGAGCGAATTCTCAAGGTCACAGGGTCACTTATGTGAAATTGGTTTCCATGCGATAAGTCTTGAAGAACAGAATGGAATTTGATGAAACTTGGTAGGAATATGTATCTTGACAAGACCTAGGTTTGGATTGTATTTGGCTGACCTTGACTTAATTTTCAAGGTCACAGAGTCACTTATATGAAATTGGTTTCTCTGCAATAAGTCTTGAAGAACTTGATGGAATTTGATGAAACTTGGTAGGATTATGTATCTAGGCAAGACCTAGGTTGGGATTGTATTTGGATGACCTTGAGCGAATTCTCAAGGTCACAGGGTCACTTATGTGAAATTGGTTTCCGTTCGATAAGTCATGAAGAACAGAATGGAATTTGATGAAACTTGGTAGGATTATGTATCTTGGCAAGACCTAGGTTGGGATTGTATTTGGATGACCTTGAGCGAATTCTCAAGGTCACAGGGTCACTTATGTGAAATTGGTTTCCATGCGATAAGTCTTGAAGAACAGAATGGAATTTGATGAAACTTGGTAGGAATATGTATCTTGACAAGACCTAGGTTTGGATTGTATTTGGCTGACCTTGACTTAATTTTCAAGGTCACAGAGTCACTTATATGAAATTGGTTTCTCTGCAATAAGTCTTGAAGAACTTGATGGAATTTGATGAAACTGGGTAGGATTATGTATCTTGACAAGACCTAGGTTTGGATTGTATTTGGCTGACCTTGACTTAATATTTAAGGTCACAGAGCCACTTATGTGAAATTGGTTTCTCTGCAATAAGTCTTGAAGAACTTGATGAAAATTGCTAGAGTAATGTATCTAGGTGAGAGCTAAAATAGGATTGTAATTTTCAAGCAAACTTGGTCATTTGTAATTTGTTATCACCTGTAGCTTATTCAGAGACGTAAGTGTTCCACCGGGAGACATTTGATTTTCTGTTGGAAAATCAGTCTGTTCTAGTTATTATTTTGTTATGGTCCTCGAATTACATATCAGCAAAATATTAGGCCCAGGGGCTTCTTATTTATTTTCTGTAGTTTTGGAAATAATAAAATCAGCAAATGGTAAATAGATAGGTGATACATGTACAGTCTTAGTATATTTTCAAAATGTGCTAAAAAAATTGCTTTGCGTTAAATTTGATACTAAAATAGCACAACTCTTTAATAATTATAAGCTAAGGGATTTCTAAATGAAAGGAATTAATTATTTATTTATTAAAACGCCCACACACCAGGACCGACCTTTGAACCCAACAATGAAACTTTTCTCATCCAATGGAATCCACAGATATGTCCACCATCTGAGACCCCCTATTAAATTGCACCAATAGCAGTGACGCACACGGCAGTGACGTCATAATTAAACTTTGAAAAGACCAATCACCGACAAGCGCGTCCCGAACGCTAGGGTATATAAAGGCTCACCAGCCCTCCTGATTCAGTTGTTTTAGTCCTCTGACGAAGCAACACGTTTTGCGAAAGCGCTCAGGACAATTCTCAGTAGTAGTTTTCGGCTCTCCGTTTAGTTCCCTTAATATGTATATGTACATGTAAATGAATGCCAGTAAAACTGGGTTTCCAGACTTAAAGTTTTCAGTATCATTATCCCAACAAACTTTCTAGTTCATCATACACTTTTTGATTTCCTGTTTACCAAAGGAGAAATATACCAGCCATGATTTCGTCAACATAGTGCCAGATTTTGATGTGATCACATTGATATATTTTTGGATAGTTTAACTTGCATAAGTTGAAGTAATTACCTTCATAATACCCTCCTTAGTTAAGTTAGAAGGTCCTTATCATGCTTATTGGTTGACTGCAGATAGATATAATTCTGTTGAGAAAAGTGAAAGAAAATGGCACATGCTGGAGACATCCCATGGAAACATGGAACAAGAACTGCGCAATTTCTATGCAAAATTTAATTCTCTGTGGGATACTCATATCATCAATAAAGAGTTAAACAAATGAGGCAAATTATGACCAGAACCTGACTGAAGACTGTGACATTTGGTTTCTTACATACAATATATTTTAATATAACTCATAAATTCAACGATCTCCTTTTCCTTACGTAGAAATGCTCTAACTTTAGAAGTCCTTTCTGTACATGTTACTTTTACTGCCTATTCAACACTTTGCAACTACACTGTATGCCTTTTTAGGGTAAACCTTGCCCAGTCCTTTGTATAAAAGCTGCACCAACCATTGGGTTACTTATATTCTACAGCACGCAGGAGTTTGCTGGGGTGGTTTATCCAGCTTTTATGCTGAGGTGTCTATTTTTATTCCAAATTGCCTGGAGTGAAAAAGTGGGCCCACAATATCTTGTTTTGAGCTTTAACAGTGTGTGTTTAATTTGGACCCAGCATGGGGTCATGTTTCCTTCCAATGACTTTTTATTGATGCATGCAAACAAATACTACTTAAAAATTGGCCAAAAGAAATCAAAATGTGTCTTGTAAACCCAACGACAATTAGGTTTTCACAGTGAAGGGATTAATGGTTTGGTCACGGACATTGCCTTTTAGTATTTGCTAATGACACACACTATACATAGTTTTCATGCATTATAAATTGCCAGAATTTGAGTCTGCTCTCTGGGTAGGAGTAAAAACAACATCCCGGTGTTTTTATTTAAAGTGCTGCAAGTAACAATAACATAGGAGTGGAGTTAAGCAAAGACTAGGATAAACCATGGGGTGCATATTTCATAGTGTATACTCAGTCATAATGGTACAAAAACAGTTTCCAGATTTTTAACCAAACAGATTAAGTGGGACTTAAGGAAAACACAACATGAGATTTGGATGAAATTGTGCATCTAGTTGATACCATATATGGAAGCATAGACGATAATGGTTTAAGACATGTTAACCCTTTCGACATTTATGCATGCTGCATGTACTTAACCATATACAGTATATACATGTATTACATATATTTGTATATTATTTGCAGCCTGTACATGAAGCACTTGGTAGTGGCATATATATGAGCCCCAATTTCACCTGTGTACAACCCAAACAGTTTTGTAGTACATTTCCAATGGTATTGACCATGAATGCCTGGCTTACTATTTGTTCATATTTCAAGTGAAGTACGTGTATCAACAATATTTATTGGGCTCACAACATTAGCGTTTCCATTTTGATGCTCCCCTTCATAGAAGGCGGAGTATATAGCTTTGCTCATGTTGGACAGGTGGTCAGCATAGAGACTGTAGTTTCAGCACCATGACCCGAAGTTTTTAAGATAGGGCTTTGACCATATTTCCAAGGTCGCGAAGGTACTATAGTAAGTTTTGGTTTCCACATTAAACTTAAAAAGATTTTATGATAGGCACTTTATGTTGCACAGGATTATAGTCTTTATCCAAGGCTACATGTAAGTCAAGTTCCAAAATGGGTGACCTTGACCTAAATTCAAAAGTCACAAGGTCACTTGAACTTGGTTTCTGCATTATTACTCAGAATTTAAGTTATAACTTTAATATTGCACATGGTAATAGTTCTCAATTAGGGCTTGGTTAGCTTAGAAGATGGATGACCTTGACCAAATTCCCAAGGTCACCACCTAGAGTTCCATTAGTGAACTTGGTTTCTGCATGATAACTAAAGATGTTTTTGACTGAGGGCTTTTATATTGCACAGGAATAGAGCCTTGTATAAAAGCTAGGTCGTTCTGAAATGGATGACCTTGAGTCAATTCCCAAGGTCACAGAGCCACATTACTGGATTTGGTTTCTGCTTAATAACTGCAGAATTTTTTGAGCCAGAGCTTTCATTTTGTAAGTGTTTGCAGTCTTCTATTAGGGCTAGATCAGCTTCAAAGAAGGGTGACTTTGACCTTATTTCAAGGTCAGAAGGCCACATTAGTGAAGTTTTCTGCATCCACTTCCCAAGGTCATGAGTGCCCCATTTAGTACTATCAACAGGGTAATGAGGGTGAACAAATGATGGTAGGGGAACATCTATGTTTTACAAACATGTCTTGTTTTTCCATGCAGTTTCAATGGAAAATCCATGGATTTTTGAGCTCAGCTCACTTGCTAGTGAGACTGAGCTTTTAGGAGGCTCAGTCCATTGTCCATCTGTTCACAATTACATTTGCGACTTCTCCAAAATGTTGGCCAGATTCACTTCAAACTTGGTGGCAATGTATTTTGGATGGGTCTCTACTAAGTTTGTTCAAATCGTTACACTCCTGTGAGTTTTGGATTTTTCATTTTTTTTGTTCCTTTGTGGGCAAATCTTAAAAAATCTTATCCGAAACCCAATTGCTGTAATATCACAAATGAACACAAGCTGGAAGTATAATGGGTACCAGTAGTGAAAGGCTTAATCACTACTACATGTATAATGAGTGCCTCTGGCTCTGCTGAGGATGAAGTACATGTAGGCCCAGGCACGTGGTATTGAGCTTTGCTCTCATATGTACATGGGGCAAAACCCAACAATTGGCACACAACTGGAAGTACAATGGGTTCCATTATGAAGTAGTGACAGAGTTAATCACTGCAATTTGATTATAAGTACATCTGCATGCAGCTTTGGATGAAGTACATGTACATATACATACACGGCTGTGCACATGGAATATAAGCAAGTCAATATGTGCCAATTAAGTGTTGTGGTACATGTACATCTAACCATAATAGTAGCAACATAAATTGACCACATTTTACTGAAAGCTGACAGCTTGGTTACTGTAAGCCAAATTTGCAGTGCTCAGAGTTGTAAGAGTGATGTGCATGGTTCTGAGACTCCGCGAGAGCACCTAGCTGTGCACAGATTTCCAAGCAACTCCATGTACGCGTCTATCAATCACACAGAACGAGGAAGTGCATGAACACAAGGCTTCGATCATACTCAGTTTTAAACAATCATGTTGCAACATGCACATGTTTAAGTTCTGTGGTTAACACTTTCCTCCCCTTAGTCCGGCTAAAACTGGCTGCTGGTCAAATGTCGTCTGCTTCAGTGTTTTCAACTAATTTCAACAGTAATGAAAGACAATTTGACTGAGAATTGTAGATGAGACCTATCAAGATCACATGCTGCCCAGGTCAACAGCTTTCCTTGGCATGGGTTGGGCACTTAGTGCCCAACCCATGCCAAGGAAAGCTGTTGACTCAGTCTCAATACAAGGAGGAAAGGAGTAAGGTAACAGGATGGTGAGCAGTCTTGACTTTCAAAACTTTTCACCAATAATTTTGGCAGAACCTCTACAAAAAGGGCATATTTTTGTACAAATGTCCAGAATAACATACAATAAACATGCTTTGACTATGGTATAGTTTGTATTCTATCATGATTCAATACTTCTAATATATGCTATAAATGTATATTATCTTTTATATTGACTGACACATGACTTTGCAATACTGAGCCGCTATGTGTAAATCAGCCATTGAGTCTGTGGACTGGGTGTTAATTGCCCTGTTTAAATTTAAACTTTGACTTACTTACTTACTTTTCCATGATGGAAATACTGCCTTAGAGGCAGGATAGCTTGATACCCCTAGTAGACAATGGTAGATGAAAGGCCAGGTCGGGTACGGTGGGGGTCTATGTTAAGCTTTTATCTGTTCTTTGGCATGCAAAGCATGCATACTGTGAATGCACTTATTTTCAAGTGGTTTAATTTTCACGGTTTTGGGGATTCAGGCATTATACTGAAATTTTAATTTCACTATTTTGAACAAAGTTCCTGTTAAACCTATGTTAAAATAGTATTTCACCGTCCTTTTATTTTCATGGTTTTGTGCCATTAGCGAAATAAGCGAAAATAAAAACACAGCAAAATAAAGTGAATTCACAGTATTATGCTGATAAGGACAGCGGGGTGCCTACTGTACCAATATGGTAAACAAAGCAAATGATGATCATCCGCTGTTATCTTGTACTGGGCCACTAATTAAATGCCTCTCCACTTAATTGTTAATCAGTGATAAAGCTGGACTGCATGCTGTGCCTGAACATACAGCTGGTTGTTCCCAGTTCTAAGGTAAAGTTACCAGCATGCCATACCTGACACATGCCTACACACTTGCCTTATGCAACATTATTACTAACCCAGTATTTTCACATTTGTTTTGAATGACACATTCAATACTGAAACATATACATTCTATGAGGGAATCGTGGGACTGTAAGAATTACCTGGCAGGATGTCTGAGCTGTTTGAAATACAGCTTTGCCAGTTATACATTGTACCAGTCTGATTTTGTGTAACAGTCCTCTGGCTGCCCCCATTGAACGACTGAAACCCGGAACCAGAAGGCCTATGTACCAGACAACATATAAAATCAGCCACAAGCATGCAAGAGTGGAGGATATTTGGCATTCCTTCAAGGCAAAAATGCTTGCACTGAAGTACTACATTAGCCGGGCTGCCACTCTCTCAGTTTTTCAAGTGGAAAAGCTTGGTCTGGTAGACTTACCTGTGGCTCCCTCTGTGAACAGAACAGCTGAAGCCTCTGTGATTTTGTTGGATCTGAACATGCTAAATGTGGAGATCATGCAATATAGACTATTCAGTCGTCTATGTATACAAAGTGGCCATATGCATGGATACAGAGGTCTGGTGGCTGAAAGTCATGGCTCTGGAGTTTCTGTACATATGTGGGACCATATCACTTAAACCCAATTTTCTGTTACAAAGTTTTTTTTTTAAATAAACATGATGAGATATATCTTGCACCTGTGTCTAAGGACTGTTTGTTGCATTTTGAAAAATGTCATTTACTTCTAATTTTCCGAATCTTGAAAGTTTGAAATCAGACAAACTTGATTTTCACTGAACATTTCCAGTTTTAATCCAGACTAAAAACAAAGAGCCTCATGCAAAAACTGAAAAACAGTAAGCGCTAAACTTGCTAAGTTTGATTAATATTTCACAAGTTTTTGGAGCAATTGGAGCAAAATTTGTCACAAAATTGATACAAATGTGAAAACTGTGTGATTGAAATTTCATGCACGGCACTTTTTAAGCCATGCAGACCAAAAGGTTGTATGTATTGAAATTTTATGATCTCTGTTTTAACATACATGAAGTGTTCTGAGCCTGAGAAATTTAAAAATGTCTGGTATTCTGTGGGTATTTTCCAAATTTAAGATATTGTGACCTTTCTAAGTCAGAGTACTGAACTCCCCTAATGATGACATGGTCAATCTGCGGTCTGCCCCATTAATATTGTCATACGCAAGGTACATGTATGTGTGTGTATGTGTAAATGCATAGATTAGATAATAGGCTTGTACATATCTTCTTCAAGTCAACTGTTTTAAGTCCACGTACACTTTTTCTTTTTGAGAATTGAAGTTCTTTTTGATCGTATCATTGACAGGTTAGATTCAACTTGTTGACAAGTATTTTCCACAATGTCGCATTGTTGATTTTTCTTTGTGATGTCATGGAAGAAATTCCTGTCGACTAGCTGGAATCAAAAGCCAATGATCACAATCAAAGGAAGTTAATTCTATTTATGCCAGTCCCAGTATGAAAACTTTCTGATTTTTTGGAATGAAATTATCCATGAAATGCGATCAGTAGTAAGCTTTTGCTTGATCATTTACGGGTCGAATGTTCTCCGATTAGTGAGAGTTATCAGAATGGATGTACGCAATAGCCCTCTGCCAACAACATGTATAGCAGTCACACACTGTAGTGTACTATTGTAAAGGCCACATGCAGTGATTATGTGCATATCATGGTGCTGTATGTTTGCCACACATATGGAAATATAATCCTTTTAGTATGATAGAACAATACATGTCCATGTTGTTCATGGAAATACAATCACACATTGAACATCAGTTTTTCATCCTATTCTTGTAGTACTAATTAAATATAAGACCTAGAGCATATGAAAATATACATATTCCTAAACATGACTGTTCAGGCGGTTAATTTTAAAGGAAGGCTAGGAGGTATGCATATTAACTGAGATCCTGTGCTGCTACCTAGGCTGTAGCAAGGGACTTGACCGGAAGGCGGGCAGATTAATGTAATGAGCATGGCCAAATAAGCTTCTCTGATAAAAGTAACAACCCTGGAAAGCAAAAAGCTTAAGAAAAGTTTTTCAGTAAGTTTTTAAACATACCAGATACCAAACACATTTGGAAAATTTCCTCGGTTTAGTAGAAAAAATGTTATATCTGGATGGTTAAAGTTACGAAACTGGTACATGTGCCCTGATCATGGCTGAAGCATATTTGTTTGGTGTAACAGTTTGACTTGAACAATTAACTAGCTTAACATATGGAAAAATGCAAGAATGATGTTGCAATCTGTTTACCTAATTTCTTAGAGGGAAATCCATTGATTTGTCTTAAATCACAGGAAGTGCAGGATGTATCATGAAGAATTTTATATGCTTGAAACATTGATTGGGCTCCAATCCGGGATTTGAGGGAAAATCCTGGGTTGGTTATAATGTTAGATGCATTCCTAAGTGGTTTTTTTTTTTTTTTATGCTAGTTTATCTGACACGGTGAGTAATAAGCCCCAGGTGTGCTTTCTGGTACATTAATTTTATCTTGAAGAGAAAGTAGTTTTCTTTGTTGTCACTATGGGAGGGACTTTTTAAATCAACCAGTGTTTAAAATTACTATTTATATGAGATAACAGGCTCACAAAAGGAACCTTCATTTGCTGGACAGTGTTTCAAGGTAGCTGTTTTCAGCATGATGGAACTTCAGTATATCTCCGAATGCAGTGCATGTTCATGTATTAAACATTTATACATCCTACTGTACAAACACATTGAGCTGTTAGTGCAAAAGGACTGTGTTTTGATGGAAAAGGTAAAAACCAGAACTTCTGTTGTTCAAAAAGTGCTTTGTGGCAGAACCAAACATGAGCCAAATTTGCTGTATGCCTTGCGATATGTGATTTCACACAGGATGCATAATCTGCTACATATACATTACAATATCAAGTTGTCCCAACAGACACTGTTGGCATAGACCTGTTGACATGCACACACATACTGTCTGATATTGGAAAATTTTACATAATCACATTTAATCTGGTCATTATTATGTAATTGTAGCCACACAAATATAATTAGCGGTTTAAGTCAAATATGAAGTTAGGCTGCAATGTTTGCTGTTTTCAAGTTGTCTTTGATATTACCTGCAAAGGTGGATGTTGATTTAACTGTTAGAAGTTACCTGTAATTGTTTTGGTGCATTTCTGGCAGTGCCTCCTGACCTGAACCCATCAAAACACAAAGACTAAGCACACATTATTATCATCATATAAGTGTGTCTGCCAGTGCCTGCATTAATTGTGTGTGTATCTATGTACAGTTGCTTGTCAAACTTGGTATCCACTCCAACCTCATAGTCTTCAGTTTGGACATTTGCTTCTTGCAGCACCATATTAATGTTATATTTGAATTTGCATATACATGTACATTGAATAGCATTGAACAACTATAAAGAGAAATTAGCAGAAAAGTCAAAAAGATTTATATATTTTCAAAACTATTGAAACGTCATTTGAGTATTTTTATCACATGCCAACTTTTTCACGATAGGAAGGTTACTCATTTCAGGCATGCTAAAATTTCACATCAAATCCAAATAAGTACATGTAAATCCATCTCCATAACATTAAATGTTTGAATAAGCAATGGTATGATGGCAGCATGGTAAACTTTACATGGCTAAACAGATATTAATCTGCATTGTATTGTTCTATGCACAAATTGGGAGATGACAGCTAGTGTATGTAATATGTGCTGAACTGTAAGCCTTGTGTAATGCATTGGGGCAGCTTACTTCAAGATATTTATTGTCTCTAGCACCCAGGACAGTTAATAGGTTTTCATAATGTGAGACTAGAGTTGAGAGTGCTTTAAATATTGTAGCTTTATTTTGACATAATTAATGGTAAAAATTAAGTTATTTACATTAATTGTATCTACATTTTCTGAGTAAAAAATTGTGTAAGGAGACATAGAGGCTGTAAAAAGGATGATAGAGCTTACTTGTTTGGCACATTACAGTAGTCCCTCCTTTGAAAGACCACTCCTTTGGGAGACCACCTCCTTTGAGGGACCACAGTTGTCTGGTCTTTCTGTAGTACTTTTCATGTTATTTATACCTCCTTTGAGGGACCACCTGCTTTATGTAACCACCTTTTGGGTGGCACTAGGGGCGGTCTCTCAAAGGAGGGACTACTGTATATGTATTTGTGGACAGGTAACTTATTAGACTCTGGATTTATCCAAATGCGTACATGTATGTAATTGATATAGTTCAGTAAACCACCATCAACATGATGTATAGTCAGCTGGATTAACATGGGCTGGTATACATAAAGAAGCAGAATTCATTTTTGTTATTTTTCTGATCGTGGGCAGTTATAAACTATAGTACAGGTTTGGGGCTTTTTATATGTAGTAGTCTGCTCCCATGAGGTCTCTGAGGACTTGCCAGTGTGTAGAAATTTTGGATTGACATCATACATGCGTTGCCTTTTTGCAGATTGGTCATGTCATAATATAACTCTTATGAGGCTGTTTTGCCTCATGATTTGGTATATATCAGTACTAGGCTTTTTACTGTCACGGCCCAGTGTACATACTGACAGAAGGCCTTCAGATATGTAAGTGATGAGCTGTAAATCACTCTTCAAAAAATGATGAAGTTAAACTATTATTTATATTCATAGTTTTTGTTTTTATGCTAAAATTTTATGAGCATGGAAAACCACTAAACTAAAATGACTCTTTGGTGAGGAATTGCTGTGGGCACCCAACAAATGAAGGGCTGTGATGGAGAAATTATATTGAAGCTTGATTTCTTCTTTCTCCCTCTCCCCCCCCCCTCCTCTTTTTGGGGGTTGGTCCATGCTGCTGAGGTCTCAATATTGGATTTGAAAATCCATTTTACTGAGTCAATTATATATCACATTAAAATAAAGAGACAAAAAACAAATAACTTACATTGATGTTAAAGTTAATACCTAAGGTAAGTAGTTCAAATAATTTACGATTTAAAAGAATGTGAATACTTTGCTTTCATGAGTTTCAAGAGCTCTGTACATCTGCTTGCAGTAACACACTTTCAGGTCTGCGGTACAAGTCACCAGTTCCCATCTCATCCCCACGGCGATCAAGGACACCTGATCCTGACCTTGGAGTGTCAAGGTCATTTGATATGACATCACCGAGATCCTATGCTAAATCAGTGCACTCCATGGACTCATCTTTTCGTAGTCCATCCAGAATTGGTACCAAGTCCCAGTATTATGGAGATCTCCATTCAGCTCTTGAGGAGAGTGAAAGTCGGAGAAATCTACTTATGGACAGGTTACGGGAAGCACAGGAAACTATAAGGGTAGGAAATGTTTATTTGAATGCGTACATACTGTCCGTATAATGCCCAGTATTCTTCGCCATGAACTGCACAATTCATTGTAATCTGCTACCCAAATTCTTTATCTTAAAATCTAAATTTTTGAGTTTTTGTTTCCAAAAATTTCAAATGTTACCGTTGATTTGGCCATGTTGAGTGAAGCCAACTGGACATACCAGGACACTCGAGATCTCTATGCATTATAATGGTACTGATTTTATGGGTTTCTTCAGTTGAACATGACTGCTTATATATGTACAGAAAGTGTATCAAAAGTTAAGACAGGTGACATTTGTCTGTTTTTACCAGCTTCTCCAAAATATAAAAATAATACAAAATAAATTTACTGACCATTCATTGCTACACACTTGTTTCCCACTAGTGGAAACAAGGATACTTTTCTCATTTGACTGAAAAATTAGAAGAATATTTGTTGAAATGTAGAATGAGACTTTCAAGTACATGCATCATTCTGGGGAATGTGGTGCATTCATATTATTTCTTGTCCTTCTTAGATAAATTAGAACTGACGAAACTCTGTACTTGAATTTTTCAAAGATAGTTATGCATGCTTTGTTTGGGAGCCATATCACATTGTTCATTCGCATGAGGCCAAGTGCACAGACCAAGCAGTTGATTGGGTTCGTGTCACAAGAGTTTGGGAAATATCATTCATCTAGCATAGCCTTTCATTAGAGCATCAGTGATTTACTCACTGGGCCATGGTTTCTCCTGTACAGCTATTTGCTTGCCTGGCTTGGCCTATATGTACATTGGGCAAACTGACAATTATCTTTCCTCGGCCACGTGAATAAGAAAATTGTGCAATGGGTATGAATGAACAAAGTGATATGGCCATATCAATGTGCAAAATTTATACATATGCAAATTTATTTCCATTAATACAGATGCAAACCAAGAGATTAGAACAGATAGAAGACTCAGTCAAAGATGGTGGTTTCGAGATGGATGACCTCAAGTTTAAGGAAAAGGTATATTTTTCAATTAAAAGAAAAACAGTAATAGCATGTTATGGGTGGTGTTGGAAAGTAATTTCCTAGATTTTGTGTGCATCCAGACTGGGCATAGAATAAAGTATCATCATCTGTATGCCACCTAAATTCTATTACAAGATCACAGGTCATCATAGCCTGCCTGTTTAAAAATAAAGGCGAAAACTCTGCACTTACATGTGTTCTAATATATGTACATGTACATGTATTTAGTTCAGTTACAAGCATTACATTTATGTATAAAGTAACTTCAAGTCCTTAAGTTTTTAAGCATCAGACTGAGTGGTTTTATCTCAAAATGTTTGCAACATTCACTTATTCAATATCACTGTGAAAAGATAAACAAAATGTACTACTTCTGAGATGATCTAAGTCAGACTGAGCTGTGTAATATATTCCAGCATGTGCATGTACATAGGAGAGGACAATCAATTGAAAATTCTTCGTGTATTCAAGTGAATTCACAAGCTGATACACAGAGCTCTTGTTACCTCAGCTGATTTATCAGTCAGCTGAGGTTATGTGGTAGGTCCATCATCCATCCATCTGTCTGTGACCCACAGTAACATATTCCACTTGTCAAAAACCCGCAGACAGATTCACTTCAAACATGATGGGAATGTACCTTCAATCGGTCTTTGCTAAATTTGTTTAAATGGTCATGCTCCATTGATTTTTTTATTTTTCGATGAATTTTCTGTTCATTTTTGGCAAAAGTTAAAAAAATATTCTCTGAGACTGCTGTGCCAATTGCTTTGAAATTGCACCTCTGGTGACCCCTAGACATCAAGTTTTTCAGCAGGTGGTTCTATAATTTTTATCCTACTTTTTTTTTAAATTAATTTTTGTGTTTTAACAATTTTTGACTTCTCCAAAACTGTCACTCACATCGCACTGAGACTTGCTGAAAATAAACATTGTGGAATGGTCCAAGAAAGTTATTCCCTGTATGGTTTTGTTGTAGAATCCTGATTTGTAACAAATTTTTCAATTTCAGTACTTGTCATTTTATACATACAGTCCTATTGAAAGTCATTGGGTATATGAATGGTACATGTAGTTCACATTTTCAGCTGCTGCAAAACTGTCAGTTAGATTTCCATGTACTTCAAATGTGGTGGGAAGCGTCTTAAGTGGGTCTCCACCAATTTTATTGAAATGGTCAAGCTCCAGAGATTTGTGTGTGTTAATACTTTTAGCAAAATCTTTAAAAATCTCATTGTCCAAAACCACTTATACCCTAGACCAGGGCAGGACTTTTTATGGTTTGACTCTTGATATCAGCTGAGGATAAGCTGTTCATACAGCCCTCTTGTGTGATAGAAGTGTGTATCACTATTGAATCATATCTTAAAGTGACCATATGTAAATAAAACGGTTACTTTTGCGGCAGAAGTAATAAAACAATATTTGAGCCGTCCATCTGGGTTTACAATGTAAACATTTAGTGTTTCTGAATGCAGTGGTTTTGACTAGACTGAGCTGCAGTTTACAATGGAGAGCAATGGGAATACACAGCCCTGGCCTCCTGACCAAGTGGCCCTTACACGATGTCCACATGAATCGTCTGCTCTTGCTCTTCCCCATTGACATTGATTGATTCTTATTGCTGTGGCTTACAGGAGTCCAAAAAGAAGATCGCAAACCTTGAACGAGAGAGATATAACTACCAGAATTTGCGCCTGGAGAGCCTGAAGGAACGGGAAGCAATGCAAGAGAGGTACTCGCACTACAGCATCGTAACCCCCAGGAAATTACACCCACCCAAGTTCCGGTACATGTATATGAGCCTGGACCCCTGACCCCCAGGGGTTCTCCATTCTGTAGTTTTGGCGTGCATTGCATGTTTTCATTCCCCTTTGCATTCTTTTTTGTAGACCCCCATCTGCAGCATGTCTTATTATTTTAAGCATATACATGTACATACTTGTAGGGTAGAAATGGGTGTGGATGTAAAAGTAAACTAGATGTTTTCCACATGAATATCATAATACATACAGGATGTAGGCAGACAGGACAGGTAGATGAAAAATAGCAGCAGCGTTTTCGTCCTGTTAGTAACAAGCAAAATGAAAATTGTGAAATATTGCACAAAAGTACAGGCTGACACATAACTGACAATAGAATCAAGTACATTGTACATCCTGCTATATTGTAGTTAATGGTAGAGCTTGTATTAAACACATCTGTAAAGTCTAATTTTCCTCTTCTTGCAATTATACTCTGACAACTTTTATGTCTCTCTCTTTAATGTTCCCTGTACAATGTACCAAAATATTATTAATAATGATATGATATCTAAATCATGATTATTGCTGTTCAAATTATGCATTCATTGATTGTGTGATATTTTTATGGTAGATTTATGCTTTTAGAGCTAGAAATTAAGCATGGAAATAGAGCTGTTCACTCTGTCTGAAATTTTTCTAAATTGCGTTGTTGGAGAACTGAATTTAGGCACACACAGTAACACAGCAGTATGGGGTATATGGTGTTATCAGGTTACTATGGTCATGATATGTCTTGCAGGTTAACATGGCTTAGGGGCACGACACTGGTCTGAATGATCATTTGTATTTGGATGCACAAATCAAAATGTCACACCAGAAAAATAATCTGTTTTTATACCCAGTTTATGTGAATATTTTGCATCCTACTAATTGTTATCAAGTTGTGGACATTCACTTTATGGGTTGATAGGTTATAATTGTGTTTGCATGCTACATGTAAGTGCACTCTTTTCTTTCCTGTTATGTGAGGTTGTTTTCCTGTTTGTTAACCACAAGTTGCATATTATCAAATTGACAAATACTGAAATAAATGAATGTGTGAGACTTCAGATCATTTGTCATTTGTTTTGACCCAACACAGAATCGACACACTGGATCTGGAATTGCGGTCGTCCAAGTCCCAGAATAGTCTGCTGCAGGCAGAGCTGAAAAAGAAAAATGACATCATTGAGCAGACAAACTCAGGCATGTCCTTACTGGAGCAAGAGAGTAGCACGTTACACAGGGTTAGTACATGTAACATGTGGCTGAGGTAAATACCAGGCCCCAGGATCTTACACAGATACGTAGACTGGTCCCAAAGCACTTGCAACACCAACACTGCTGTTTGACAGCAGCAGCTTGAACAAAACTCCATGAAATAATCTGTTTCATACATAAATTATCTGTTGTAATCTTAATCACAACAAAATTTGAACTTGTCTCAAGTATAATGATTCCAGATTCCAATTTCTTGTAAAAAAAAAAAAAAAAAAAAAAAAAAAAAAACCTGTCATTCAATGATCAACGTGTCTATATTTTTGGCCCCAAAATTACTATAATCCAGGTCAACAGCTTTCCTCAGTGGATGCAAAGTGAGACTTTTCTCGTGTGTGTGTTATTCTCAGATACAGTTACCATGAAGTTTAAAATTTGACATTACAGTTTTCGAATGATGCTTCATACCAGAAAGTTGAAAGATAGGATAAGAAATATTGATCACAAAAATTAAAAAAAAAAAAAAGGAAAAAGAGCTTCCATGTTAAACATGTTACACTTGATAATGTATGTGTTTGGGCAGACTGGATTGTTCTTCTAAAGCTATATACATCTCTTTATCAAACTTGAAAGCAGGGCAGTATTCTAAATTTGCAGCAGACTAGACCATACATGGTATTTCCATCCAATGTGTTCCATCAAAATGTCTTAAAATTAATATTTTTTCATGTCAATTTTTGAAAAGAGGACCGTATTCTAAATTTGCGCTAGATGTGACCACAGTCACAGACAATGTGGCCCATTTAAATACATCTATAATCTCTGTGAAGTCTATTTTACAAATGTATACTTTAATATAGGTACCTGTATTTTTGAAAATGTAAAATTGTATTGGCCAATGAAGTGAACTGATCATTTTCCCAATTGAATTAAAGGGTGGGATCTTCCCCAAGGCCATTTTAACAATAGGTCAAGCTTCAAACAATGTGTCAAATCACTGGGGAAAGAGATCTTAAACTCTGAACTTTATTTTTCAGAACAGGGGAGGGAGGGTTGAATCCATCAAAAATATTGCCAGATGATATTTAATGCATGCTGTATTTATACACAGGCCAAAGAGAGCATGACAAAAGAGGTAACAGCCTTGAAGGAGTCGCTGGAGATAGCACGCAGTCGCAGTGAATATCTAGAGAATCAGCATCAGGACGCCCAAGAGGAACTGCACAGACTGCGTGAGGTATGTGTCCATCACCACACAAAAAACTTAATATATATATAGTAAAACCTCTCTAACCGAACACCTCCATATACCAAACACCTCTCTATACTGAACACCATTTCTCGGTCCCAAATATGTACTTCCAATGTAAGCAAACCTCCCGATACCGAATACCTCACTATGCCCAACACTTTTTTCCGGTTCCAAGGGTGTTCGGTATAGGGAGGTTTTACTGCAGATATATTTTCATCTTATTTGTAGGAAAAGTTTTGAAAGTGCTATTTGTATCACTTTATATAGAATATTTACTGGGGAGAGAATCATTGTTGCTGGCATGTTAAGACATGTACAATGTGTAATACCATGATTACTGTGAATTATTCCAGGGCTTCTAAAATACAGGAAGAGTAACGATGGTTGAACATTAAAGTATATCTGTATCGTGTTTATCATTCATTGTGTAGAAAGTAACTACTGGTGTATAGGGTGCCATGTGGCCTAAAGTACATTCCTTGTAATCCACAGCTCATAATGTGAAATGAACTACCCGTCAAAACATGAACAAATGTGTGCTCTAACTATATTTTGTCTGTTACTCAATATTGCACATGATTTAGTTAAAATACATATTTTGTATCAAATATTCCAACTAAAAAACATGTAAGAAGCAAATGAAATGTATGACAGCTCCAGCCACTGTTGACATGACTTCACAATGAAAATTACATTCCAATTTTTCTACAAAATTGAGGCTGGTTTTTTTTTTTGTTTTTTTTTTCTTTTTTCATGTTTATTTTTTATTTTTCATTTTTCTCATAAATTTAGGATACAAGGGCACAGGCCATACAGAACAAAGATATGAACAGGCACATATCAGAGCTGAAGAAGACTAGGGATGACCTGAAGGAAGAGAGTCACAAACTTGTCCTTGGGATGAAAGCTGCCAATGAGGTAAGTTGCTGCTGCCATCTGGTGGCCACAGATTGCAGAAATTCCTGACCAGCACATGTTGATGACAGTCGTATGGCACATGTCTGAGTGACCTGGTTTTGAAAAGTGGTACCCCATGTTGGCCATTTGAGAATTGTCTCTTATTCATTTGGCTAAAATGTGTCCATGTTTTCAGCTTGTTTAGACCAATAATGATGCAAGAGTGTAAAATATTCTAATAATTCTGTAATTGAGGCTAACACTGGTGCTGCAAGAATTTAATGTCATTTTCCTGCAGTTCATGTCATTATATTGAATGTGTATGTATGTATATTACAGTCATAGTCGCGATAAATTTCCTAGCAAAACAAGGCCATAATTTTATTGTCTCAGTGGCAGAGGAAGTGAATTTATCTAAAACCAGAGCCTAGTTGTGACAAAACATCAAATACAAGAAGTTTATTGTAGTGTATGCGGGCCAGGACACCTCAGGAGTGGTACCGTCTTCTACATCATGCCCAGTGTCCTACCACCTGACAACAGTTACATGTAGTTTGAATATTTTCATGTCGTGTCTCCGTGCCAAATTAAAATGCATTGACATTCTTATTCCTATTCCTAAAATCTGAACTGAAAGGAAATATTTGGCACTTGTTTCACATCAATAGTGTGTTGTCCACAAGTACTGTATATGCTCCATGCTGCCAAGTGCAAATTTAACAAAACTGTGGAAGCCCACAAGAACCTTTCTTAGGTTTTTGTATTATATGACGTAATTATTAGTATTATAAATATTTGGGAGGGGGGGGGAGGGAGAGAGATTTGTTGAAGTGATACAACTAGTGTGGCATGATTAACTCATTTAAAGTATTTTGAAGTACAAAATTTTATGTACACTCCAAAGATCTTTTTATACAAATTTATACATGTATTTCCATGCAAATAAAATACCATATTCACTTTGAAAGAAGCTATCATTGTTATGCAGAAATTAACTCTTTCAGTGCCAAATTTTGGACTGAGTCAACAGCTTTTCTCACGCCCAATGCACACTGAGAAAAGCTGTTAGCCTGGGATATTCTCTCTGGAACTATAGGCATACTGGTACTTGAAAGAAAAGTCTTTTCACGAGGAATACGAATCTGGAATCCTGATAATTCAGACTAGTCTGATGTAAGTAGGTCCACTGTAGTCGTGATGGGCACTGAAAGATTTAAGATCCAGGATCAAACAAGTCTTTCCCATTTTGCCTGACACAGAGAGAGGTTGGTGACCCCAAAGAAAAAACAAATCTTTGTGCTAAAATTAGAACTTGTTACCATTAGGAATATCCACATGTATGTGCTATGCAAGAGACTTTACATGTATTTTAAAATTTGTTGGTATCGGTATCTGCTGGGCTAGATAGGGAGGATTCTCTTTGGGCATATACAACAGTTAGAAAGAAGGTGGTTTTGTAAGTTAAACATTTAATAACTTTTTAAAAAATCTTTTGACTCTAGGAGAAGCAGAATTACATCCGTCAAATGGACCAGCTTCAGGATGCTGTTTCAGACTTGAGGGGCACTTTAGCTGCTACAGCCGCAGACAAGGAGCGATTCTTCCAAGAAAAACTAGATCTCCATCAGAGACTACAAAACTTTGTTCTGGAAAAAGAACAAGTACAGCAAGTTAGTAGACTGTGATTGGTCTGGATTTGTTCATGGTTTATTGCTGATTGTATTTTAAACTTAACGTGTTAGACCCTCAGATTTTGTGACCAACATGTTTTCAGCAGTCATTATCCTGTGGATTCCTGGGGTTTGATACATTAATGAATTATAATTGTACTAGGAAAATATTTTAACCCTTAAAGCACTGATTTAAGATTCAGTCAACAGCTTTCCTTGGGGCACTTTGCATGCAATGTGCACAAAGTGTCCTGAGGAAAGCTGTTGACTAAGACTACTTTTTGCTTTAGACTAGGCTTGCTGGTATTTGGATGAAAGGTATCTTCATGAGGAATTTCAATCTTTTAACCATTATATGTTTAACAGTAGTATGAAAATGACTATAGCCATGATTAGCACTTTAAGGGTTAATGCATGGTTTGCAATGAGAAGACTAGGCAAGTGTTGATAAGAACAGATACAGGTGTGCCAAATAAGCCTGACGCGTTTCGTCCTTCACTGGACTCATCAGAGGTTAATGAGTAATGATTGACCACAGGTTGAGCATAACTCTAGTCTTATGCCCAGCAGTACAGAGTTGAAATCTTTCAACTCCACAATCAAGTGGTTCAATCAAAACCGAATGCTGCGTTGTGTGTATGGCCTTTATATAGGGCCGTGTAATGTTGCTAGGGGAAATCTAGACGTTACGTTGTATTGTGACGTCATCAATTATGGGTCAGCACATTTAGCCTTACTGGACTGTAGGACTGGGTTGTGCCAGTCATCACAGGTGACTGTGTTGGCATGTGGCTTGATGACAGGTCATATTCACTGGTTAATAAGTGTGGCTACACAGGGGTTTTCTTCTCTGTGAGGACCCATGGGAGAAGACCATCTCCAACAGGGAGATTCCCATCTCCCTGTTCCCTGATCAGATAACGTGTCTGGATCATAAACTTCTTTTTATATCCTTTAAAATTAAATATGTTGCTATCCAAATTGGAAGCTAAAATAAATTTGCAGCATTTCCAGAGCACATGAAAAAATGTTTATGTGCGCATGGCACGTTTGTTAGAGGATTTAGACAGCCGAGAACAATTAAATTTAGCATAAGACTGGGCAAGTGGCCATCTTCATCCAATAACATGCATATGAGGTGAAATGGTTACAGTGCAAATGACACCACTTGTGTCATGATCCAGACTCGTTTATTTGGTCTGACCGTCTCTGACTTCGGCGGGAGCTGTCCACTTGACAGCTCTGCCTATTCTTTTTCTATGGATTCCCACCAAATGATAAAATCAAATCATTTTTTAAGCCTATTGAGGTTCATACTACCTGCAAGCTGCAGTAAAAGTGGTTTACAACTGTGTTGTTGTGAATATTGCACGCAAAATGCCAGACGTAAACAAAGTAGTGCGTGATTAGTTCTTAATGCATGGTTTAGTGTGTGTTGACAAATAAATGCACTCATGCCTAAAACAACAGACTGAATGCAATTCATCTGTTTGTAATATATATTATAAGACCATCTATCCTGTAGGCATATGTGACAAGACAGGTGCCTTGATGGGGGAAGTATTTTTGCAACCAGTTTCAATCTCTGTGGATCCCATCAGGCAATGGGGAGTAACTTACAAGGCGCCTATTATCTATATGCATGCCTAGCTTTCCTGTCACATTATGCATGTGAATGTGATAACATGAAAACAGGGACATGCATCCCTGTAGCATTGTTGTCACAGTCAACAAGGGATCCGGGAAAGTTTTTTGGGAAAAAACATCTATCATGTAGAATGCTGGTACTACCAGCTTGAATGATAACAGCCTTGGTGTGGGTGCATGAGTGTCTTTGCACTCTTTCAGTGCTAGATTTTGGACAGGGTCAATAGCTTGCTGCAAAGCATGCTTAGGTAAGCTGTTGATCTTCGTCATTCTCCTTGTCTTCTCAGCCTTACTAGTACTTGACTGGAAGGTCTATTTATGAGGAATTTGAAGCTGGAATCACTTTGATGTTTCAAATGATCATTTATATTTATTCTTTTTTGTGGTTAGCACTAAAAGGTTAAACTAGCTTAGCAATAGAAAGACAAGGCAAGTGTGACAAAAGTAGATACGCGATGTGCCAAAGTTCCTGACTTGTTTAGATTAATAATATTGTTGGATCCAGATATTTAATTTCACTTGAAATGGACAGTAATCATCATCATCATCATCATCATCATCATCATCATCATCATCATCATCATCATCATCATCATCATCATCATCATCATCATCATCATCATCATCATCATCATCATCATCATCATCATCATCATCATATTTAGCAATGATGTGAAACAATTTTGATGGACAAATCGATTGCAAAAAGTGGAGAATATTTCATATTGCACACTGCTGTACTTCCATGGTTTACAGTTCACATTTATTGATACTTTCCGGTGTCGCAGGCTAAATCCACCTTAGAAGAACAATTATCAGAACTGAATGCAGAGCTGGCACAAGCAAAACTGGAAATTGACAAGAAACATGAAGAAAACAGGAAACTGGATGAAGAACTTTCAGCTGTGAAGAAGGTAATATTGTTGTTGATCCCCAAGCATAAAACATATAAAATGAGTCCCTCTGTGAACTGAAAATTGTTAGCAACACTGCAAGTGGTAATCTTGTGCTACTTCGCTTTACTTGTAGATAGTCATCCATGTTTAGTCCCTCCAACTGTCTGCAATTCTGCAAGTCCAGTGTTTTTCTGCAGAAATCATGTGGCTTCATTATAAAAAATGTTGTATACTTCTACTAAGCCTGAATTTTTCCCCACAGAAACGGCAAAATACAGTATCAGGAACATGTAAATGTGCACATAACAGCTCAGGGGTGTATAAGTAAATTCAAACGTAGCAGCCAAAATGATGAACATGTCAGGAAAAGAGACTGGAAATAAACTTCAAAAAGTGTAAAAGGAGAAGTGACAATGGACGCAATGATCATCTTGTTTCAAGAGCAACAAAAACATTAAATTCAGATGCTTTGACTGCAAAATTTGAATTGGTAGGCTGCAATGTTTACAAATTTTGGCCACAGAATTTGGGGAAAAAATGCAGAAAGCTGGAGGGTCTACCTATTAATAATGAGATGTGTAATACTGATATAGTGATTAATTCTTTGAAAATAATGAATAGAACTAAGACATTCACACATGCAGTTTCTGGATGGACAAGTCTAACTATGATCATGAGAATTGGCTTCATTTTCATTGCAGCAAGTTTGATATGTGAAGACTTTTTTTCTACAATGGAAGATGGGTTTGGTAAAAGAGCCATATACATGCATATAGACATGCCATACTCTCGCTAATGACAAGCTTGAGCACCTGAAAAAATTGATTACCCTTTCCCCCTTGAATTAAGACTGAGTCAACAGCTTTCCTTGGCATGGGTTAGTGCCCAACCCATGCCAAGGAAAGCTGTTGACCTGGGGCATGTGATTTTGATAAGTCTCATGTACATTTCTCAGTCAAATTGTTTTTCATAACTGTTGAAATTAGTTGAAAACACTGAAGCAGACGACATTTGACCACCAGCTGGTTTTGGCCGGTTTTAGGGGGAAAGGGTTCAAGTAAAATGACTGGGATGTCTTAAGAGAGTGCTCCAATGGGAGACCTAAAAACTATGGATGTGTTTGTTTGTGTGCAAGCGCGTGCACGCTTAGGACCATCCCTTAGCAGTATTGAGAAGTTTTGTCAAGCAGTGTGTTCAGACTTATGTGCAGTACCTTTTTAGTTATCGCTATTACATTTTTGGGGGTTGGGGGAATTTGTGCTTATTGAACTTTTTTTTTCCACAAAACTACATATTGACAAAAACTATTTACACAGTTGTTATCTGGAGATCCTAACAATTCTAAAAGTGTAAACTTTGATATTAGTAACTGCAAACATCAAAGACAGACTCGTCAAAGGAAGAAACTTCTACATGGGAGCATGGGGGGTGCTACAGTAAGCTGGTCACAAGAACTTAATTTTTCAGAGATTATTGGAGGAAAAATTTTCTGATGGATACAACCATGATGACAGGGCTTAAAATTTTCATGAATATACTGCTATTTCAGTGGATTCTGTTTAGAATTTACAAGTTACCTTCTTTGTTTAGCATCAGAAATTTAGAGATTTGAGCTAATTTTCCTCAGAAGAATTCTCAGTCATGATTAAATGTGTTGCCTGGTTTACTTGTTTTGTGGAAAGTGAATAGAATGTGCTACAGTGATTGCACTTTATACTTGTTGTATATTGGATGACACAATGACTTTGTATTTAACAGGTGGGAGAAGTTTTGTCATCAGAGCTGAGCACAACTAAAGCATCATTAGAGAGATTACAAGAACAAAATACATCTTTGGAACACTCCAAGAAGCTGGCCTTTCAGCAGCACAGCTTGTATGAACAGGAGGTCAAGAGCCTGGAGAACCAGATTGAGAACATGAGGAAGGTGAGTTATACGTACAGTGTTAAAACCTGACTGAAATGACACAACTTTGTAACTGCATTTTTATACTGTTATGGATATGATATATGTTGCATTTTTCCTATTCTATTATAAACTTGTATCGCAAAATTTCAGTATAAATATCAATTGGATTTAATATTTTTAAGGGTCTGCCCCATGGAGGGACCCTTTATGTTTTTGGGTTGTCTGTCCATCCGTATGTGTACATTCTCGTTATCATGATATCTACAGAATGCCTCCATGTACATGTATTTTGCTCAAATTTGGCAATATTCTTATCTTACCTGTCAAAATGAACTGATTAGATTTTGGTGTCACCATGACCTAATTTGAGCAAATGGCGGACCCTTCAATCAACGCTTTACGTTGAAGGTATGTCTAGTTTTAGACTGTTGCTATAAAGATAATGAAAAATTGAAATTTAATTTTGCATTGTTATTTGTTCAAAAATAATACCATGTCATGTTTTTCAATTGACAGTATGTTTTTGTGTGACTGCCTATGCAGAATCCCTTTCTGTGCTACTGACAATACAACATGCTTATAAGTGTTGCTTTGACCCCCAAAGGACTTAATGCCAATGTACGAACTTGTAAGTTTTTTCCCATTGAAAATCACCAGCAAGTGTCTGAAAGCAAATAGTATCTCATCTGTCAACAGCTGTCCCTGACACATTCTGCTGCAAAGTGTCCGAAGGAAAGCTGATGGCACAGTCGGTGGGGAGTTAATGTTGAAATTGTAATCTTTCAGTCAATGGAAACACTGAAGAAGGACCACCTGAAGGACAAGGAGACAATGGATGAGCATAACATGAAGCTGAAGGTAGGTCAGGATGCTTTAGTCCCCCCAAAATGATGTTAACGTGTCTAACTAGTCACAAAGTGATATACACATCACTCTATATGTATATAGCAAACAGAGAGCCTATCTCGGCCCTTCAAGTCACACTGTGTGCATAATGGTTGTATAAACATTACAAATAATAAAATGTATATTTGAAATAAAAAATGTACATTTGGAGGTTCCTTCAATTATCTCAATTGTTTATACAACCATTATGCACACAGTGTGACTTGAATGACTGAGATGGACTCTCTGTTTACTATATGTAGTATGATGTGTGTATCACTCTGTCACTAGTAAGGAGTATTAACATCAATTTGGAGTGTTTTGAAATCCATTGAAAAAATTATCCTTCCTGCCACATTAAGGTTTTCAGTCACCAGCCAAAAGGACTGAAATTCACAAACCAGCTAGTGTTTCTTTTTTTTTTTTAATTTTGAGAATCTTTCATTTAAATACAAGCGAAGGGAAAATTCACTAGCCAACTGCAAAATTGACTAGCATTTGGCTGGCGACAGGTATCTATTTAAAGCCTGAATATATATATATATATCGGCCAAAGCTGACTGGTAGTCAAATGTCACCTGCTTCACTGTTTTCAATATTTAACTGTAATGAAAAACAACTTGACTGTGAATTGTAGATGAGACCTATCTAGATCACATTCCCCAGGTCAACAGCTTTCCTTGGCAAGGGTTGGGTCGCTTAGTGCCAACCCATACCAAGGAAAGCTGTTGAGTCAGTCTTAATTCAAGGGAGACAAGGGTTAAAAATTGCAGCTCTTTTGTTTTGTTTGGTGTTTATTGTTCCCAGTCAAGAATTCATCATTTTTATTTTTGCTCAGGGGTTGACTGATAAATGCATTTGCTGAATTTTTCAGGAAGAGAACAGGAAGACTAGAAATGAGAGGAATCAACTGGAGACAAGGATACATGAACTTGAAGCTGTCAGTATCATCTGTTATATATGTTTGCTGTATACAATGAATAAATTTATTTGTTTAATCTGAATTACATTTTTAAGCATGAGGAATAGTGCATGCAGTGACCAACACAGCTACCAAAAAGTCAATGCAATCTGGATGTATGGAAGACCGTTATTTTTAAAGAAAACTTTAAAAAATGTATCAAAATGTTTAAGTATCATAATTTGAATACTTTGTGGCAAAAGTCAATTTGCACATCCAAAGGAGGTTATTATTGCCTGTGGAGGGCCAAAATACTCTCAGATTTTGATGCCATAACTATTAAGTCTTACCCACCCCACCCCCCAAAAATGCAGTATTTTATCAGAGTTTTTTTGTTTTGTTTTTGTTTCCTTGCTCAATGACTGTCTGTTGCCATATAGAAATCAAATCAAAGCATGCTTGAAGACTGTTATGCAGTTCTCTGTCTTGTCTTGTGGTCCTACAGAAAGTGAAGCAGGCAGAAAACAACCTGATGGACCACTCGGAGCTGCAGCAGAAGGAGCTGGACTCGTGGAGGACAAACTGTGAGAAACTGACAGCCTCCCTCAGTCGCAAAGAAATGGAGCTACAAAGCTACACCAAGAGACTGCAGGATTTGGAGGATGAGGTAAAACGGAATGGAACAAGACTAAAAAAAAATATAAAAATTTGAAACATTGTATACAAACTGCATGATTTTCACAGATACAATGTACATGTATATAATCAGGTCTTTACATGTAGGTCACTAGACTGAGCAGTATACATAGTTTCAGCATGTATGATGATATTAAAATGTCATGATTAAAAACGGTGTCAATGAAAATAAACAACTGTGCAGACAACATGCACTAAATTTCAAGATAGATACAACATGAACTATTCAAGATTACAGCAAATAACTAATTAGAACTGTAGAATCTCCAAATTAAGACCACCTCCATTAAGAGACCATTTCTATACTAAGACCACCAATTTATAGACCCATTTTTTGTTCATCCTTCATTAAATTATCTCCCCATTAAGACATTTTTTCTGTCCCTTAGGTGGTTATAATAGGGAGATTCCACTGTAATTTGTTGAAACTAAGAGGACATTGGTTTGCCTGTGAAAAATTCTGGTGTGATCAAAGTTGGAAAACATTTAAATATACACAATTTGTACAAAACTGTTCAATTGATACATGTTGGTTTGTTTTTCAGACAAATTACCTGAAGGTGAATCATGAAACCTACAAGTCCCAGTATGATGAGTTGACTGAAGCTCGTGAAAATATGCTGAAGCTACAGGAGGAGAACAGACGACTACTGCAGGAACGGGCAGAGAACCAACAGGTCATCCAGTTGTTGGAGATGCAGAAAAACATCCTCTCCAAAACAGTATGTTTCTCTGTTACTCAGCTAACCCATTATTTTCTTTTTATTTATTTGTCTATTTTTTTGTGCTGTGTGAAAAAAAGTGTGTGTGTGTATGTTCGCATTCATATATGCATGCATGTGTAAGTAAGGAACTACCAATACATGTATTCTTTAATGAAGGTTTTATGGCAATATACAACTGTACATTTATTATGAACTGCATTGTACATAACTCTGTTGGTTTGAGACTATATGTGTACAGTAAGCTCAGTCATTCTGTCTTTGTTATGACTGGCATATCACCTTAATTATGAAGTACTCTTTGTGAAAATCCATGTGTTCAAACGTGAATTATGTAACTGATGGGTGTGTTTATAATAGTGTAAAATGTGCTGTTTCTTCCATGGATTTCATAACATTTTTACATTAACCCTATTATCCAGAAATTTTCTACAAACATTCTGTTGTCTTATGTCTTTCATTTTCATTTCATTCTGGAAGTTTCACCATGAACTGTGCTATACTTTTTTTTTTGTTAATTTTAATTTAACCCCTATTGCATATTAATTGTAATAACTGAGCCACGGCTATGGTAAGTTGGTGGTGGCCTGTTTGTGTACAGTCTGTGTGCTAATTGATGATATTTCAGGCGGAGGGTAACCTGGGCAAGGTGTATGATGTGGAGCAACTTCAGTGCAAAGTGGACCAACTCAATGCAGAAAATGAACTCTTGCAGTAAGTAGGAATACGTCACATTTTCTTTCATTATCTGTACACAAGTCAAGTTGACACCGTGCTGAAGAGCACATGATGCTTGGAATGCACAGTCTTAGCTTGGTTTCTGGTTAAACAAAATGTTTGTTGACTCCTTACAGTGACTGAAGTTAATATTGTAAAACATGAAGCAAAACATTGCAAGACAGGTGACTCAATATTAGTAAATGAACATTTGCCTTTCTGTCAGCCAACTTTTTCATATTTGTTGAGGTGATCGTGGAAATTGTTGGAACCTCCCTTGATGGACCGTAATCGATCTGCCATCAAATCAAAGCAGGCCTTAACCCCTTCCCGCTCAAACCAGCCACAGCTGGATGATGGTCAAGTGTTGTCTGCTTCAATGTTTTTTCACCAATTTAGAACAGTTGAAAACAATTTGAATGAGAATTGTACATGAGATCCATCAAAATAACATGCTGTGGGTCAACCGACTTCTCTGGCCATGGTTTGGGAGCCCATATCAAGGGAAGCTGTTGATTTAGTCTTAACCATTAAAACACTGATTTTAAGACTGAGTCAAGAGCTCTCCTAGGGGCACTTTGCGCGCAATGCAGGCAAAGTGTCCCGAGAAAGCGGTTGACTAAGACTACTTATTACTTTAGACTAGGCTTGCCCGTATTTGAATGAAAGGTATCTTCATGAGTAATTTGAATCTTTTAACCTTTATACGTTTAACGGCAATGAGAAAACAACCATAGCCGCGATTAGCACTTTAAGGGTTAAAACTCATTCAGTGTGGAAAGGGTTACCCAGAAGTTTTCTTTTATTTAATGGCACAGGTGTTGAGTAGCATTGAAACATGTCAGGGTGGACCTAGCAGCTGAAGCATTTCACGACACTTTTTCATAAGACCCAAAATACTCTGCACATTGTACGTGCATGCACTATTTGGACTGAGACCCACATTGTAGTTGAGTGCATTGATAACTGTACCTGTATATAATACATATAAACAAAATGGATATGCTGTACTATCAAGAAAAATAATACGATAGACATTTATTGTGACTACTTCAAGCTACAGTGAATTTCTTATATTTTATCATCTGCAGACAGAAGTTTTTCATTTCACCTAAGGGCATAATATATTGTGTATCAGTAAATACATATTTGGGAAAATTCAGAAATAGAGGAAAGTTGACGCTTACATTTACCAGGGATGTGCATATCTCTAATCACATCCCTGCATTTACATATTTATGTTTAATTGTCTATCTTCCTTTATCTGCATTACACAATAATAATTGTAAAGTGACTATTTCATTCCACAGGTTAAACACAAAAAAATGGCTGTTTAAGAATATATATATAGATGTGATGGCTCGAGTAGTTTTGTGTAGTTGTGTGGGGTTTATATAAATTTGTATAATTTCATATCTGCAGAGATAAAGTGACAGAACTGGAAAGAGTGAGAGACGATTTGGTCAGACAGAAGGAACAGAGACTGGTAAGCTAGCTTTCTTTTTCCACACTGGAATAGGTGATTAACTTTGGGCTGCTTTTATGAATTTGTATTTTAATTTTGCCTATAAAGACACCATGTATGTCAGTTATAAAAAAGAACGTGAACACACAAACTACATTAATGATCTCTGATGAGTTACACAATGTAAGGAAACTGGTTAGACCAGATTTGAAATGAGTTCACTGCTCTGGGCCTTGCCAAGCATAATTTGGCTATAAAACAGAATTCTGATTTCAATTGCAGGTTCATATAGTCATACAGGCAGGAAAAATGAATAACCATTGTGTTATAAAGATGATAACCTTTGAAATAGCTTTACGGTTACGGGAGTAATTTACACATGAAACGGAAAGCTGCACAACAGGCGAGTTATTGATCAAACTATGTTTATGTCTATTCCACAGGCAGAGAGTGACATGTTCTACGGTAAGGGTAACATCAGCGATGGGGCATTGGCAAGCCGCTGTGAGGACCTGGAACAAGACAATAACAGACTGCACGATACCAACCAGATGATCACGGAGCAGCTCACCAAGCTTGAAAAAGTACTGCTCTAATATTGTAGATGTAGATTTGATATTAACTACATGTAAGACAAGCAAGGAATCAATTCAAGATGCTGAATGCATTTTGCATGCTGAATGAGTCGTTGGTGCGAAAAGAGAAATGTATCTGTTCAATATTCCATCAGAGATTTCACATGCTTGAAGCACAAAAAGTCTTCTTTTTTTTTTCAAAGTGTAATGTGAGGGGTGCTGCCACCTACTGCCAGAATGTTACATTAAATATTAGGACTTGAAAGGATGTAACTTAAAATAAAATGTTTGATGTATTTGAAATGGAAGTATGTTAGATGCATGCTTTATTCTCAGCATAATTTTGTATTGGTCTCTGTTATATGCATCGCTATCATGGTTATATTGAAGATCTGACAAATTCCTAAATCGTAGTCTGAGGAGAGAAATTCTGTCCCCTGTCTTGTAAATTTTAATGATGCATACAATTAAATTGACTAAGATTTATAAATTTTGATGGTGCATGAATTTTAAATGTGTACTATAATTTATGATAATGATCATTCTTAAAATTTTCCTTCAGGAAAATGCTAAATTGAAAAACACAGAAACAGTACCAAGGATTGAATTCCACAGGTAAGAAACCTCTTATGCAGGTTCATTCATGTACATGTACATTGTGTATAATATTATGTATGTATGCTGCAACTGATACATAAGGGTATTTTTTTCCTCCTCGTGCAGCTTAACTGAATCATATGTACAGCTTTGCTTATATCGGTGTATAGCAAGGTAAGATACATATAAAAGTTATGGGAAAATGCTACCAACTTATAAAGTATGGCATTGAGATTGATGACACAGTTAGTCTGAAGTTGCATGCTGTATGTTTCTTTCTGTACAAAAGGAAACCCAAGGCTATATACACAGATGCAGGTATGACTCTTGCTTGAGCGATGCCATATATATATATATATATATATATATATATTTATATATAATATATATTTATATATATATATATATATATATATATATGTATATTATATCATAATCAGCCAATTTGACAGCAGACTTGAAAGAACAAATAGAAATTGCATGTTTATTTCAATTTCAAGCACAAAAATTGCAGAGTGTTTCTGAAATAGTGCATAGGGGCATAGCTATACTGATACATTCCTACCACCATTATATCTTGTTACTTGTCACACATTGCAGAGTGGAGCAGGAGAGAATTCGGCTGGAGGAAGACCTGCGACATCTAAAAGCTCAGTATGATCACCTGGAGACAAGTCACCACAAGATGCTTACAGATCAGGCCAACAAACCTGTGTCTGTTACACCAGGTGAGTTACAGTCTTGGCAGTAGGTTATAAATACTTAATTTTTTGTGAGACACATCTGCTAGGGAAATTCTTAGTAGCCATTCTGCATCCCTATTTCCAACTGTTTTCAGTTAGAAGGCACAAAGACAGTGCAATCAGCAAGGTGACTTTTTGCTGTTTTCATGTCATACTGTTATCTGTTTGTCCACCATGTCCCCATTGGGTTGTATTCATAGACTTTTGAATTAGGCATGACATGAAGTAAGACTATTAAGATCATAATTCATATAGTGTACATTGCTCTGAGGCATGTCAATATCAGATGAGGAACTAGAGCTAGAGGATGTACTACGACTACAACTAGAACTGCTATTTGAGTCAGTGTCTGAACCATGTTTTCTATGCCTTCTTTTCGCCTTGCCACGCTTGTGCATCTTGGAGTACCCCCTTGTAGAGTCTTTGGAACCTGAGTCCTGGCATGTGTGTTTGGGCTTTTGCTTGGATACTTCTGTGGGCACATTGTCATGTGAACTAGTACCAGCCCCCATGTTGATCATGTCATGGCCGCTGCTGTTTTGTTTACGTGGTCTGCCCCTTGTTTTTTTTTTTTTTTTTGTTACCGTAAGCCCCCGTTGCTAGACACGATCTTTGATTCAGAGTCCGGGATACTTTCTCTGCAACCACTTGCATAATTTTTTCCCTTGTGGAGGGCGCTGGAGTGGTTTTCTTTGATGCCAAACGGGAAGTTGGCATCAAGCCAGGTGGCAGAGGGTTTAGTTTATCCCTGGTCTCCATGACTGCAAAAGTGTAGAGCATACCGAGGGGTAACATAATAACTGGTGAGATCACACAATACTAAATGTGTGAGAATAGCATCTGCTGAAAACAAAACACTTTGCAAAGTCTGCACTGCTAACTGCTTAAAAAACGCCTATGTACAGAGAGCGACAGTCTGTGATGACCCTACAAATTTCTAGCACACCAGCCAAGACTGTCAAAAAGATAAGTCTCATGTGTACTAACAGTACCACATGAACCAAAACACAAAGGGTCAAAAAAGAAATGGGACGCAGGTCCCAATATGTGCCAAGTATCAAAATAACAGCACGAAAATAGTTGTCTCTGGCAAAAATCATAATTCAGACATTGTTTTGTAAACCAGCAAAATGCTGTGAAAACAGGTGAGCACAAAAATAGCTGTGTCTGTCAGAAATTGCAGGCCAAACAAATATGTATTTTGTAAACCAGCCTATGCATTTTTTTGTACAAAAATGTGCTAGTTCTCAACACAGAGCACAGTTCCCATGTGTTGAATTTTCACCGTTATAAATCAAGCAGTGTTGGCTGGCCTCAAGGCAAGAATATGTGGAAAAAAATCAGCATCAAAATTTCAAATCAGCTCAGGATGAAAAAACCTGGAAAAGCTGACCACATACTAATCTATTGAACATGCCTTTTCAAGCTGAAGCAACAGTTGCAAAACAAAACATGTTAACCCCACCATGAAGACCTAGCTATGTCATTGCTGCAGCACAGCCCTGCTGCACAGAGCTAACTGAAACAAGTTTGCATCATGCTCGTGCACCACCTTGTGGCAGAGTCTGAACTATTTACCTCAACCTTGCCAATTACAACTGTTTAAAACATATATCAATAATCGACGTAATGCTAGTTATACATATTTCAATGACTCCAGAACAGCATCCTCTCTGCTTTGGTGGTATTTTAAATCCCCCATATTGTCAAAATGCACTTTGTCTGCAGCCTGTATGCATTCTCTTACATCTGGGTCCCAAAAGCCAAAATGACACCAAAATGAAATGCTTGTGCAGGTCGAGTTCTCAAGGTGCCATTTTACTTAGTCATTAACATGCTTGATAAGGCTGTTATAGTTTCGGCACACCGCTTTGTTTTGAAAGAAAAGCTTTGATATGATTACGTGCGGTACGCCCAGCTCTTCGTTTAAGTATATGTACCAGTATCTGCAAAGCGCAGGATACTCTTTGAGAGTGACTCAGGATCTTCGTTTGAGCCTACCTGTAAGATCTCAGATTGTGGGCAATGCCGACTAATGTCTGCATTACCTGGTACATACGAGAGATAGTCGCACCACCATAGCCTTCAAAAACAACTTCACATTTATCCAACGGCAGCCCAAAGTTGTGCTTTACCTTCCTGTTCTTGGCCTCGCTTACAAAGTTGCGAAGATGTCGAAAGTGACTGTGCCCATACATCAGCACTTGTTTCCGCTCTGTACGAAGTGCTATGCTAGAAGTAGTTTAAAGTACCAGTAAACCAGGCAAATTAAAAAGCAACAGACTGCTCTTGGAACTTACTTACCCTTTTGTTGCACTTAGTGATGATACGATGTTCAGTAGGCTTCTCAGCAGGGTAGACCCAAAGGCAAAGAACTCATGTTCGTGAACACTGCTGAACCATACGATAATCAGGTCAAGGCTTATTCACTGCAGTACCTGTACTCAAAGCTGCTTACTCAATTCAAAAGATGAAACTTGAACTTTTTTCACAACAAATGTGCTCATACTGCACAGTGATTTGACCTGTCTTCTCTCCTCTGCAACTAACATTTGAATGCTCTTTCTAAGATTTGAGTGTGGGTCATGTGACCGTCTACGAGCTGCTCCACACCATATGTTTCTAAGTCTCTCATTGGCCAAGCTGGCGATCTCGCCTACATACTAAATGTTGTATGTATGCATAAAATTAATTATATTGTTACCTAATATGCACATATATATCTGTTCAGTCATTCTCGCCTGTAGCTGGGCAACTCAACAAAGTTTTTCAACTCCTGCATGATTTCTGCAAGTACTTCACTCTAGTTCAGTCTGTTGAAAAAAATACTGTGACATACTCTTCTCTGGATTAGACCTACTTTTACATTCAAGCAACAGAACTTTAAGTTTATAATTTAAACATAGTTCTTTCAACTTAGAGAAAATGGACAGACCAGAATAATAAAGCAACAGAACAACTGGTGCAGGCAAGGGGATTAAAAGTTATTAAGCCAATTTTGTGTGCATGCCTTTTGAGAGCATTCTTACTTGACATTGTCCAGAGGTGGAGAGATCCCCCGCACAGCAGACCTGCAGTGTACAGACACTATCAGCCCTCTGCTACACATCCACATCAACCTTATTTTGAAAGATGCTCTCATGGGGAAGTGCATTCACTGTAATTTGATATGTGTTTGACGTAGGAGAGGACAGTAGTAGTGTGCTTCGTAAGGAGAAGACTCAACTGGAGGCCCAGGTGGCGCTACTGAACAGTCAATTCATCATGGCGGAAAGTGGTAAGAAGAGAGCAGATGACCAGATCATAAGACTAGAAAAGATGGTCAAGGATCTCACTCAAAAGCTGGAGAGGTATTCTTTGTTTAAACTATAAGTCATTATTATAGACTTTACTGCTCATCCAGGAGTCATTGCAGGCATGTCCATGTGGCGAGGATTGTCCTTGACTGCAGCGGTTCAGCTTAATGCAAGAGCAATTTGACAAGTGTGGAGGAACCTGAAATGACTCCTGGACAAGCAGTAAAGTCTATTCTATTATATTCAGGGGTAATTTGCTTAAGATTTTGTATATAATGCTCATCTTACTTCACCTATTGTGTCAGTCTTTCCTCAGCTACAAAAGCCACAGGCTGGCATGCACAGTTTAACTGGGTCATTCATGAAATTCCAGGTTGTGGTCAACTCATAACGATCTGCAACCCTGTTCTCTGACTTTCTGAAGGCCTTTGGCAACCAAATAAAACATAGTACAATTTGATGTAATTAAAAGGTGGATTTTGTGTATGTTATGGCATAATGACACGGGTGATTAAAGCTGACATCATGGGCATGGCGCACGCCAGTGCACCTCGCATGATGCCAGCTTCAATCACCCATGTCATTATGCCATAACACACACAAAATCGACCCTCATTGCTTATATTTACATTTGCCCCTTAATTTTTTTGCTTGATTACACAAAATTCAGTAGTAGTACATAGAATTGAGACAAATGACTCGAAACTGATTTGCCCAGCATGTGCAAGTGTTGAGTTCCGGAGACCCATGTGGGCGTGGCTTATTGGAATATGGGCGGGACACATGTGTTATGGTCTGATAACACGTGTCACGCTCATGTGTTATTGTCTCACAACACACCAGGCTCTCTCCTATACTTGCAATGTTAAAAGTTATATTGAATCTAAATATTTAATAAATAATTAGTACATAAAATTAATGGATGTATAGTACTTTGGGGGAGGGGAGTGAACATGCATGAATCTCACCCCTTTATTGTCTCTTTGCTCAACATAGTTTTATATTTGACATTCCAAATTTAGAAAATCAAATGGATAGGAATATAATAGAAAAAAGCATAGTTTGCAAGATTTTTAAAGGTAAATAAACAAATTCTTGAATAATTATCAACATGGTTGTAATATAATTAACTGCTACGTTTGTCAACATAACCAGTGATCATGTTCATAAATGAGTGCTACATTCACAAGGTGATTTTCCACCCAGACTGAGTAACCATATGTTTACAATTATATGTACTGTATTTGCTTATATTTTTTAGTCAGTGACATTTACATTTACCATGATTATCCACTATTTCATTTGCCATCAACATTTTTTGTAATATTACTTGTTATACTGGATGGCTCCCATGATGGCGACATGAATGTGTCATAATCATGTTAATGGGAGTCTCTCAAGCCATATCAATATTTATAATTTTGTACATTTGCATTTTTTTTTCTGGATTGGCTGAATAAAGGTATTCAGAGTTCTGTCTGCAATTAAAATTTATTAACAAAGTATGTGGCAAAATTTTTAATAAAAGTAGCAACTGTCATAACTTTCTGTTATCTGGCCCTCAATCCTGAAAGAAATATCTGGGCCCACATACACATACCACTTCCATCCACAAGTGCAGGTTTATGTGTATTTTCCATATCCATTGATGGTGATGACATTTTGACTGCTGCGATTTTGAATACAAGTAACTGATAGCCTCATTGTTCAGGGCTGGAGATGGAGGCAGAGAGACAGCAGAGTTGGAGGAACAGTGTAGGGAGCTGCAGGCCCAACTGGACAACTCTAAAGAGGTACAACACAAACAACACCGGCTTATTAAGTCACTCAAAGAGGTGAGAAGTGTCCTATTTTACCTTGCCAATGGGGCATGTACATGCACAGCTCCTTATTTGGTGTTCAGAAACAGAAAAGGTTCAGTGTACAACTCATGGTGTGCATGGATTTGATTAAAAACAAACAAACAAAAGCTAATATACTAGATGTATGTTGATTACATCTCTGCCGAGTAAGGTAGCCCTTGCCAAGCACATCCGAGACAGTCAACTTTGTTGGACATGTTACTGATATTGAAAAATAAGATATCCACCAAATGTAGCAATGTGAGTCTGTGTTTGGATGTGGACAAGTGAGATTCTGACATGTCATTTAAAATGAAAGGAATTGTACATATCACAGGAGATATACATCTGTGTGACTTTTTTCCAAAACACTCATGTGTGTACCTATACATGTAGTTGTGGTATCATTTGCTGATGCCCTACTGTGCAGTGTGATGTTGAACTGGACAGCTCAAACACAATGCAGTCAAATTATTGCTGGCATCATGAAGTCGATATTTAGAGGTTTCAGCACCATTATCATTGCAACACTGCATTGAAAACAGGCCAAGAATCGGTCATATCTATTTCATTCCCGGGTTAGGTCTATACAGAGTGAAAGCAACTTGACTTAGAGTTGTGTATATAGCAGTATTTAAAGGTTCCAACATTTTCAACTTTTTATAGGCCAACATGATTGTTTGATAGGTTTAAAAATTAGGAAAAGTCACATATTTTGGTTTGAAGGAGTGCTTGGAGTATTAAAATGTATAGTTTTACACACATTGATGAGTACAACTTTAATGCAAAGTGATGTTGCATTTACAATGTAGCATTGTAAAGGTTTTGGTAATTTCTCATTGATAGACTGTTAAAAAGTAAGTGTGCACAGTCATATAAGAACAAATTAAAAGAGATTTTATGACTCGATTTTACTGATGTGCCTTGCAAAAATATCTTCATTTTGTCAAACATCTGTTCATTGGTGTTATTATTCATTTGACAAGAATATGAGAATAACATATGGCATTTAGAGAATCACAGAGAGGTATTTGAATGTTGAAGAGTGCAGAAGACCAGTTAATCATGCTTTTAACCCTTGCTCCCTTAAACCGGCCAAAACCGGCTGGTGGTCAAATGTGGTCTGCTTCAGTGTTTCAACTAATTTCAACAGTTGTGAAAAACAATTTGACTGAGAAATGTACATGAGACTTATTAAGATTACATGCCCCAGGTCAACAGTTTTCCTTGGATGGGTTGGGCAGTTAGTGCCCAATCCATGCCAAGGAAAGCTGTTGACTCAGTCTTAATTCAAGGGGGAAAGGGTTAAATAGTGTGCATGCATGTTTTGTTGAGAAAGTAGTGCTCTTGCTTCAGGTATTTTTCCTAATGCCATATTTTATTGTGTTTTATGACAACCTTGGTTACTCTGAAATTGAATAGAACTCTGGTCCAGTGACACATTCTTTTACATAAAAGTAGAATGACATTGAACAGTATGAATTATGAAGTTTTTGAGCATAGGAGTAGACCTATCATGGTTATTACCCACAAAGAATGGGGATTTAGTCTAGTGGATAAGTGCATTTCATTTCAGCTAGGCGACTGGGTTGCAAGTTCGAGTCCTGCTCGTTCCAAACATAAAATATATGAATTTGTAATTATGCAACATGTCATCATTCCCAATCATGCCCATGTAGATATGCCAAGGCCTAGAATGCATTTTAACTCATTGCCTGCTATTCTTAAGAGCTTTGTTTCGAGCATCAACATGTGTCTGTAGTGCGATAGGAAAACAGAATGGTCCAGGTCAACACCTTTCCTTTGCATGTTTTGGACACATTGGCCCCAGCAAGTAGAGGAAAGCTGTTGACCAGCCTACAATCTAGCACTAAGAGGATTAAAAGAAAAAAAACAATACTGTTAACCTTTTTGGTCAAGTTATAGTTTTTAAATTTTTTTAAAATTCTATTTATTTTATTTTACTTGTTACGATTATGTTTTTTACAAATGTAAAGCTGATGATTACTTAATCAGTGAAATGTTGTTCATGACTGTGTCATGTAGAATGTAGAGGGGTTTTTTTTTGGGGGGGGGGGGGAGTAGGAGTTATCTGATGAATAATGACAAAGCAAGGCACCATGATAAGTTGATAATGTATAGCTGTACTATTTCATTCTCAGTTGCCTTTAAACACTAGCCCTAGTACTGTGGGGCCCATGTTTAAAGGGTCCAAAACACAGGTTGAAAAAACAATTCAGCAGCACTAGGGCTAGTAATGCTTTACAACTATGTTATTTATTTATGAAATACATATATGACAAATAAGCAGAAATCAATGTAATTCAATCCAGTTTACATTTGATTGACACTTAGTTTTGTAATAGCGCCCCCATGTGATTCAGTTTGTCTTTCGGATGCACCAAACAGAAAATCCCCATTCAGCATTTCAAAGATACAACAAAATTAAAACGTGAAAGAAAAAAAAAACATAGTGTCAAAACAACACAGATTTTATCATGAAGTTCCAAGCTTGGAGGACCTGAAATGAGCCACCTGTTTTACATATATAGGAACTAGAGGATGAGAAAACAAAGAAGCCATCCAGAATAAGGGTAAGGAGGTAGCAGTTCACTGGGCTGGATGCTAATCGTGCTCTGTAGATGGCGCTAACACTGGTCTCTTTGGTGATTGAATTCATATGTAGGTTAATGTAGGCTTGTAACCGTGCCTTGTATTTTTTTTGTGGATGTTTTCATGCTTTAACTGTTTTCAAGTGACTACATATACTATGAGTGTGGCTTTTGTAGCTTAAAGTATATGGGAGCTCATTTTTGTGTATAATATTGTGTTGAACTATTAATGTAAAAATGGTGTGTTGTAATCTACTGAAGGAATAACTGTAAAAGGTAAACAGCTGTCAAATTGACAGGAAAAAATACAGTTTTTCACAAAACAAGGAAGAGTTGAACATTTTCGTGTTGTAACAAAAAAGACAAAGTAGAATAGATTCATATGGTCTCAGAAGTTCTTTCTTGGTTTAAAGAAACCACAAGGATTCCTGCTTTTGCATTGCAAGAAACAAAAAGTGATAGCTTTTGGAAGAGACATTCAAAATCTTGAGAGTCAAAGAAAAAGTTTCTTGAAATACAGTAAGGAAAGAGATATGACAATTGAATATCTGTCACAGTTTTTTGTTGCCTCTTCTGGAATATTCCTTGTTTTGAGAAAATACTCCATAGTCTAGATTAACTGGGTTATAAAACTTCATGAGCTTATGGAACTTTATATAAATGTGAAGAAAAATATCATAGCTTGATAGTTATGTTTGAATGAAAAATTCCAGTATTTTTATGGATTGTTGGGATTTTTGTCTCCCCAGCATAAGCTGTTAATTGGCGAGACAAAGCAGTCACTTTCCGGACGTCCCTCCGTCCGCCCGTTTGTCCTTCAGTCCGTCCGTCCATCCGTCCATCCATCAACAAAAAACTTCAGAGTGGCTGGAATTACGCTGGCGAGACATTCATGCCCCCAGGCATGGCTCTGGTATTTGATTGTTAATGCTCAAGCCACTATGCACACAAACACAAAATGGACCCAGTTTCATGTTTTAAAAAGTCACCAATTTCTTGTTAGTATTATGCCAATTGTTCCACAGCCAGATCTAATGTCTGGTCCTTCTCTCAACAGACTGCTTTTGGGATTGTCAAAAAGACCAATGTAGGGTGCATATTTTTTCTTATGGAAATCCTTTGCACAGTATCGGTTCACCTGATGTTTGTACGTGTTGTCTACTGCACCACATGTTGTGCATATACATGTAGATTAAATGGCATAAATGACAATAAACATGGTAAATTGCAGTTGGAAATCAATTGCTTCAAGTATGCAGTTGTATCAGCCTTTGCTATTGATACTGCTTTGTGCATACCTGATCAGTGAACTCAAATCAAATGGAAACAAGGAACATGATTACCATGACACTGTACAACTTTGCTTGTACAGGTAGGCTAAATTAATTTTGTAAAATTTGCCTTTCTACATTATTATGAATTATAAACATTTTATTACCCTGGATCACCTACATGTAATAACTTACAAGGTAATCTTTGGGGTCTCCAGACAGGGTGTATTTATGTACATACTTTGCATTACAGGTGTGTGATGTTGATCTAATTGTCAAGGTCACAGGATCACTTAAAGTTAGTTTCTGGGTGATAAATCAAGAAAGAGTTCACATGATTTAATTAAACATAGTAGGATGATACATCTTACCAAGGCCCAGGTTGGGATAACAGATGGGTGGCCTTGACTTAAATCGTAAGTTCAGTGGGCCACTTAAGCAGAAGTTGGTGTTACAGAAGATGGATTACATGCCCATGAGAACATTATTCGTGATCATTTGACAACGTTGACGTGATCTTGAAGCAGAGGGATCGCATGCCTGTGAGAACACTCTTCATGATCACTTGACAATGTTGAAGTGATCTTGAAGCAGAGGGATCACATGCCCGTGAGAACATTCTTTGTGATCATTTGACAATGTTGATGTGATCTTGAAGCAGAGGGATCACATTCCTGTGAAAACATTCTTCGTGATCACTTGACAATCTTGAAGTGATCTTGAAGCAGAGGGATCACATGGCTGTGAGAACATTCATGATCACTTGACAATGTTGTCGTGATTTTGAAGCAGAGGGATCACATGCCTGTGAGAACACTCTTTGTGATCATTTGACAATGTTGAAGTGATCTTGAAGCAGAGGGATCACATTCCTGTGAGAACATTCTTCGTGATCACTTGACAGTGTTGAAGTGATCTTGAAGCAGAGGGATCACATGCCTGTGAGGACATTCTTCGTGATCATTTGACAATGTTGATGCGATCTTGAAGCAGAGGGATCACATGCCTGTGAGAACATTCCTTGTGATCACTTGACAATGTTGACGTGATCTTGAAGCAGAGGGATCCCATGCCTGTGAGAACACTCTACCTGGTCAGTTGGCATTGTAAAGCACAGGGATCACTGATGAAGCAGCCTTGCTGGTAGTTGCTCCACCTTGCATCAATGTCAAATGGCCAAAGAGAAGTCACTGTATTTTACTATTGATAGTGATGAGTCTGGAGATAGGACGTATGATCACATTGTTTATATTCTGACATTACCTTGTTAATTATCTGGTGACAGCAATCACTGGATGATGTTGGAGAGGAGCTGAACCAAATGAGAACAGAGCTTCACAAACTTATGGAGGTCATCCAGGTCAAGGACACGGAGATTGAGGACCTAGAGAAGCAGCTGAAGAACTCAAAAGATGCCGTTGCTTCAAGGTTTGTATCTGACGTTTTACATGCATGTTATATTTGGTTATACAGGAACAGTGGAACTTCCTGTGTGATAAGACTTGTTAATTTTTAGTTGTAGACCAATGTGAATGTTCCCAGGACTGGAAATGTCTTTATATGGGAGTGGTCGTTATGGGGAATTTAATTTAATTAAAAACATAAACAGGTATGTTAGCTGGTGGTCTTAATGTAGAAATGGTCTCTTTATGGAGGTTATCTTAAGTGGAGATTATACCATAATTTGTTTTTGATGATAATTAATGAATGCAGATTTTTTTCTTAAAGTGTGTCAACTCTTTCAGTGCCAATCGTATCTAAAGTGGATCTACTAAAGTCAGACAATTAAGACTGAATTGTCATAAGGATCCCAGATTCGTATTCCTCATGAAAAGACCTTTCATTCAAGTACCAGTATGCATATAGTTCCAGAGACAATACCCCAGGTCAACAGCTTTTCTCGGTGTGCTTTGAGCACTATATGCCGAGAAAAGCTGTTGAGTCAATCCAAAATTTTAGTACTGAAAGGGTTAAAGCATTCTCGGACTTTTGCAGGAGGCTGGCAGTGCAAGAAATTCGGAAATATAGGTGTGCATACTAAGCCAGATTTAATTCACTGAATGTGTAGGGGTACCCATATTAATTAACTCCGTGATTCTGGAGTACACCTGTCATGACATCTCTTTCTCTTAGACTAGTTTTATAAGTTGCAAACTGCCACATGTACATATACACTGTGCTGAAAGTGTAGGAAGAGGGTCAAAATTAATGGGTTAAATTTTGTTACCATGATACATCAGATGCACACAGAAGTCAGTGTTGTTTTTTGAAGAATCTTTGTTTAATGAGTGAAAAATGCACGTTATGAAATGTCCTTGCCTGTGTGGCCCAGCTGTGTTCAGGACTGAAGGATGGATTGTCAGCTTTCAGCTATGCTTTATTTGGGTTGACAGCCTATTCCGAAAGGTCCATTTAATATACTTCCAACCGAGTGGCTAAGTGTAAACAGACCTTCCTACAATCAGCTTAATTATATCAAAGAACTATCAATGAAAGGACTGTTGTCTACTTCTGGGGGTCAAGGTTGGGTCAAATATATAGGTTCCCAGCAGTAAAATGTGTAGCAGTTGACAGTATAGACTCTTGTGAGTAAATCAAAAAGCTTTTCACCATCTCTCAGCCAATCAAAAGACCAGATTTCTGCCTGTTAACCACCCCTTAGCCAATCAAAAGACTAGATTTCTGCCTGTTGGCCACCTCTTAGCCAATCAAGAGACTAGATTTCTGCCTGAGGTAATCAAATGTGCGCAATTAAATTAACAGATATTGTTCTCAATCTTTCAGAGACAAGATGATTGAACAATTAAAGATCAGCACTGACCGACCAAGGGACAGGTCATTATGGTAAGTTATCATGTTAGCTCACTTTAATCAAATGTTTGCTTGCACGTATGGAACAAATGATATTTGCCACTTCACAGTAATCTACAAGGTATATGTTGTACTTAGTGAAGAATGAGAACTTCAGTTTTTGTGTCTATGGTGTAATTTTATCTATTTGTTTTCTTTTGTATCATTTTTTGATAATGTTCGTATACTGTTTCCCAACATATGCTGAAAGTTGTGGCTGCAAAATCTGCAGCAGCATCTGTTATTCAAAACCACCTGTACCCATGTGTATTGCCAGCAAAAAAGTTGTTTTATGTTGCTGGTGGTCATAAAATACAAGTAAAATTATCAGAGAAATACAGTCTAGTGCCATTTAAGGAAGACCTTAACAGTATAATGTGTTTTCTCAAAAGGGGTGGTGTTTAGAGCAGGTATGCTACTAGAATATCATCCATAATTTCAGGGTACTTCAGTAGAATAAAATGTTGTCGTTTCATTCCAGTCCCTTATTTTCAGAAAATTTAAGACAAAATGGCAATTTTTCTTGCATGTAGATGGTCCAAGGAAGTACTGGCCTTATTGAACTTAGGGGACCCGAACATGAACATTGAACCATTATTAGTCCTATAGGGGCCTGGGTCCCCTAAAGTTCAATAAGGCCGAAATTGCCGAGGTACATGCATAGTCTTAGCTCTTTTCCCCTTTAATTAAGACTGAGTCAACAGCTTTCCTTGGTGTGGGTTGGGTTCTGATTTAAGAGATTAATACTGCCAACGAGGGGTTTGTGCCAGGCCTGTACCCTGACCCAGATTCAGATTCAGATTCATTTTATTAGCTCTGCTGCCCAAAGGTCGCAGAGCTTATGCGAACGCTCATGTCTGTCCATCCGTCCGTCCATAAACTTTTGCTTGTTAGCGCGATACCCTCCACAGTTTTCAAGTTAGCCCAGTATAACGTTCAGGACTTATAGGGTGGATAAAAATCTAGGCCAAGTTCCATATTGGTGGCACCATCTATATTATTATGTAATATAGGGGTCAAAATGTGAAAATCTTCTGAACACTCCAGCATCTTTAATTTTGGTGGATCTTCACCAAATTTGGTAGGATTGTGGGGGAGGTCAAAGTCTAAGTTGGTGGTGATACTAGTGGCGCCACCTATAATTTGACAGAGATTAGGAGCCAAAATGTGTTTTAAGATGTAAAATTCCATATTTTGAAAAGTAATTGGGTTAGGCTTGCCAAATTTATATGATATATAGACCATGGCCAATGGTAGAATGCTATGTAATACCAGTGACCTTGACCTACTTTTGTGAGGTCACCATGCCTGTAAAGTCGGAAAGGTGATTTTGTAATGGTTGGGTGTGGCTTGGACATCAATGGCAAAGAGAATTGAGCCTCCAGATCAAAATTGCACTGGATTACATAATACATAAAACTGTACTTGATGACCTGTTTTTTGGATCACTGTGACCCAGTAATTATGGAGTTTGGCACTTGTCAAAGTTTATTGTTTTTCGTCAATAACTCAAAAAGTTATTACCCAATTTGAACAAACAGACTACATAGGGACAGCTGGATGTTGGGTGCATGTTTTGAACAGTAGAATTTTTTAATCTGAGTTGAAGGTAAAGGTCAAATGGCCAGTTTGAATATTGGGGTCATTTTGTGAATGCTCTGCACCTCACAATTCTTGGGCTAGGCCCATGTAAAGTTTAGGAGTTGTTAAGTGTATTAAAATCTTTGTCTACATGAATGCTGGTGGCGCCATCTTTAGTATTATGTAATGTACAAGTCAAAATGTGAAAATCTTGTGACCGCAGTACTGTCCACAGTTTTCAAGTTAGCCAAATATAACCTTCAGCTTTTAAAGGGGGTATAAAAATCTACAAGTAGGTTCTTTTCTATATTGATGGCGCGACCTACAATATTATGCAATATGGGGTTCAAAATATGAAAATTTTGTGAACGCTCGAGCATCTTTAATTTGTTGCAGATCTTCACCAAATTTGGTGGGATTGTGGGGGAGGTCAAAGTCTAAGTTGGTAGTGATACTAGTGGCACCACCTGTAATGTAATGGAAATTATGAGCCAAAATGTATTTTAAGATATAAAATTCCATATTTTGAAAGATAATGGCATTAGACTTGCCAAATTTATATGATATATAGACAATGTCCAAATCTAGAATCATGTATAATATCAGTGACCTTGATGTATTTTGGTGAGGTCACCATGCCTGTAAAGTTGAAAGAGGTGATTTTGTAATGGCAGGGTGTAGCTTGGACATCAATGGCAATGTCAGGACAGCACCAGGCAGGCCTATGGGCCTCTTGTATTATTTATTCTGGGTGACCTTAATCTTCTGTCCCAAGGTCACTGAGGACATAAAGTTAAGGACTCACTCATTGTTGTGTTGGCACATGCAATAATATCCATCACAGGAATTGCACAAATATGCTGTGATTACATGTGAAGCGAAGTACAAACAAGACATTAAAATCACATAAGCTTTACATGTTCAGAAGCCACTTGAAGACTGGCAACTTTGAAATGAAGAGGTGCAACATAGCCATAGTGCCAGCAGAGCATTTGGCCCATGGGCCTCTTGTTTGACATAGAAGTGAATATTCCACCCAGCTGCCAGCACAGCACCCACGCTGAAGACAAGGATGTTTTGCTGGCGGTTGAGTCAGGGTACATGCACAAACCTGGTTTTCATCTCTTTTCTATCATGATGAACTGCCTAAAAGGCTAAAAAAAATCACTCTCTGGGTCTGGGAGGTCATAATAATCCTGGTAGGTCATTGTACTGGTATTACAACCTGCCAATACTGTGTCCCGTTGGTTGGTCCTTGGTTACGGTATAACATCATGATAGAATACCCTACCCACACCAAAGAAAATTATTGACCTGAGTCATGTTATCTTGATAGGTCTCATAGACATTTGTCATTTATTTTTTTTTTCATTACTCTTGAAATTTGTTTAAAACGTTGAAGCAGAAAACATTTGACCACCATCTTTGGTTTGGCGGGTTCAAGGGGGAAAAGGGTTAAGTCAGTGGGTTTTGTATTGACTTCCCTTTACCACCACAGTGTGCAATATGATAAACAGCAAAAAGTCAGGAAACCATTTTAATAATTGTATTGAAAACATTATGTTTCAGACTATGGCATCAATTGTAAGTTCCACAGTGTATTGATTAGTGCATGCAAGCTTTCAAAGTGTCAGGTGCATAATGTTTAGCACAGGAACACCCTTTGCAGAGTGAAAGAATAAAAAGGTTTATTCTCTGTTATTTCAATAGACTATACAATGAGGGAAGGCTGCATGGTGGTCTATTCAAAGGTAGACTTGTCCAGGTAGCTGCAAAAAGAACAAAAAACAAAAAAACAAAAAACAAACAAACAATCACATGTGCCAGGTAAAATATAATCATGAAAAAAAATATAGAAATTGCAGTTTCATAAATTAAGAAATTAAAGCCAAGAGGTAAAAAAGGGTAGCTGAGATACACTGGATGGAAATACACACTGGGAAATGGATGCTAAAATCTGGGACATAATGAAATGTCATCATTATGATATGAGAGTTCATACATGTAGATATTAGCGATGTACAATACACAATTTTTAAGTATGTTGCAATTTTTTAAGATTGCATCTGATTCACTGATCTTGGTCCAGGCCATACATAGGTGTACATACATGTCTGACACCAGAAGCACCTCTATGGATATGGTACCAGTGTAGGTCCTAATACATTTGTCACCATGTAGTATTACAGACTGGAGCGCCCTCTCTTGACCACCACTTACAAACATTTTGCGTGACTTCACATCTATAATTGTAATTGCTGTTTGCCAGCCATTGTTGTCCCATCAAAAATTAACCTTTTAGTGCCAAGTTTTGGATTGAGTTAACTGCAGGAAAGCTGTTGACCTGGACCATTATATTCTGTGGGACTATAGGCATGCTACTACTTGAATGAAAGGCTTTTTCACAAAGAATATTAATATAATGGTATCCATTTGAGCATTCAGTTCATCTCAGGTACTTTGACTTAGGTCACAATATTAGTGAAAGAGTTAATCTAGTGTACCTCGTGTTCCTTGTCCAAAGTAAAAAAATGTGACACCTTGGATTTTGTTGTTGATTCAGTCGGTAGTATTATACTGGCACATGTATTTGTTTGGTAGTGCTTGCAAGGAGCTGGGCTCAAGCTTTGACTTTGTTTGCTGTGGTTATGGAGACAGGTCTGGGGTTTTAGGTTATGCAGCTTTTGTGAACAAAGCATGTTTTTAAGCACAGGTTTACACACACATATGATGTATAATATTGATGTAAAGAAACTGTTTAATAAGTATTTGCTGTTCTTGTATTTGTTTATCCATTATTCCATACCAGGAACAGAGTGGTGATCAAAACACGGTGACTACATGCATGTGGTCTAATATGAGGTTTCATTCAAAAGCATAGATCTGCAAAAATTAGCTGCATATCTGATTTTTAATACATAGGGTAGACAAAGTTACCAAGTTTTGATATCTAAATTGAACTGGATGACTATTGAAGAAAGAATAAATTTCAAGAAAGCTCTGTTAGTGTATAAGTCCCTGAATGGTTTACTTCAGATTATATGCAAAATATGTTTATTGTATTTGTGTCTTTTTATGTATATTTCTGATGTACGTGTAAATCTGAGATGTGCTGCCAATATTGTCTATATCTTGAAAAACCAAAATCAAAGTGCATGCAACAGTTGATCAGCTACTCATGACCAGGGTCCATTACATGGAAGTCCTAGCCATAGGAAGTAGCAGATGCAAGAACTCTACAGGAGTTTAAACAACTGTGTACAGAACACATTTGGACTTAAGAAATAATGTTTGATATAGTTATATTGCTATGCATGATAGACCAACTAAGTATTTCACTGTTTCGGAATTTATGTCTATAATATTCACATTGCATTGGTGTATTCACAGTGCTTATATATGTTTGCATCATATATTGTATATATGTGTGCTACATGTACATACATACATACATACATACCAATTTTAAAAAGGGCCCTGGGGTAGATATATAGTGCTACTTGTGCTAACTGAATCACCCTCTCAGAATGGTTATATATATATAGAGTGGTACATGCTGTATGTGGCCACCCCTTCTGCCAAGAAAAAGTGGCCATGTACAGTAGGTGACCTGTCACTGCAGGTAAATTTACAAAGAAAGTGACACCTATGTCCTTGCCTAGTGGCCACAAAAGTAATGCTGCTGTTCACAGCAGTGGTTGCATACAGCAGGTATCACTGTATATACATATAATACACACACATACATATATACATATACATATAATTTATACATTTATATATAGATGATATCCAAATTTGCCCTTCAGTGATTAGCTTTCAAACACTGCCCCCCCCCCCCAAAAAAAAAGAAGAAAAAAAGAAAAGAAAAGAAAAAGAGGAAAGAATTGCCGAACTTTTATATTTGCTTGAAAAAACAATTTACAGCCTATTGATGATCAGCACTGATTTTTTTTTTACTTGCAACTGATGGTAAAAAATCTTTGAAGATGTCATTTAAATGGATGAGGATATTTTATCTGTACAGTGTACAAAAATGTATGTTGCCTTGGCATTATATACAAGAGTGACTGTCTGCTTCAAGTGGATGGGGCAGTAAGCTGATGCAGTGATATACATGTATATTGAACATGTATAACTAACGTCTGGCTCACAACAGCCAACTACAGTGCCCATAATATTTTCATGCTAATAGCTTACAGAGATATGTGTCCTGCACTTCTTCAGTAAGAAAAAAAGAGGCAAATAAATTGTAACTTGTGAAATGGTTGTCATCAGCATGTCACACTTCTTCCAGCTGACTCCTTTGGCAACTGTTTTTCAATAGCTTCTCCAAATTCATAGCTGCTTCTTTTTCTTTGAAGCAGTTTGCAATTGTGCAATTGTATTTGTGATTCATTTGAGCACTGTATGAAATACAGTGCCAGCAAATACATGGAGAATGATCCATGAAAATGTGTTGGGACCATTTTTACATGTCCGAGATAGTCAAGAAAAAAAATATTTGTACTTACTAGATTGAATTGATAGTACAGGTGAATTTAAACTGCAATTCATAGAATTTTTTAGAGTGAATTAAGTGCAATTTTAACAGACCTTTTCCAAGTCACTATGTTGGTAGTGTCCTGAATGATATTATCTTAAAACTGAGTTATACACAAGAAGAAAAATTGGTTTTAAATGCTGTGCTGTGTTCCTGCAGCAAATATTACCCCCCCCCCCCAAAATAAATAAATAAAAATTAAAAAAATAAATAAATAAATAAACAAATAAAAACAAACAACCAAACCAGCTGGGGGTCAAATCTCCAGTTCAATATTATTGATTGAAAAATTGTAATAGGAACGAAAAACTGTTTGAGTGAGAATTGTAAATGAGACTAGTCAAGATAATATGAGCAGCTTTTTAATTTGCTGTTGGCTGGGTGCTTATTAAGTGACTCTGTCTGAACTCAAGGGGCTTTTCCTGCAAAGCTTTCTGCAAAGTCCTCAGTGCTGGAAGCAGAACTGGTAATGTCAGGCTTGTAATGGGTGCCATGTGATAAGTTTCCTTTGTCTCTTTTGGAAATAAATGGGTTTGTAAATATGATCCTGTTCAGAATCCAGAATGTCACATATGACAGTACATCTACTGTAAATGATCCAGCTTCAGTCAATCTCAGTACAGAGAAATATATTATACATTTATTGCCATTAAATTGTCCTTGAGGATTACATGTGTGTACTTGTGCATGTAAGATATACAACAGTAAAACGTCCCTATACCGCACACCCTTGGGTCTGGAAAAAAGTGTTTGGTATAGTGAGGTGTTCAGTATAGGGAAGTTTGCTTACATCAGAAGGATATATTTGGGACCGAGAAATGGTGTTCAGTATAGAGAGGTGTTCAGTATACTGAGGTGTTCGTTTAGAGAGATTTTACTGTATATAGAATCAAGAATGTGATGACTCAGTTGTCACAGTGTCTGGGCCACTTAATTGACCATTCATGTTGCTTGAACATTTACATGTACGTACACTGCATATGTGCCCTTGCTTGCTTAACAGACCAAGGTCCTTGTGTGTTCCCTTCTTCTTCAGTGGCAAAAACACATGCATCTTCCGTTGACACAAAGGTACAGGTACTAGAACTTATGGCATTGTCACTGTAGTGTTTAAAAAGAAAAAAGACAAAAAAGAAAGAAAGAAGAAAATATGAAGGTATAATTCATGTTTATGTACTGATATAATGTATATCTAAACAAGAAATCGAATGCTTAATTTTCAGTAATGGTGGGGAAGCAGACAAGTTGGGTGGAAATTGTGCTAGTTTAGAGAAGAAAAATTCAGGTAGGTGCCATTATGATTACACAGCATAGTGTCAATTTTATTCTTCTTATGAAGCTCACAATTAACCATTAACCTGGCACACTTCAGGTTGTATTGTGTTCTTGCTGATGTACATGATTGTATAATTTTATTATACCACAATTCATTTGAATCAGTGCTTACTAAACATGATTAAACAATTCAAAGCTTTTTGTTGTAAGTTGAGGGAGTTTCAGCTAATTAATCCCCTACCCTACCCTTTTTGGTTGTTGTATTTCTCACAGTGATCCAATTTCTGTTAATATGCTGAGGGCTTGGTATGGAACTTTGTCATTGTACGTAATATAGTTTGTATAATTGTATCCCAAAGTCATTTTAAATTTTACAATTATTGTTGTTGTATTCATAGTTGGTAAATGTAAAATATGTTAAAATTGTGTTGTACATTATCCATATCTGCATTTTTTCATACACTTATTCATGGTTATTGATAACTATAAATACTAGGCATCCATGGAATCTTTATATTGTATTGTCCGTGGAAATGTTAATGTTGTGATGTATATCCATCGCTGATTTTGATAGCAGTTTTTATTACCCTACATTTAGGCCTGTGCTTGCTTTACTGATTTCTACATTCTCAAAATATTCGCAGTATGAGGCAATAATTCATTTTTGTTTGATCTAATTGTATTTAAGGACTTCATTGACAGTTGTAGCTGTTACAAAATGAAGTTACCATATTATTCCTATTTACTGCCAGAATACTTCATGAATTTTCATGATATGAGACTGAAGTTCATGCCTATGGTTTGAATATTCAGCATATTATTTTTGCATGATAAAGTTGGTGGGGCACCTTAAGGGGCAGGGGCCCTGTAAGGGATAATATGGTAGCTCCTCTGCACCCTACAGTATTTGAATGCTTTGATTTAATATACACTGCTGCCTTATGCCTGGCACTTGCAAGTAGAGATGCTTCACTGTCACACATAATGTGCGGTTTATATTTGTGGGTGGACTGATTTTACTCTTATCTGAGGTCAATTTACCACACGTGCACATACATAATGCCGCGGAAATTGGCTTTAAAGTGCAGAAACATAATTGATATGGTTTCTGCATGATGCAGTTTCGGAGATACTCCAGTGTCTAAAAACACAGATAGTCAACATCATGATTGAGTAAAATTACATGAATTTTTCACCAATAGGATTGCATCTATGAGTGACATTAGACATGGATTTTTGACTAATTAGAGTGAGTATAATACTGACCCTAACACTAGAGTTAGCATACATAGACTCTTCAGTTCACAAGTCATGGGAAATAGCAACTATGATTCCTGTAGACAGTTTTAGTCATACGCACATAATCATGATTATTGTGGTTGTAAAGTATTCAATTGACCATGATCAAATGGGGCTTTTCTGAATAGTCACCTGTCGCAAGTTACGAAGTACTCACCAAATTACACTTTATACATTTCAGTGGTGGATACAAGATACCATTCATGCAAGCTTAGTTCCCATGTGTGTGCCATATGTACAGATACATACATACATACATACATACATACATACATACATACATACATACATACATACATACTGTACATACATATATACAGACACAAGAATAGTCACAGTTTCCAGTGCTATGTGTCTGATTCACACATCAATTATCAGCGATTGGTGGCTCTGTAACTTAAGTAAGGAATTTTTTGAAGGAAGTATCATTATTTATTTAAAACTTTTCAGCCATTTCCACATACTAACTTGAGCAAAAATGAATTTCCTTTTATCTATAACATAAAACTGTGAAGCTCAAAAGGTAATTTTTAGCTCAGCTGACTGACAAGTCAGCTGAGCTTATCTAGTATGATCAGTCATCAGTCATCTATCTGGCTGTCCACAACTACATTTTGGACTTCTTCTCCAAAACCATTTTCCTGATTCACTTGAAACTTGGTGGGGCTGTACCTTGTGGGTGGGTCTCTATACTAAGTTTGTTCAAATGCTTATGATCCAATGACTTTTTATTTTTTATGATTTTGGGGGGGCAAAATCTCCTAAACTGCCATGCCAATTGCTTAAATGTTGCATAGGGACACCTCTTAGGACCACTAGACAATACTTTTCTTCAACAAGTGGTACTGCAATTTTTCAGCTCAGCTGACTTGCTTGTCAGGCTGAGCTTTTAGGAATCTCTGTCATCCATGGTCCATCCATCCATTCACAATTACATTTTTAACTTCTCCAAAACCGTAGGCCAGATTCACTTCAAAGTTGCTTGCAATGTGCCGTGGGTGCATCTCTTCCAAGTGTGTTCAAATGGTCATGCTCCAGTGATTTAAAAAAAAATTTTGATGACTTTTTTTGTTCTTTTTGGGGGCAAATCTTGAAAAAATCTTCTCTGATGAAACCGCTCGCCACATTGCTTTGATCTCACACAGGAACACTCATAGGGACTCCTAGTTCTCAATTTGTTCACCAGGTGGTGCTGCAATTTTTCCCATGATTTTTGATGGTTTTTTTTGCAATTTATGACCTGCAGAACCGTCACTCAGATTAAGCTGAAACTTGGAGGATATGTTCTTTGTGAAAGGGTCAAATAAAATTGTTCACTAGGTGGCACTGCTATGGATTCCTGATTTTTAACGATTTTTTCAATTCATGTACTTACCAGTAAATGTTCCTTTCCATATTGATTACTATGTAAATCAATGAGCATTCTGATGCTCAGTAATATGCATTTTCTCCACCAAATAGCAATGTTCTTTTTCAAGTTCTCTCTCCAAATACTCTCCAATTTCTCATGCTCTATTACATGCTGGTGGCATTCCTTTAAAAGTATGGACAAGAAAATTGCAATACACATATATATATATATATCCTTTATGTATTTCCCTATGGGACCCACATATTGCTGCTGCACAGTTAAACTGACGATGTATATCAGTACTTCAGTCCATGTGAACCATGCATTTTGTGTTCCAGGTGGGCTGCAACCCCTAAGATGTCCTCACCAGGGAAAATTAATGACCCGTGCTTATCTGATTAATAGGCATAAGTAAACCTTAGGAAATGGAGCAGTGATCTTACTTGTACCTGAGTTGGTCTTTGAAGTATTCTTAGTAAGACTGGTAGAATTATTAAAGAAGTGTAACCAACATGTAAAATTTATATTTTTAATGAGCTAAAGCTCAACATAGGTGTATTCAGTTGCAACTTTGATGTTATGAACAAGCTTAAGTCAGCTGAGCACGGGCTGTTCACACAGCCCTGTATGTTTTATTTTTTTACATTTTATTTTGTGTTCAATCTATTTGGACTCCTCCAAAACTGTCACATCTTCTTCAAAACCTTCATTCTGAAATGTGCTGAAAATGTAGCTTGTGGAAGGGTCAAACAAAGTGTGCACCAGATGATGATATTTTGCATCTCTGATTTTTAACAAATTTTTCAATTTGGGTACTTGTCGGTAAATGCAAACGTTCCAGTTGATTACAATGCAAGTCAATGGGGATTGCAATGGTTAGTCACAGTTTTGAGTCCTCCAAGATCATCAGCCAGTGTGACTTCAAACTTGGTGGGAATTAATGTGCTTTGTGTGGGTCTTTACCAATTTGTTCAAGTGTTCACACTCCAGTGATTTTAGGATTTTTTATGGATTTTTTGCTTCATTTTTGACAAAATGTTAGATTATCTCTGAAACTGCTTGGTCAATTGCTCTGATATTGCATAGGGACACTTCTTAGGACCCCTAGACCTTAATTTGTTCAACAGATGGCACTGTGATTTTTTTTTTTTTTTTTTTTTCAATTTTTCTAAAAACAATTTATGTGTGTCAAAGCTATTTGAAGCTATTTTTTGTTAAATTGTTAAATTTTTGGCAAAATCTTTTTAAAAATCTTCCCCAAAACCACCGAGCTAATTGCTTTGAAATTGCATAGCGATACCTCTGGGGACCTCTAGACAATAATTTGTCCAGCAGGTGGTATTGTGATTACTTTTCACTTTTTTAAATATTTGTTTTGTGTTTTCAATTTTTTTCTTTTTTTTTCCTCCCAGATTGTAAGTTTGATCCCCTCAGACTTATTGGGAACGTAATTGGACTTGATCTCCACCGACTCTGTTCACAACATGATGGAATTTACATTTTCAGATTTTTCACAAATTATCAAAAATAGGAAAAATCAGTAAGCAGCTATGTTAATGTTAGCAACAGTGATGATGGTCTTAAACAAAAGGTGACCTTGACATCATTCTGAAGTTCACAGGACCACTTAAGTCTGTGCATGTCACAGTCCTCATGGTCTGGTTTGAGGTGCATGCTGGTGACATCCTTTCAGAATTCAGGACAAGAACTGCACATTGCATGTACAATGTACAATCTTTAATTCAGTATGGGACTTTCGTGTCACTGATAAACAGTTAAACTGTCGAGGTACAGAATGACCAGAATCCAACTGACCAGTGCATTTATATTGTGTACCTCATATCACAGCAACCAGGAGGCCCCCATTGGCAAGATCACTCCTGCCTTGTCATATTAATTAGCATAACGAAACACAAAAGGAAGAGAATAAAGATGTTAAATACATGAACAAGCTACGTGTGTGGTTGGCCTTTGAAGTACTCAGTATAAGAATAATTGCATAATTGTTGAGCATGCTGCAACCATCATGTATGTTTTTCTTAACACACAAGTTCCTTCGCAAATTAATGAATATTTGCAGAAGGAAGAGGAACTTGATAGTTCAACTCCTTTTTTGGCGCACATATTCAGATTAACCCTTTCTCCCTAAAACTGGCCAAACCTGGCTAGTAATCAAATGCCATCTGCTTCAATGGACCAGTTTCAACAGTAATGAAAATCAGTTTGGATGAAAATTGTACACGAGACCTATCAAGATTACATGCCCCAGGTCAACAGGTTTACCTTGGTATGGGTTGGGCACAAAGCAACCCATCCATGAGAAGGGAAATTGTTGACTTAGTTTGGATTAAACAAATTTTATTCAACAATTGGGGAACAGGTTTGCCCCGAAATGAGCCCCTATTGCACAGGAGCAAAAGAGGGGTTCATACAGGGGCAATCCTGCTGCCCAGTTGTTGTTCATATAGGAGGACTAAGTCTCAATTCAAGGGGGAAGGGTCAAGTACACACAGCAGGAACATGATCATGAGCACATTACAAGTGGTTACAGACAGATTTCAGAAATTGATTTTTAGATCTTGAACGATGGTGTTTTCTTTACTTTGACCCTTTCCCCATTGAATTTAAGACTGAATCAACAGCTTTCCTTGGCATGGGTTTGGCCAAACTCATGCCAAGGAAAGCTGTTGACCTGGGGCATGTGATCGTGATAAGTCTCATGTATATTTCTCAGTCAAATTGTTCTTCATCAGTGTTGAAATTAGTTGAAAACACTGAAGCAGATGACATTTGACTACCAGCTGGATTTGGCCGGTTTAAGGGGGAAAGGATTAAAATTGGAGAGCCACCACTTACATGTACACGTAAACCAAATACATCTGTTACAACATCTATACCAAACCCAATATAGTTGACTTCAGTTGTCTCCCTAAAGCGCAATTTAAGATTGAGTCAACAGCTTCCCTCAGGACACTTTGCACACAAAGTGCCCCCAGGAAAGCTGTTAACTAAGACTACTTTCTGCTTTAGACAAGACGTGCTAGTATTTGAATGAAAGGTATATTCAGGAGAAATTTGAATCTTTTAACCATTATATGTTTAATGGTAATGTGAAAACAACTGTAGCAGTGATTAGCACTTTAAGGGTTATTATACATGTACAAACAGAATTTAAGCAACAGTGCCACATCTTTTGTGCTGTTCTGATGTGATATTTTGTATGGCTGGAAGAGTAATCTTGCATTGACCAGTTGTGCATAAATATTGACAACTCTACAAAATCTTCTTCTGTTTGTGAATGATAAGTTTCTATTTTTGAGGATTTGTTAGAAAACAGGTTCAGATGGCATCTAAGTTTGGAGTTAAACCTGTCCTGGTAGACAGTTCCTAAGGATATTAACCAAATTGCGGTCTCAACAGGTGGTTTCATGTAAGAAATGTAAACAAAAAGATAAATATTGATAGGCAAAGTAAAATCATGAAAAAATGGCCTTCCAGGGCAGGAACAGATGTAAATCAATATTCTCTTGACAGGTAAAGGGAAAGTGACATCTGTTCAAGGTCAAATCAGGAGACAGTGTTTTTTATCAATGAACAATGAGTTACATGTAACTGCTCGGCAGCCACAGCATTGATTGATTGATTGATTGCATTTGCTGCCTACAATAAAAAGCAAGAGAAAAACTTGTTCTAGAAATAAAATAGAGTCACTTAGCCAGGTTTTTCATGACGTGGTGATGCCTGAGAACTAGAACATTTAATTTTGACTTACAGCCAAAAATTTGAAAGAAAAATCTTAGCTGTGGCCTCTTATCATTGGCAGTGAATGAAAGCTAAACGACCTTTTCCCAGTAAACTAGCCCTAACCTGTTGGTGATCAGACACCATCCTCTTCAATGTTTGTGAGTTTGGTTTCAAGAATAATTAAAAACCATTTGAATGACTGTTGTAGATTAGACCTACAAAGATAACCTGCCTCATATCAGGAGCTTTCACTGGCATGGTTGGGTGCTCAGTGCCCAACCCATGCCAGGGAAAGCTGCATGTTGACCCAGTCTGAACTCAAGAAGGAAAGGGTTAACCCAGTCATTGTCAGAGTACAACAATCAATAACTTTCCTTGGTACAGGTTATATTAGATGCATTGCATCCAACATGGGCCAATTAAGGAAAGCTATTGACCTAGAACATGCCATCTTGAATCATCTTACGCACAACTCTCCACAAAAATGTTTCCTACTAATGAGAAATTTAAGTAAAAACATTATGGCAGATGATAGTTTACATCAGGGCTCTTTGGGGGTGATTTGAGGGAAAAGGGTTAATGCACTATTTGAGCACATGTATAACAATTACTTTCACTTGATCTGACCAAGTTTTAACACTCTTTGATGGGTAATGTTTTTGCTGTAGCGTTCCTGCAAGCACATAACACATGGTGTACCATACTGGCATCATTGCACTCACACTCTTGATGAATTCACAATAAAGCACCTATGTAAATTAGTCAGCAAGCACCATTATATGTAGTTTATTTCAGTCAGTTTACACATTCACATACCTAAATCCCCTTTTTAAAAAAAAATTGGTGCACTTGCCTTTTTTTTCTGAAGCACGTGTCTTTGATGCCTATCTTCACCTTGGATTGTGTTGGCTTTATTTTGGTTGTAGAACTTAGTGTACAGGTCTTACAACTAACCCAGGAGAGGGATCAATCTGTGCGACAGGCCAAAGACATGCATGGAGACCTTGACGACCTCCAAGGGCAGTTTGAGGAGGAACGAACAAAGCTACAAGAAAAATTCAGAAAAGAACTGTGTGCCAAAGATAGGCAAATTGAAAGCCTCGAAGAGCAGCTTCGACAGGCTACTGAAAATGAGCTTAAGAAGCTCAAACGAGGTATTTCTCCGAGGCATGTTCAAACTTTAAATATTTTGCTTACTTGATAATCTGACTAGGTTGCATTGGGCTTTTGTGTTAGCACTTTAGAGCTTGTGGCTTTTGTTTGCCAGGTGATACTGCATGTAGTGCAAGCTGTTGACTTCTGAAGTTTGACATAGAAGCATTCTAATGAAATGAGTGTTCATACAGTTTGTATGCAAAAACCATTCAAATTGCCACAATTACCCCATGCGTTTACCGTACTCTCCAATGAGCACCCTCATCACTCATAGGGTCAGCACCCTACTTGGGGAGGGGGAGGTCTCGCTCTTTTGAATGAGGTTTTTCCACCAATTGTTTGTTGTCATGTACTTGCATCAAAAACGTGTGTTGCTCTGGTGCAAAAAATACAGTGAAACCTCCCTATACCACACACCCTTGGGACTGGAAAAAAAGTGTTCAGTACAGTGAGGTGTTTGGTATAGGGAGGTTTGATAGCATTGAAAGTCTATATTTGGGACCGAGAAATGGTGTTCAGTATAGAGAGGTGTTCAGTATATGGAGGTGTTTGGTTAAAGAGGTTTTACTGTAACTAAAATGTGCCCTCATTCTTCATTCAAAGGCAATAAAGTAACATAAATTTGAAGAATCTGTTGAGAAAGAAGGCCATTCAGCATTTGCAGCCTGGTTTTTTTAAATTAGGTCATGGAAATGCTCTTCAGAGGACAGGCAGGTGCTCATTAAGAGGAATATGGTAATTAATGTTCCACCACATGTTCATAATGATATTTAATCTTCTTTTCGAAAGCATGTTTTGATGGTTATTTATAAGAAAGTGTGTGTTAAACATGTGCGTGAAGTTATTAGGGAATAAATTGCAAGTTTCATAGGTTCATGTCAATGGATATACTTGTATGCATACATTGTATGTGCACACTATAAAGTCACTCTATTAAATGCTTGTTAAGTGCACTTGATGGGATTAATATGTTCAGATTCCTGTCTATTTGCATGTACCGTAATGGCATGTTGCATTGCTATTGTCTTGGATAATATATTAGCATTTGCACCACCCACAACATCACAGACTTGCCAGTGTACTGCAGAGAGTTTCAGTGTATACTTTTCAATTATTTTAAAAGCTGTTTGATATTTTGATTGCATTGAAGCAAGCAGGCCTGTTGTATGTTACCATGTCTTTGTGTCATCTCCTTGAATTTTTTGTTAGTTTTACTTGTGGCTTTTGTCTCCTCAGTCTCGTATCCCACTTTTTTGTACAAGGTTGCTGTGGAATTCTTCAGAGTGCAGTTCTTTTGCAAATATCAGCTTTAAATTTACACATTGACCCACTTACTAACTTACTATTTTATCAGCATCCTTTCTCAGCTATTATCATGGAAGAAAATTATTTTTACAGACATACATGCATGTACTCCTCATCTTCAAATAAAACATGCAGATACTGAATACTTTATAGATACTTAGGCTTAAGTGAGGAATTTGCAAATTGTTGCTTTTAAGATGTCTGGAAATAGCATCATAGTTTAACCCTTTCCCCCTTAAACCAGCCGAAACCGGCTGGTGGTCAAATGTCGTCTGCTTCAGTGTTTTCAACTAATTTAAACAGTTATGAAAAACAATTTGACTGAGAAATGTACATGAGACTTATCAAGATCACATGTCCCAGGTCAACAGCTTTCCTTGGCATGGGGTGGGCACTTAGTGCCCAACCAATGCCAAGGAAAGCTGTTGACTCAGTCTTAATTCAAGGGGGAAAGGGTCAAATCAAGAGGGTTTAACTTTGTCATTGCTGTTTATAAGCCCTCAGATATGGTGCAAACCTATAATTAATTTTTATTGTATGTTGGATTTTATGTCATGCACATTAGAACATGTATAACTTAGCTTTTTAGATAAAAGTAAGTGATATAATAAAATATGCTTATTTACAGTGTAACAGTGTTTGAATAGTTGTATTGGGAATGGTGGAAGAGACAATTGATTTTATTGATGGATATTCCATGCATTTATGGTTCACAAATTTGTACCCATGCTTTTCTATGGATGCAGATTTGTGAGTCATAAAGTTTATATGTCTTTATTTGGGAAAATCTTAGTTGATCTATTTTATATACTACTTTATATGTTCAACGTTGCTCTTCTGTTTTGTAGATGCTAGCAGAGTAGAACTTTTGAAATCAGAGAACCAAGTAATTCGATCTCAGCTGAAGAGAAACTGTGCATCCACCTCCAGAAATCTTCCAGCTCAAGAGGAAGAACAGGATAGCTGGGATGATTCCTCAATTGACTTAGGTAGTCCAACACATCACGCACAATATGATTTCAACAATCTCAATCTCACAGAAGAGCTTCAGGAAGCGCACAGAAGTCTCAACCTTGAACGAGACAGAAAACGGTTCTCATTGGAACAAGACAATAGCACAAATAGAATAAATGTACATAGATCATATGACAGTAGATTGAAAGTGGAAGGTAGATCAGCAAACGTGAGGGGCCGTGGAGACGAAAGAGGCTTATTAGCAAAGGAGAGTGAAAAAGAAAGAATGGATGGAGCAAGAATACACAGAAGGTTGGGATCAACAGGTGATGTGCGGGGACTTGTGGGGGATAGAGAAGAGGACTGGCCGCCCAAGAGACCAACAGCAGCCAGAAGGAGGAACAGTGTTGAAGGCATACAAGCGCACACTTCTGCTGCAAAGTAAGTCACTTCACATCGGCTTTCCAGCTTGGGACCTCTGGTAGACCCAACAACCATGTACCTAAACATACATGTACACCACTTCAGGATTCTATTATCTGTATTGGGGCAACTTTTTACACTTGATGACAGCTGGGTAACATAACTGTGTATCAAAATTTCCCCGATAGTGTCTCACGGGCTTTAGTCAGATTTCTCACAGTAGTTGTCTGTCTCTGCAAATACTTAAGTAAAAGCATTCAGATCTGACAGTTTCACATTGCAAGGGTTGATTTTTGAGTTAATGTCAACTGGTTGGATGGGAATTGGGACATATTACAAAAAGTTCATTTTATTCAGGGCAGAAGGAATGCTAATTTTTAGGTCCGCTTAGCTAAGCTTAAAAGATGGATGGTTATCTATCCATTCACAAATGTATGTTCCACTTCTCAAAAACTGTTAATTGAGGAAATTCTCTTCAAAGTTGGTATGGATATACCTCAACCTTAGTGGTCATCTGCTTGTGATCATTTTCTACCAAGTTAGTCATGACAAAAGGTTACACTCAATTCAATCTCTTAGAGGAAAATCTCAAGAAATCTTCTCTGAAACAGCATGGTAAATTTCAGTGAAAGTGTATTGGATCACTGCTCTTTGTATGTACATGAAGATTTTCCAAGACTGTTATTTGTCCCCCCCCCCCTCCCCCCCCCAAAGAAAAGAAATAATAATCACTTGCTTGGGGGGTGGGGGGGGGGGATGACATCTCATAAATCACTATAGCAGATCAAATTTTTTCAATAGGTAGCACTGCTGTTAGTTCATGAAGGTTTTTACCTCACCTGACTTGTTAGCTAGCTAAGGCTGTAGGATGGTCCATTGCCTGCAATCTGTTTGTTCAGATTTGCATTTTTATCTGCTCGAAAACTGTTTCTCACATTATATTCAAATTTGGTGGCTACATGCCTTAATTGGGTCTTTACCAAGTTTGTTCAACATATCATGGTCCTGAGATTTTACGATTGTTCTATAATTTTTTTTTCTTCTTTGGCAAAACTTAAAAAAATCTTAACACAAACTACTTGACTAATTGCTTTGAAATTGAACGGGGACACTCCTAGTTCTTGATTTGTTTAACCCTTTCCCCCCGAAATAAAGACTAAGTCAACAGGTTTCATTGACGTGGGTTGGTCACCAAGTGCCCAACCCATGCCAATGAAAGCTGTTGACATGGGGCATGTTATTTTGATATATGCAGGTCTCATCTGCTATAATTCTAAGTAAAATTGTTTTTCATTACTGTTGAAATTAGTTGAAAACACTGAAGCAGACGACATTTGACCACCAGTCGGATTTATCTTCTGTATTAACATTATGCATTCCCGGTAGGAAGGGTGTTTAGTCCCATTTTGACCTACTGCCTCCCAATTTGGTACAGATAATCTATGGGTCTGGACATTTTTTCCCATACAATAATATATAACCTTGATGTCAAAGGTCAAGGTCAAATCCTTGTTGCATTTTTCTGCTGACTCACCAATTTTCACATATTGACTTATACCTTCTTAATGGTGCATCATAAACCTAAGGTTACTTATAAATGTTAATAGGAAAGTATGCATGGGCTTTCATTTTGTGTGGTTTACTTTAAATCTGAGTGACCTTGAAAGGTCAAACTGCATACATTCCTCTTGATTACTTAGTAAGCCAATGGGGATTGCAATGCTAAGTCACATTTTCAACTTCTCCAAAACAATTGGCAATATTCACTTCAAACTTTGTGGGGATACCTACCAACTTTTTCAAATGGTCATGCATCAATGAATTTTGGACTTTAATGTTTTTTTTGGGAGGGGGGTATTTTTTGCATTGCAATACCGATTACCATGTTTTGAGGTCTGCAGTGATAGTTCATGTTTTGACTTCTTCAAAACCGTAAGCCAGATTTACTTGAAACTTTTGGTACAGATACTCCATAGATTTTGGCAATTTTTTTTTAATATTAATGTGGATGACCTCCAGGTTATAGGTCAAGGTCACAATGCCATGCAACATAAAATGGTTTCCCTGCCACATCTTCAAATGGGTACGACTGAAGTCCATTAAACTTGTTCATTATTTACCCAGGTGAGACTTCCCTTAAATTTGCTAAGAGGTGACCTTGGGGTCAAAGTTCAAGGTCAAATTCTCTGCCCTCTTAGAGGGGTGGCCTATAGGTGAGAGATGCCTGCTTGGGATGCATGTTTTTCACACAAAAAACTCCCTTCTAGTTATGGAAGTAAAAATTTTATGTTTGATGAGACTCCAGTCAGTAGTTTTGGAGAATAGTAATAATAGTAGAAATGTACTTTAAATATAATAAGGCGGTGTTGCTGTCATTTCCTGATAGCTACATGTAACCAAGTTCCAAAATATGTAGTGATTAACAATATTAACATCATATGTCATGAATAGGATACTTGTGTTTATGCATGTACTTCAAAGATTTCCAGGTCATTTAGTCTAGATCAGTTTAGGATGGGATAGTCACAGTCCTCCTTTAATGGGAATGAAGGAAAACTCGGGTAAAATGTGCTCTGATTTGATAAACGATGGGTTTTATAAAGATTTTCTCAATTCTTTCCCATATTGTGAGGAGAGGACAAATTGTGCAATGAAAGTGGCAGTTCCATGATTCCATCTGCCTCTTGAACTTTGTAACTGTTTCAGTGCCACATTTGGGCTATGCTCCCAAAACATGCAGAGGAAAGCTGTTGACCTGGTCTGTTATATTCTATGTAATTGTAGGAATGCTGCTACTTGAATAAAAGTGCTTTTTACAAGGAACATAAATCTTGCGCCCTTACTATAATTCAGAGCAGTCTATTTTAAGTAGTTCCACTTAAGTCACAGTTGGAACTGAAAGGGTTAAGCATTTACATGTAAGTGGCAGTGCATGGCCCTACATTTGGGACTAAAAGCATGTGTTGTAACTTTGGATAAATTATCATTATTTATACTGTACTAAACTTGATATGACTGTCCTGCAATATAATATACACCACACTGAAACTATAGGCCCACAAAGAGATACAGAGAGCAATTCAGAGGTAAAGAAAACAATTGTCAGTGTGTCAGTCCTTCCTTTTTCAGCAGCATTGCTGTGATAGTGATGTATTTAAGGATTTTTTTTTTTTTTTGGATGTAAACTTTACTTTTTCTCATGTGTGCAAGATTCTGTTTTGCTCTGGTGTTCAAATCAACATACAAATTGTTACTTTTCTGTGCAGGTTTTTGTTTCTGATAGACAACAATGGAGACATAGATGAAATTCCTGTATGAGGCACAAGGCCCCGCCACACAAAACGTCAGAATATTATACATACGTAAGTTCCTCCTTTGAGAAACCACCCCTTGGGCTGATCCAAAAGTGGCCACACAAAGATTGTCTTTCAATGCAGGTCAAATAACGTAGGGAAGATAATAGCATAGACCTGATTTATAAATGTGGTTTTACAAGGCAGGTAGTGTCTCACTGGAGTGGTCTTGTCAAAGGAGGGACTAATATATTCAGTGAAACTGTTGTTGTACAGTGTACATGTAAAAGTGATGTATGTTTTGGGGGATTTGGGTCTAATTTAGGTTCTTTTGAGTTCTAATTGGTGATCTTTGCACATTTGACTACTAATTTAAAAATAACCATTTGGTTTGCAGGCCAGATTTACACACATGTAATTATTCACATGTAACCACTAAGGATAAATTATTAAAATATGTACATACTCTAAACAGTGAAATGTTCATTAACTGTAGATAAGGCACACCACGCTTCCATTTTGCATATTTTTTTCATTTAACTGCATTAGAACTATATCTACTGACCAACAGTTATTGCACATTTAATGATCTCCATCTGCATCAGTTTCACAAGTACACTTCGGTTTGTCAGCATCAAGATCAAGTTCTCTAGATTGTCTCCCATACTGACAATAAGTTATTGTGACCTCCTGCTTAATTTTCCTTTTCTAACAGCATCATCAACACCCGCAGTGGCACATGAGCTCAGGTTTACCTGGGTATGTAACAGTTTAATTCACATGCTTGCAGCTCTCTCAAAATAGGACTCATTCTGCCATTTGTTTTATTATTAAAATACATGCATAAGTTAACAAAATGCTAAAATATGTCATGATTATTGGGCAGTACGGATCCTATTTTTAGGGACAGGTCACAAGCTTATAATTAGCAGCTGTTGTATGTACAATTCACCATTTTAACATCATGCCTGAAATTTAAGTTTAGTGATACATTATTTCTCCAGCCGTGTTTTATGTAGAGCTTAAGTCTATCAACTATCATATTCTCATCATGCATACCTGTAATTTTTATTAAAAAATGCTTTAATCATGATAATGCAACTGCACTTAAAACATTTTTGCAGTAAATGCCTCTGCAGTGTGAAAAGTACAGAAATAATGAATGATTAACTCACTATGCCCCCTCCTACCAGAGGAGAGGCATATAGAAATCGCTTTTTCTGTGCATCCATGTGTAACTTAGTTTCATGAAACTTCACACACACATATCTTGACCGAAAGGTGTGTCATGAAAGTAGGTCACTAGGTCAGGTATCTGGGTCATGGTGATACAATCATGTAAAATTATATTACACTTCATGCTTGGGCTGTAATTCTGTTGTCATTCAAGATAGATTGATGAAACTGAACACACAGGTGCATCTACACATAAAAGTGTGTCATGAACCAAAAGGAGGTCTCTAGGTTAAGTATCTGGGTCACAGTGAATCATGTCCAGGCTATAAATCCTTTTCTATTTAACTCGGTCTCATGAAACTTGACATACACATATACCTTGACCTAAAGGTGTGTCATGAAACAAAAGTAGGTCACTAAGTCAAGTATCTGGATCTCCGCTATTCGTGTCTGGGCTATAATTTACTTGTCTTTCAACTTAGATTAATGAAACTTTATACATGTTGCATCTGGATATAAGGGTGTGCCATGTACCAAAAGTATGTCACTAGGTCAAGTAGTCACAGTAACATATTCTTATAAAACCTTGTCTGGGCTATAATTCCTTTACTGCTTAACAAATATTAATGAAACTTTACACACATATGCATCCATACATAAGGGTGTGTCATGTACCAAATGTACGTCACTAGGTCAAGTATCTTGGTCACAATGACATATCCTTGTAAAATCGTTTCCAGGCTATTATTACTTTACTATTTAGCCAAATTTCATGAAACTTGACACTCATATTTTGACTTAAAGGTGTGTAATGAAACAAGAGTAGGTCACTAGGTCAAGTATCTGGTCTACACTATTCATGTCAGAGCTAAGTGGCTTGACCTTCAATTTAGATTAATGAAACTTACTACACAGGTGCATATGGACAGAAGCGCGTGTCATGTACCAAAAGTAAGTCACTGGGTCAAGTATCTGGGTCACAGTGACATATTTTTGTAAAATTGTGTCTTTGTTTTAATCCTTTTATTATTTGATATGGTTTCTATGTTACACTTCATGCCCAGGCTGTAATTCTGTTGTCCTTTGACTTTGAATCATGAAACTTTACACACCTGTGTATCTGGACATGAGTGTGTCCTGCATAAAAGTAGGTCAATAGGTCAGGTATCTGGGTTACAGTGATAGCTTATTTTTATTGTCTACAGTTATTCCAAATGAGACCTGTGATTAGCAAGACAAAAGTGAGGCAAGGGGGCATGGATGCAGCAATCTCTGATTGCCTGTTAATTTAATTTGTAAGCCTAGTGATATCAGTAGTGGCAGAGAGCATATCATTCTGGTTATATTTAAAAGTAAAATCCTTTTTCCCTGGCCAGATTTAAAGTGAACACCATACAGAATAAATGAAATAAGTGAAAACTGATCCAGGGCAAAGGAACGAACACACACGCACGCACGCACGCACACACGAGTATCTTGATTCAAGCATCTCAAAATTGGAAATTCAGTATATTTTTCATATACATGTATGGAACCAGTTGAACACTGTATCAGCCTCTCTATATAGCATCTTTGTTTCATTTTTTAGCTCTGCTGACTAAAGGTCGCAGAGCTTATGCAACCGCTCATGTCTATCCATCCGTCCGTAAACTTTTGCTTGTTAGCGTAATACCGCCCACAGTTTTCAAGTTAGCCCAATATAACTTTCAGGACTTATAGGGTGTATGAAAATCTAGGCCCCTTACTATACTGGTTGTGCCACGTACATTATTATCTAATATAGGGGTCAAAATATGGAAATCTAGTTAACACTGTAGCACCTTTAATTTGTGACAGATCTTCACCAAATTCAGTGGGATTGTGGGGGAGGTCAAAGTCTTAAGTTGCTAATGATACTAGTGGCACCACCTACTATTTGATGGAAATTATGAAAAATGTGTTTTAAGATATGAAATTCCATATCTTGAAAAGTAATTGGATTAGACTTGCCAAATTTAAAGGATATATAGACAATGTCCAAAGCTAGAAACATGTATGATATCAGTAACCTTGTCGTGTTTTTGTGAGGTCATCATGCCTCTAAAGTTGAAAGAGGTGGTTTTGTAATGGCAGGGTGCAGCTTGGACTTCAATGGCAATGTCAGCACAGTGCCAGGCAGGCCTATGGGCCTCTTGTGTTACATAATCTGGATATCTTTGGGCGTCTGTCCCAAGGTCACTTTTTACATTAAATGTACATATGCTTTATATGTTAAGAAGCCACTTCAGGACTCACAACTTTGAAATGAACAGGTGCAATATAGCCACAATGCCAGCAGAGCTTTAGGCCCATGGGCCTTTTGTTTCTATAATGACACGGTTATTCAGTAGAGGCCATTTAGAAAATGTTCCTCAAAAGTATAATTATTTGATATTTTACAGCAGCAACAGAAGTCAAAATGCCTATTGGCAATCAATTTAAATTCAGCTCCCCAAAACCAGAGACATATCCCCAAAGAAATACTGCCAGGGCTCCCTGTTTCAGCAGTTTTTTTTTTTTTTTTTTTGGGGGGGGGGGGGAGGTTGAGCAATGTTTGGCTTATGCAACCATGGCCACAAGGCACCTAGATTTTGAGAAAAGAAGCATATGGGTGGCAAGTGACATCTTGGCTCAAGTGTTCATCAACGAATCAAAATAAAAGAAACATGTAAACTGGATGGGGCACTGTTGCAACAATGTATTAGAGTATATCAGGCAGATGTAAGTTTAAATGTAGATGCTGAAACACTGTGGAAAAACAAAACATGTGACAAATGACTGTTTTCTGTATATTTAGGCCAGATGACAGCAGTGAATACTTTCTGTATGATGCCAGTGGGTCAGCACCTGAGGGGCCCAATGTTTTGCAGTCAGCGAAAAATAACCTGCAGACTACAGATGAACAAGGTGCAAGGCCTCCTTCAGCATTCATGCCTCCTATCAAATCTTCGCTTCCACCTACGAGATCAGTGTCGAGGATGTTGGTTAAAGCCAAACAAGACCAAGCCCAACGACACAATTCTGGACCTTTGTCCCCCACATACAAGCCGAGACAGCAGAGTCCTTCTGTAGTGAGAGCCAGCTTGATTTAAGACAGCAAAGCATGCAAGCTTTTACAATGGAAAAAAAAATTATCACAAGTGCACAGGGGTGTGTGCTGATATTTGTCCTTTGTTTCTGGAGATTGCTTAAAGCCTTCTTGACCACTTTCAAAAACGTATTGAACTGAAGTAAAAGGAAAGTGAAAGTGGTTACTGAGGTGTAGGGTGATATGTGCGCCAGTTTACCTTCCATTCCCATATGTTCAGATGAACTTATTGATATATTTTATGTTATATATTATTTATATATGGAAGGAGTTTATTTTCATTAGAGGTCTATGACTGCATGAAAACTTTGATGGTCAAGTGTGGTTCATAATGTGGACTAAATTGAATGAGTTTGAATGAAGACTTTCAGAAGGTGGAAACTCCAGAAGTGATCAGCACTGTTGGTTGTTCAAGGTAGGATGGCATCAGGTAAATGTTTATTATTGAAACTGTATTAAGCCACTGGATACCCTCATCACATAATTTCATGGCATGTAATTGTATAATGGTATTCATGAACATGTATATACATCTCCCTCTCTCTCTCTCTCTCAGTGTGTGTGTGTGTGTGTGCGTGCGTGCGTGTGTGTATTGTTAAGCATTCCAATCTAGTGGAAATAATGTGTTGAATCACACGACCATAAAAAGCAATTTGTGCATTGATTATAACTTTGTACAGTCAGTCTGAGGTTAATTTTGAGCATACATGCTCTGTGGGAATTCAAATATTTGTTTGGAATAGTATCCTTGGCTGATATGGGTAAAGCTATTTTACGCTTTTTGGCTGGCCATTTAGGAGTCTTCTGGCAGGGATCAAATGGAATTGTAATGGGAAGCCAGTACTCTGCATGATCCAGCTTACTGCTGCTACATATAAAGGCAACTCTATGTTCTGTCAAGCATTGCAAAAAGGAACAAGTATAATCCACTTTTGAAGAGCTTCCAATGTTGAGTGACCCATGACAAGATACCAATATGTTTTTAGCATGTCAGAGATGAGTTGTTCACCAAACTGAAGCTCCCTCTTTTCCAATGGCATCCTTTTAGAGCAAGAAATGCAAAGTTTATAAAGCTTCAATGATTTTTCTGAAGAGAACCATGTCTTGTAATCAAGTTCATTTGTCAGATGACACTGTGAAATAATAACTGTTCTTTACTTAGGTACCAACTGCTAGCCCACATGCAAACTGAACAGCTTGCCCAGGGTACACTGACTGATGTCCATCAGGTCCAGTTTGTTATGGGAAAATGGGAAATTGAAATTAGTTTTATGTCTTTTTTACCAAATAAATGGGACAGTGCAGTTGACCATAATACAGTGGGTAGGAAGTACAGAATTTCTTTGAAATTGCGACAGTGACTGATGTGGAAGTTGCTGCGGTAGGAGAGAGGTATGCGTCAGGTATGTTGTACAGTGTATATCAGTAACAATCATCAGAAGTAGTGGAATAAAGTCATTAAGTCTGTATTGGAAGTTTTAAAACATCAGTTTTAAAACAGTGTTAGACGAAAGGAAGAAAAAATACTGGACACAGTCAGGCAGCTGTAATAAAATGGATTCTATTCTGATTGAAAGATATATGAAATTTGGAGGAATGCTACAGCTACTTGTCTTGTCCAATTGACAGCATGCACTTGTAAAATGAATTAGTTTTCTGATTTCTGTGTAAGAATAAGTAAAATCTGGACAAGTGGAGTTACAAGTTGACTTGCATGTCACATATTTCTCTTGTCAGACAAGTGAAAAGGCTTTGTTTTGAATACTGTGTCCAAGTAACTGCACAAAGCTGCTGAAAGCCCTGCCATTGAACTTGAATAAAATTGATAAAAAAATGTGCATTATTAAAGATCAACTGATGGTCTTTTATGTATAATTGATGAGTAATCATATATTAGGGCTATACAGTGTAAGATCTACATGTATGTCACTGATATGCATGTATGCGTGTGGGTGTGTATAATATATCTATATAAATATGTAAAGCTGGCTTTTATATGTGTATATAATTATGGATGTCAGTATTATTTTAAATGGCTGTCTTTTAAATGTACCTTTTTGGTGTTCAGCAGACATGGCTAAAGGTGTTCAGTGGGCTGCTGCTGTTTCAGTTTGTCACAGATACATTTTGAACAAATTTGCAGGAAATATGTCACAGCTTGTACCGGTTATAAAATATTATATGCAGGGATGAGCCTGTTCAGGGAATTCCAGGATTTCAGGGAATTTTGTGTCGTAGACTTCAGAAATTCCTGGATTTCTGGTTGAACTTCTAAAGAAAGTTACATTTTTCTCCCACTCAAATGTTGTTTTTCACTGAGGATGAGTACTTTATATGATACTTTCAGGGAATTTTTTCCTTGGTCAGGCTCATGTCTGTATATGAAACTTGGGGCTGTTGAAACAAATAACATATGTAGTCTCTGAATCAAATGACAAAGGTGTAAAAACTTGACAAGAGCCATGACAGCCAAGATGAATGAAATGAAAAAGGACAGTTTAGAACTGGAACAAAGGATTTTGGTGTTTTATGCAGTCCAGCTATTGCAGACAGTATTGTTCCTGTTCAGTTAATTAGCAGGTGTTGAAGTTACTGTAAAGTTCATATCATTGTGCAGTATTTTTATGTTAGCGAATTTCACTGATCGCACAAAACCTTGGAGGATGAAAACGCAATGAAATAGGATTTAACATAGGTTTAGTAGGAACTATATCCAAAACAATGAAGTTAAAACTTCAGTCAAATACCAGAATTGCAAAAATCATGAGAATATAAACATGATATATATGAATATAAGGGCACTAATTTTCATAGTAATTTGCAGATTTATGCAGTTAATTGTTTCACTGTGTAAAATATACATCCACAGACATATTGCCGTGGACAATTTGCACCAGAGCAAAGGAGCGAGTTTGGACCCACCCCAGAGATATTTCCAATTTTCATCCTCATTAATACAACTTTTAATAGGAATTCAGAATATCTGTACATCAAAAATAGGGTCGAGTGGCCATGGATACACATCATTGTGCCAGTATTATGTACATAAATACCTAAATATTTTATTTCATACCAAGCTAGGCTGACAGTAAAAGTAAATTGAACATTATTATGGGTTTAGGATTTATAGGTGATCTTAAAAGGGAAATGTGATTGACCTTCCTGATGCAAGCAAAATTGAACATGAAAAGGCTGTCAAAACAACATAACTGGGCTTGATCAGGTTACTATATTGAAACATTTTCATGGCGATAAGTTTCATATTTTTGGCCTTCAACTGAAGTATTGATAAGTTGAAGAAATCATCATTAAGCTGCAGTGTCCTGACATACCTTTGACGCTACAACTGTTGACAGTGGAAAATGCAGTTATACTTGCAAGGCTCAAAACATCAAATTTAGACTTTTTTATGTTTATAATGGTTCTTGATACATCATTTGTACAGAGTGGAGTGTTTACTAGTAATGTTGTCTTATGTTATATGATGAGATTTGATAAAGATTTGCTGGCTGGTTTTTCAACTTGAAATAAGGGTAAATTTGAATTATCACTATGTGTCATATATGACCAAATAAATTATGTAGAAAAGATATAGAATCTTACATGGCAGTGAGTGAGTTACGATTTTTCTCTCACGAGGGATCGTTGTTGGTGGGGAAAATCACGAGTGACCGCAGGTCACGAGTGATTTTCCCCACCAACAACGATCCCGAGTGAGAGAAAAATCGTCACTCACTCACTGCCATGTAAGATTTTATTTATTCTATGTTTAATCGAGTATTTACCGCAAAAATTGTCGCTCTTGTTGCTTAGGTGTCGCCATTTTGAAGCGGAGACTTTTCACTTGGAAATGTCAAATCACATATACATGCACCGCGGGTGTAAACACAATATACCATTGCGCGCTTTAAATAGATCCGCATGTTCGAAATGTAAGACACTCAAAATGAAAATAACAAGACAATTCCACACCAGCAACGATCCCGAGTTAGAGAAAAATAGTAACTGGTGCCGTGTAAGATTTTGTGTATTCTGTGTTTGATTGGGTATTCATCGCGGAAAATTATACACCAGGCCTCCTTTCAACGCCGAACTCTGGTGTGCCAGGTTTGTTTACGTTCGTCGTGGTTTGTCCACGTCACGCATTCACGTATGATACTATGATCAAACCTCGCTCGTGCACATTTGATTTTGTCTAAATGTCAATCGATGCATCACGTCACAATTTACCTGTAACAATGTTTAGGTCATGCGATCTACAGTGAGTTACTATTTCTGGATTTCACTCCAGAAAATGATAACTCACTGCCAAACATAGAATAAAAGTATATTTTGCATATGTGACCAGCTTTGATTCAATAGTTACAGCTGAATAACACTATTACCACCCCGTCCAACCTTGAATTAATCAACCCATGCCAAGAAAAGCTGTTGACCTGGGTCACATGTTATCGTGACAGGTCTCCTCTACAATTCTTATTCAAACTGTTTTTCATTACTAGTGAAATTGGTGAAACATTAAAGCAGGCAAAATTTCACCGCCAGCCGGTTTTTGCCAGTTAAAGTGGGAAAGGTTCAAACATGCTATTACCTGTCGTCAAGAGGGGAGTTCCAATCTGCAATGTCAGAGGCTATATGAACTGGTAGGGGGAATATGAGCCTGGTTACAGTCTGGTTAAAAGTTTATAGAAGCTTATAATCAGTGCAGAAACTGATATTTTTATGTATGTAATCATGCTACTGAATGAATTTCTTTCAATTCTGTGGCTATGTTTTATTGTGGAGAATATCCAACATTTTCATTTTGAGTGTGCCAAAGTAGATCTGTGATACAAAGACACGTCCAGAACAAAAGTGCAGAGTAGCATTTTATGGCATTTGATGAGGATGCCACACAAACATATTTAATGTATAGTACTGTTTACTGTATATGTTTATATAACTTTTTATGTATTTAAATGGTTATCATCATTGAGCATAAAAAATTTTTGTGATGTATTTTCTATTCACATGTAAAAATATTAAAAATATAGCTTTACACTTTTGGAAAATATTTAAATTGAGTCCATATTGTTGCTGTTGTTGTTGTTGTTGGTGGTGGTGGTGGTTTTTATTTCTTGTTCTCATTGACAAATATTTGCATAATGAGCAAAATATTTTAGACTTACGAGGCATTCAATGGATGCACCTGCATGTATTTGACACAAAATGTGTTCTCATTAGGTAGAAGACTTTGATAGAACAAAGTCCAATAAGCCCCTCCGTAGTTGTTTATAGTCGAGGACTCTTGTGTGGAACCTTTTGAAGACTTAACATCACTTACTCCCAATTTTTTTTTGCCAATGTATGTGAATGATGTATTATCATAAGTTGGAATGCAGAAAGCATACAAAAATACTGGGCTGCAAAATGCTTCATCTTGAAGGTTTCCTGCTGCTGCATCCCCCATGTTGTTGTCACAAGTTTTGGCAATTGATGGTTGCGCGTGTAGGAGGATGGCATAGGGGTAAAATCTGGAAATGTGAGACTTTGCCAAAAGTGAGTTCAGCAAGCCTTTCTAACCTTATGGGACAGGAACTTCCAACATCAGCCCTTTGCAATCTCCAATAGAGGCCATCAGCAGAGTTTCCGCCAGAGGGTGAAAAGGGTAAAATAGCATACCCTAAAAAAACTCTAGGGTACTTTTGTTTACCTTAACATTTTAGCAGTAAAGAACAATTTTAGCATATATTACCCTGAAATACCCCAGAAAGGCTTCATTATTAGAATTTTTACTTGACAATATGAAAATTTGAGTACCCTAATATTTCAATCTGGCAGAAACCCTGATCAGTCACTGTTATGGTGACACAGCAGGGCAACTTGATGTGCAGGCAGACAATAGTCCTTTCCAGCGAACAGGAGATTATTTACATGGTGTGGGGGGCTCACATGGACTAGAAAACTGGAACTAGAGACAAATCATCTGGCCTTAGAGAGATTCCGGCTGGATCTGTCACACAAACATCCTAGTACCTTTGGACAATTGGACAGCAGTCACAAATATGAACAAACAGGGCAGGGAGAACAGGTCCGCATCCATCTTGCACTCGACTGAAGTACTCCTGCTCTGCTCTGTGCACAGGGGCATTAGGTTCTACTTTGTGCATCTAGCGGGGGTCCTCAGCATAAACGCCGACCAACTTATTGACCTGATATCAGGCGATCATCATGGAGTGGTTGTCTTTATGGGACCTTTGCGGGAAAACTGACAGGGACCTTTTTGCCACGAGGGACAGTTACAAATTACTGACCTTTGTCTTTCTGTTTCACAGTGATCCAGCTTGGGTAGTGGAGGCTCGCTCCATAAGTTGGGAGAATATGTAGGCATGTGCCCATCCCCCGCTCCCCCCCGAGTTCTAGAGAAGGTCGAGGCAGAAAAGGTGTGAGTAATTTTGATCACCCCTTAAGGCCATGGGCTGTGCAGATTCTCAAGCTCAGTCTGAGGTCTCTTTAAGCTGACCTAATATGGCATACTCTATTGTGACAATCTACATGTAGATCCGGCATATTTCACCTAAATCCAGACATGTTTCATGTTCACATTTGGCTACAGTCATGAAGAATTTTGCAGAAGCTGAATTTGTAGACAAGGTGACAGTGTGAGTTGCCAGAGGCAAACATTCAAGCCACTTGCTTAAAAGTGTGTGATTCTAAGTGGTCTAGGTTTGTCTCATGGTGTTCAGAGCAGGAACCTGAAATAAACCCTTGAAAAGCCTCCATTCATAATACAGCAACTTTTAATGTACCTCTTCGACTTGGGTCTGGAGGTTGGTACTATTGCATGTTATAGGTCCACAATCTCTTCTTGTCTTGACACGCAAGGCCCTAGATTAGGCTGAAGCATGATACTATCTCAGTGTATTGAGAGGTTTTGGCATTGACAGGCTGGTAAGACACAAAGCCTTTCCTCAATTGACCTATCAGTATCAGTGGTTCTCGCTGGCCCATGTTGTCCAGTTTTCGAACCTGAGAACATAGGCTTTCTTGTATTAGATTATCTGTCTTACAACACAGTCACTTTGCTCATGTTGACCTCCAAGGCCTGAAGAAGCAAAACTCATGCCCTGGACCATTCTAAATATGACTGGTCAGAGGACCACACAGATGTTTTTGAAACCCAACTCTTTGTTCACGAGATGAGTAAGACACATGCTCCTGATCAGTTGATCCCTGCCATTGTGGGCTTTTTCATCAAGGCTTGTGTCTGCTAATTTGAATCAGCAGGATATTGAGAGACCATTGTGTCCAGTTAAAACACTCAAGTTTTACTTAAAGAGAATAAATCCCGTCAGAAAAGGTAGCTGTCTACCTTTCCTGATAGGATCAGCTTTGCTCCGGGTTGACAGTCCATCCCTCAGGTTTACAGTTATTACTGTCCCACGCAGGCAGTGACGCCACTTCATTTCTGTATCCTCACTGTATGAGTTTGTCAAGTCCTGTTAATCGAGTGGTGCCCACCACCGTCATGTCAATCATCCCATCGGGTGCAGCCAATCATTAAACCATAAACATGTGGCTGTTGGTATCTTGATCTGTTCTGGGGTCAACTGAGTGTTGTTAGGGCAAGTCCAAGGGAGTTCAAATTTCCAGACTTTTTCATCTGCATAGGAATGCGTTTTCAATGAACTACATTGTATTCCATATTATGACCTGAGTGTTACATGTAACATTATGCAGTTGGTTACCCCAAAATATTTTTGCATCTGAGCAGAACAGACCACGATATTTTAAATAACCATTCAAAATTGAGCTCTTGACTGTGGTTAACATGTCAACATATGACAACCGTATTGTTCCATTAACTTTTTATAACCCCACTGCCATTTAAGACCATAGCCATGTGCAAAAGTCGAGGTGCTGGCTCAATAGTTCACAAGAAACAACTCAAAAAGGAGTCCTATGGCCTTACCTTTGGGAATTAGATTAAGATCAGCCATGTGCATCTTAGCCTAACACAGGATCATCCACATATGCAATATTAAAGTTGTAGCTCAAATTACTCTCTCAATAGCAAGAGAACAGTGCCAGTAACTATTTCATTACCTTTTTATAACCCCACTGCCATTTAAGACCATAGCCATGTGCAAAAGTCGAGGTGCTGGCTCAATAGTTCACAAAAAACAACTCAAAAAGGAGTCCTATGGCCTTGCCCTTGGGAATTAGATTAAGATCAGCCATGTGCATCTTAGCCTAACACAGGATCATTCACATGTGCAATATTAAAGTTGTAGCTCAAATTATTTACCTCAATAGCAAGAGAACAGTGCCAGTAACTAGAGTCTTGTGACCTTAAATGTATGACATAAATGTCCCCCAAATGCACTGTCAAGCTGTCGGTTTCGTAGAGCCATCATCGTTTGCTATGTCAAAGTTTTCAGTTCTTATGAGTGACAGGATCCATCATTACCAAGCTATAATGATAGTATGATCTTTCAAGGTCACTCAGGGCCAAAGTTAGGTACACCAAAAGATTAAACCCCACAAGTACTTTCATATAACTGTTTCAGAGTAACCTTGGCCCTGGTATCCACCATTTCCGAGATATGAACCAATGTGGCAATTTTGCTGCTATCCCTGTAGTAATGCCAATCATATACATGCACCATTACTGACAATTGTTAGTTTTGAAAATTTAGTAAAAATTAGAAAATGCCAGTAGCACTTTGTAGCCAAAAAAACGTAGTGGCGCTTGAGTTACAGTGCATTCCCACCAAGTTTGAAGAGCATCTATCATTTCACATGGGAGAAACAGTCAAAAATATAAAAAACACAAAACATTCATAAAAAAATATGTAGAGCCCCCTGTTGAACAAACTATGGTCCAGGCGTCTCCAGATATTCCCATGCAGTTTTAAAGCAATTGGTCAAGCACTGTTGTTAAAGAAGAGTTGTGTTTTTCAGATTTTGCCAAAATAAAACAAAAAATTCATAAAAATATTCAAGGGAGATCGAACCAAGTTACACCCAAAAAAAATTGAAGAGAATTTTCTTGACGGTTCTTAAGAACTTAAAAAAATGTGAATTACCATTTCAACCCTATTGATTTAAACAGTGATCAATAGGAATATATGCTTTACCATTAAGTATCCATTCTTTTTAACTGTCACAAATCAGGTATCCCCATCTAAATATAATGGGAGAAATAGTAAGGATGTCTGCTGACTATATTAGCATCTAGAGGTCTCCAGTTGTGTCTCTATGCAATTTTGAAGCAATTTGCCAAGCGCTTTTGCAGAAAACTTTTAGGTTTTCTACGATTTTGCCTACAAGTGAACAAAAAAATTGAAGAATCACTGGCGCATAAAAACTGGGTAGAGGTCCAACCAAAGTAGATCTTCACCAAAGTGAATTCAGCCTGTAGTATGGGACTAATCGGCAGAAATTCACTCCTGTGATTGAACAGGAGTAACACATCATTGCTAGACACACACTTGCATAAAAGAAATGACAGACACTTGGACAAGACTAGTCTAATTGCTTTTAGCTCTGCGGACTTGCCAGTCGGCAGAGCTATTGCAATCCGTTTACGTCCATCGTCCATCTGTCCATCTGTCCACCCGTCATCAGACTTTTTACATATTTGACTTCTTCTGAACAATCGTGGCATGGAATGTTTTCATTTTGCACATGGATGTTCCCCAGTAGGACCTCTACATAGTTTGCAAAGGAGATGATGATGCGATAATAATTCTTTTTTGATGATTTTGTCAATAATGTAAAAAAAAAATCATCTCAAGAACTACTTGGCTAATTACTTTGATATTGCACATAGGGTCACCTTGTTCTTATTTTAGCCACTGGGTGGTGCTACAATTTTTTTCTAGGTTTTTTTTTATGAAGTTTTGTGTGATAAGGCTATTTTTGGACTTCTCCAGAACGGCTGAACATAATTGCTTAAAATTTTATCAGAATATAACTTGACTTTAGACAATGAAAGTCTGCCAAAATGATATGGATATATAACAGATTTTATTCAGCTATGTAGGAAAAAATTATTTCCGTAGTAAGCGGCTCATAATTAATACACAGACATCCTCTGGGGATTGCCCAATGCCCTGAAATCATAGACCACAAGGTGGTCCTTGAAATAAATATCTAGCCTTGATTTAAAGGAATTTACTGATGGTGCATTTACTGCCCCCCTAGACAGCGAGTTCCATCAGTCTACAACTTTGTTGCTAAAAAAAGACATCCTATTATTTGTTTTTGATCTTAATTTTGCAAGTATTGGGTTGTGTCCTCTCAATATGATATTCTCATTGATAGGGGGTAAACATTTGGTTGTTTTCTAAAGGTCCTGCATATACTTGTATGTATTAATTAGGTCTCCTCTAAGTCTTCTGTACAACAGTGTTGAGATTTTGAGTCTTTTCAGTCTTTCCACGTAAGTCAAATCTCCAAAATCCGGGATCATTTTTGTAGCCTTCCTTTTGACTGATTCAGTATAGTCGGCCAACTTCTACACATGAGGTGACCATATGGGAGCCCCATATTCCAATTGTGGACTGATCATTGATGTGTACATCAGTTTGAATACTTTCACGTCTACATACTCAAATGTCCTCCACATAAAGCCAGTGATCTTATTAGCTTTTTAAGCCATCTCTGTTGTATGAAATTCAAAGTCTAAATTTTTGTCTATCCAGATTCCTAAGTTTTTTTTCACAGGTTTTTATTTCAGAGGTACATCTTGACCAGAGTCCGACATTTTGTATTGGAAGTCTGGATGGTTTTTTTCCAATTCATACCACTGTGCATTTGCTAGGATGTAACTTCATCTACCAAATGTCTGCCCAGTTTTCAAGTTGTTACATTGCTTCACACTCCTGAAACACTAACAAAGGCATAAATAATTTAGCATCATCAGCAAACAACTTCATGCATGCTTTAACCACTTCAGGCATATCATTAATAAATATGAGAAACAAGGTAGGTCACAGGACACTACCTTGTGGAACACCGCTATGTACATCTTTCCATTGTGACATACTACTATTTATGTTAACTCATTGCTGACTGCTTGTTAAAAATGATTCAATCCATTTCAATATGTTTCTGGTGATGCCGTAACTTTTTATTTTTACCAGTAGCCATTGTATTGGTACTGAGTTGAATGCCTTTTGGAAGTCAAGATAGATGACATCAACTGGTTTTCCTTCTGCAAGCCATGAAGTCCAGTTTTCCAGTGATTATAACAGTTGTATAACAGTAGATTTGCCATGTCGAAAACCATGCTGATGCGTAGTAAATAGATCATTTCATGTAAAATGGCCCACAATATGATTTCTGATGATTCCCTCAAAAATGTTACACACAACCGAGGTAAGACTGACTGGTCTGTAATTTTTGGGTAGCTTTTTTTGAATCCTTTTTGTGTATGGCTGTTATATGGCTCTGTTTCCAGTCACTGGGAATAGTTCCCGATTGTAATGACTTGTTGAAGATGATATGTAGTGGCAAGACTATTGATTCAGCCATTTCCTTTAATATTCTTGAGTGCATTTCATCTGGTCCCACAGATTTGTTCACGTTCAGATTGTTTTATCTTTTTAAAATATCACCAGAGTTGACATCTAAGTCCTCCAATACGTGTGTGATTTTTGCTGGCATAGGTTCTGGGATGGTTCTCGGGTTTTCTTCAGTAAATGTACTGACAAAAAAATACAAAAAAAAAAATAAAATAAAATAACATTTAGAGCGACAGCTTTTTCCTGGTTATTAACCATAATCTTCTGTTTCCATTCTAGATCAGGAATACTGTCTGTTGTCTTGGATTTAGATGACGTATTTCCAGAAAAGCTTAGGGTTTTTCTTTATGTAAGCTATTTGCTTTTCATACCCTTTCATGGCCTGTCTGGTAGCCCATCTTGCTTGGTTTTGAGCTTTTGTGTATTTTACATAGTTTTGGTAAGAATCTGTTTCGCAGTACTTTTTCCACATTTTGTACTTCTTGCGTAGTTTGCATTTTACCTTTTGGTTAATCCAATTTGCTTTCCTTTTCCGTCCATTTGTGAGGTTTTTTTGAGGACTATTCATATCTTGTGCATTCTTGAGAATTGAGATAAAATTTTCCATCATGAATATATGTTAATTTTGACACAGTTATGGGAAATAAAACTTTGCCACTGTAAAGTATATATGGCTATTGTATTACATTTAAGACTTCTCAAAAAGCGTTGCTTGGAATGTTTTGATTTTGCATACATGGGTTTCCCAGGTGGACCTTTACCAAATTGCAACGGAGATAATAATGCAATACTTTATCTATTTTTTAGCTCTGCTGACCAAAGGTCGCAGAGCTTATGCGACCGCTCATGTCTGTTCGTCCGTCCATAAACTTTTGCTCATTAGTGCGATACCATCCACAGTTTTCAAGTTAGCCCAATATAACTTTCAGGACTTACAGAGGGTATCAAAATCAAGGTTCTTTCCGATGTTGGTGGCGCCACCTACAATATTATGCAATATAGGGGTCAAAATATGAAAATCTTTAACACTCTAGCATCTTTAATTTGTTGCAGATCTTCACCAAATTTGGTGGGATTGTGGGGGAGGTCAAAGTCTAAGTTGGTAATAATACTAGTGGCACCACCTATAATTTGATAGAAATTACAAGCCAAAATGTGTTCTAAGATATAAAATTCCATGTCTCAAAAAGTAATTGGATTAGACTTGCCAAATTTATAGAACATATAGACAATGTCCAAAGCTAGAAACATACATGATATCAGTAACCTTGACGTGCTTTTGTGAGGTCACCATGCCTGTAAATTTGAAAGAGGTGATTTTGTAATGGCAGGGTGTAGCTTGGACTTAAATGTCAGCACAGCACCAGGCAGGCCTATGGGCCTCTTGTATCACATAATCTGGGTGTCCTTGATCTTTTGTCCCAAGGTCACTGAGGACATAAAGTTAAGGACTCCCTCATTGTTGTCTTGGCACATGCAACAATATTCATCACAGGAGTTGCACAAATAAGCTGTGATTACATGTGTAGCAAAGTGCCATCTGGTGGACAATTTTTACATTTGAGGACAGACAGCTTTGAAATAAAGAGGTACAATAAAGCCATGATGCCAGCAGAGCATAAGGGCCATGGGCTTCTTGTTATGAATCTAGCTTTAAAGTGAACCTTTAAGGTTTTGGTTGCAGAATAGAAATCGTTCGGGCAGGCCAGGAACCGAGAGCGAAGCTTGAGGTTCTTGGGCTGCCTGAACAATTTTGCTTCTGCAACCAAAACTGAAAAGGGTCACTTTAAAGCTTATTCTGAAATGTTACCGCATAAAAGTCCTGCAAAAAACTCCACAAACCCCACAAAACCGTTCATATTTCCACAAAATCTTCGAAGTGTCGGCCATCTTTCTCTCCGCTCATTCAGCTGTTATGAAAATTGAGCAGACCCATACATATGTTTTGCAGAGCCATCTTGTGGTTTAGCCCCAAGGGACCTCCCCACGCTCTGTAAGCTTGCGGTTAGCTTACAGAGCGTCGGGAGGTCCCTTGGGGCTACTTGTGGTTATGAACGCAAATTATCCTGTAGGCCTAAATCGGGTTGATTTAAACAAGATTTGTTACTAATTTTTATGTGACCTTTGTTTAATCATCCCTAAATACCATGTATTAAAAGAGTATAATTTTCTTTAAAAATCATGTCAATGAAAACAAAAAATACAAATCAATTGCCCAATATTCTGCATCAACAGTAGTTATTAGGGTGTGTGTGTGTGTGTGTGTGTGTGTGTGTGTGTGTGTGTGTGTGTGTGTGTGTGTGTGTGTGTGTGTGTGTGTGTGTGTGTGTGTGTGTGTGTGTGTGTGTGTGTGTGTGTGTGTGTGTGTGTGTGTGTGTGTGTGTGTGTGTGTGTGTGTGTGTGTGTGTGTGTGTGTGTGTGTGACAGGTAGATCTGCAGCACTTTTTGTCATGCTATTATGCATCCTCAATCATTTTTGAATATTTTAATTGATTTTGGAGTAAAAAAAATTCTTCATCTCAAGAACTATTTGGCCAAATGCTTTACATAGGGTCACCTGGGGTTGCTTAGCTCTTGTGGCCACTAGGTGGCGCTGTAACTTTTTTTCTCATTTTTTGAATGAATTTTTGTGTGTTAAGGCTATTTTTGACTTCTTCTCCAGAACCGCTGCACAGAATTGCTTAAAATTGTATCAGAATGTAATTTGACTTTAGACAATGAAAGTTATGGGAAATCAAACTTTGCGACCTTAGGTAAGTGTCATATGGTTACTGTATTTACATTTTCAAAATGTTCTCAAAGAAGCCTGAGCTTGGAATATTTTGAATTTGCATTGCATGTTCCCCAGCTGGACCTGTACCAAGTTAGCAAAGGAGATGATGATGCAAAATTTTTCCACTATTTTTTAGGAAATTTTACAATTTATATTGAAAATTTTCATCTCAAGAACTACTTGGCCAATTGCTTTGATATTGCTGATAGGGTCAACTAGGGTCACATAGTTATTATTTTGGCCACCAGGTGGCACTGCATTGGGGGGTTTTTGTTTTAAATGAATCGAATCAAATTTTGCTGACACTCTACATGTTTATAGCTATACAGACTGCAGTGCATGTGTTACAATACTGTAAAAGCATATTCCAGTCATTAGAGCACGGGATCCTCATCATCCTCTTGTTTATGAGCGTTAAGCCTAGAAGTACCTTAGTGGGGGAGGGATTTTGTTTCCTTTTATGAGTCTGAAATATTATGGTGCTTTTACTGTGGTAAGTAGCACCATAATGGGTTCAGCAGTTAATTTGAGGACAGGCTACATCAGCTTAAATGACAACCACACGTCTTCAACGGTGAATTATCTGAGCAGGTTTCCAAGCCTGAAATACACAGACATATGTCTGACAGTTGCTCTTTGTCTTAGATTAATTTTAACCAAGGTAAAAACTATTATAACACGAAAAGAATAATAAGTAATACATGGCACCATGCGTTCACGTTGTTGCTTGTAAATGCAAAATCTGTAAATAAAGTATGCCTCATGTACATACTCTTGTATATATAGGTAATTACAGGGAGACCCTTCAAACTGGTAAAAAAAAAAAACACACACACACAGTATAGCAAACCAAAACATTATTATACTGAAAGAAATAGCCTTTTTTTACTATGCAAATGTCATATTTTAGTGACTTTACATACCGGTGCTTTATTATGGCAAGCCTTTTTAATATTTGAACCTGCTTTTTTACATCAAAAATCATTTATGGATATCAGGGTTACAGTGCACTTGGCATATTCGGTGTAGTGCTGGATGGAATAAAGAAAAATACAAGAATTTCCAGCACATGGGAAGGGGTAATAATCTCGAGCAGTTAAAGGCATAGCCACCCTATCAACCTTCACCAACTTTCAGATCCTCTCTACCAACTTGTACTGGCTTTGAAAGTCATACAAGCACACTGCCCTCCTCCCACCCCCCACCCCCACCCCCCCCCCCACCCCCGAAGTCTCACCAACTTTACCCAGCCACTCAGATCTTGCAGGTGAATCATTCTTTTGTTTAAGGTCATGCATAATTATTTCAGTAACTTTCAGTGGGGTTCCAGTGTCATTAAAGTATAGGACTATATGTAATTTTAGATATTCTCCAAAATGGCGGACAGAGGCAAACTGTTCTCAGGTGTGGAGCACTGGCTATCTTGCCTTATTTCTTCTGTTGTCCATTTGTATCGCTTCACTATCCTTGTGACTATCGTGTCCGACGTCAAAGACCCTGACTTTTAAATCCTCTGGAATGTGCACTAATGGACTTGCCATCTGATTCGTAAATCTATGTCCTAGATGGAGGGAAGTTGGTAGTAAAAGGTGAAGACATGCTCACCAACTTTGTATTGACCAGCTTGAAAAGGTGGAAGCATGTACAGTGGACAAAGGTTTTTCAGGGTTGGTGAGACTTGGCTGACTCACAGGTGGTACCCGAAACATTCACCAATTGTTACCAACTCGTAGAGAGAAAACGTTGCACGCAAATGTTGGCGTTTGTGTCTGGGCTTACGGGATTATGTGCTGAGCAATGTAAACAATTCTCTGACCAGATTCCTATTGAGAACATAATTTTGCCCACGTATTTAGACAAATAGACGGCATTTTGACAACAATGTAATAGGGAATGCAGAAACATTCAAAATTACAGTCATCGCCATCAGAAGTTCTACCACATTATTTAACCTGCCATGTTGAGAAACTGAAGAGTGTATCCCGCCTTGTTTGTGCACCTTTACTGAACTTATTTTTCACACAAAAATGTATATACCGTGAAACTGCGATTGAGTAAAATTTGGATAAATTCAAGAAATGTTACCATTCCGAATTTAAAACAAATGAGGTGAAACAATCTCCCACCCCCAGCCTCCAAAAAAGAAAACCACAAACAAAACAAAAACAAAACAAGCAAACAACATCAACAAAATGATTTAGTCACCAGTTTCGGGTATATTTACGGGAAGAATTCCTTATTTTTGACAGAAAGCATTCCTTAATTGAGTTTCCTAGAATTAGTCCTGAATTTCTGATTTCAAAAATATTTTTGATGTCAAAAATATTTTTGATGTCAAAAATCGGTTTGAGAAAAAATTGTTTTGAAGATAAATAGAATTCCTAATATCAAAAATTGATTTACCTATATCTAAAATCGAGATCTTTATAAATCCAAAATTGCTTTTTGATAACAAAAATTAATTTCCCTATATGTAAAAAAATCAAAAATAATTTTGATATCAAAGCATTTTTGATATCTAGAAATAAATTTTGGATATCAAAAAAAAATCAACTAAAATGCTGAAACAGCTTGCCATATTTTATGGCCATTCATAGAAGGCTGGGTATGACTAAACCTATTTTAGGAAGGTAACTATGATGTTCGTTGCAACAGTTGTGGCAAATCACACTTATTGTAAAGAGCATCGCAGCGATTCTCGCTAAAACAAAACATGAGGCAGACCTGGCCATAAAACACCATCATGTAAAGTCACAGAAGCATGACTGCGTTTTTCTAACGTAAAAGGTTATATCTTCCAGCATGTAATTGCTTAATGCTGTTAGTTTCATGTGTTTTTGTGTCATGCTGGTTGGGATGGTCGTTCCCTTTAATGATGTCCGTGAGTATATATGTTACGCGCCATCGATGGATCTGCACCAGGAGCCCAGACCATTTATTCATGCGAAAGATGGCAAAATGTTTGACATCATGAACATGTAGTTTGACCCTCAAATATTCAATATTGTAATTGCTGCCGGGGTGCAGTTGGGGCTTTAACCCTTAAATGCCACATAAGATGGGGGTTAATAATGGTATTTATTTATTTATGTAAACACCGCAAGGCTAGAAATAGCCTCAAATCAACTAAAGGGTTCCCTGGGCCATTAATGAACAACGGCTGTAATTTTGCATAGGGCTTTGACCCCGGCAGCAAAGCCCCCCCCCCCCCCCCCCCCCCGCCCGGGCTAAGAGACATTTATTCATGCGAATAGCGGCAAGACTGGAAATGGTCTCAAATTGTCCCCACGGGTCCTCTGAACAACAAATGCGTAATGACAGCAATTTCAAGTGGGGCTCTGCCCCCGACAGCAACCCTCTCCCACTCCGGGGTTGAAAATGGCATTTATTCATGTGAAGAAAGGAAAGGGTCAAAGTGGTGTCAAATTGTTCCCAAATGTTCCCTGAATACCAAACACATGAAGACAGCAATTCTATTTGGGGTTTTACCCGTGACAGCAACACCCCCTAACATATATACATATATATATATATATATATATATATATATATATATATATATATATATATATATATATATATATATAAGGGATGCTGGATCTATATATGCATTTATGCATTTCCCATTGAATTACAATATTCATATTTACACAATTAACATTGTTTGAAAAATTTTCTCTTTCAGCAAATATCGATCGTTACCCTGGTATTGATGCAAAAATTTCTTATTTATACAAGTCGTAGAGTTTAAGTTTCATGTAGCTTTGATTGAGTATGGATGGTGATGACAATAAAGAACATAATAAGTCTACTAGCCCACATATTCTGCAGTACGTGCCCTCTGCTGAAACCCCAGGGACCTTTAAACCTTGTTTCCCATAGATATGTTAGTTATTTCAGTTGTAACAGGGTCCTTATAGTGGACTTAGTTGGACTTATATTCTACCCTACGCCATACCAAATGTCTGATACCCCAAGGAGTTCTACTGGCCATGGTAAGTATTTTCTTTATTTTATCTGCGTGTTTGTTTTCATTCAGCCGAACTTTTAAGTATAACACACCAAAATGTTAAGACACACATTTTACCTACATCTCAGGACGCAACTTTTATATGTGCCCTGTTTCATATTCACGTGGCAATCAAAGAAAATGCATGGATCAAACTAGGAAAGATGATTTGCTGCATAGCAAATCAGTGTGTGTCTTCAAAACATATTGGTATGGCAATGTACAACTATTCCATAAAACAGGAGTAGAAGTTGGAATGACATCTCTATCTATTATTGCTTTGAAGTTATTCAAGATTTAAAATTTCTAATGGTGCTATTTAGCATAATTTAGATTGCTACAACTTTTATTTTTAATTCGTTAGGCACGCAATGGCCAACAACCCCCTAGTATAAATTGGAATGACATCTCTATCTATAATAGTGTTGAAGATATTCAAGATTGAAAATTTCAAATACTGCTAATTAGCAAAATTTCAATTGCTACAACTTTTGCTTTAGATTCATTAGATGCACAATGATGACATCTCTTTTTATAATAGTTTTGAAGATATTCAAGTTTTAAAATTTTCATGGCTGCTAATTAACATAATTAAAATTGCTACAATTTTTGTTTAAAATTCATAAGATGCGCAATGGTCAATAACCCCCTAGCAGAAGTTGGAGTGACATCTCTATCTATACTTTTGAAGATTTTCAAGATTGAAAATTTCAAATGCCCTTAATTTGCATAGTTTTTTAAACATCTTCATTCCTCTGTATAAAACGGTCAAACTCCTTCTATGGAGGTACAATTATGCCAAGTTTGGAGTTTGTATGTATAATAGTGTCCCAGAAAAGTGTCGGACAAATTTGCTGGTGAAGAAGAAAGAAAGAAAGAAAGAAAGAAAGAAAGAAAGAAAGAAAGAAAGAAAGAAAGAAAGAAAGAAAGGAAGGAAGGAAGGAAGGAAGGAAGGAAGGAAGGAAGGAAGGAAGGAAGGAAGGAAGAAAGAAAGAAAGAAAGAAAGAAAGAAAGAAAGAAAGAAAGAAAGAAAGAAAGAAAGAAAGAAAGAAAAGTGTGTGTTGACACACACACACACACTTGAAATATGAGCCTGATTTATTTTGGAATATTAAGGGTGACCCAATGGTCCAGAATACTTGGCCAGTTTAACCGTGTGAGTGTATCTGTGTGCAATAAAATGACAAACAATCCACAAAGATGTAGTTTTAATGATCAGAGCTAAAATATGGTTATAGATGGTTATAGGCATGTGGCTGGCCTAATGTATTGGTTTTAAACTGGTATCTGATATCAGTGCTACAGACGTTAAAGTAGCATTTAGTTCCCTTTCTTCCTACCAAATTTGAAATGCAGCCTAATATGTAAAACATACATAGACACACACACACACACACACACACACACACATATTTTATATGTGTGTGTGTGTGTGTGTGTGTGTGTGTGTGTGGAGTGAGATTTTATTTTTTCACTCACAGTTTACAAATCATATTCATTCTAATAGTAGCACATGTTCCCAAATTGAATTAGGAGCCTTAAATTTAGTAGGAATGTTATATTCCACATTCCCACAAAAACAGTACCTGGGTCATGGCGCTAGTACTCTCTCCATTTGCATGGCAGCTTATTATGAGAAAGAATACAGTAAGTCCCATACTGCAAATTATTAATCAATTTTTAAGTCACCCTAAATACTAAGGGAAACAGGATTGTTTCCCTACAAAATTTTGCACATCACGGCTGGGTAAAACCACAAACAAATAATCAGCTGTTTAAGTTGCCAAAAGATTTGTAGTTGCAATGACTACATGCGCTTAATTTACAGCAATTGTAGCAATCTAGTCACATATTATACTCATCCATGCCCAGTATGTCTTAGAGAAGAAGTGTAGAGGTGCTCATGTTTGTCACAATTGCTGGTGCACATAATTTGACACCACATTGATGCCTACATGTGTACGCTCTGTAAAGAGAAACTTCAGTATTACGTCGGCAAAGACATCTAACAATGACCGCTATTTAGTAATATATTTTCATAATCTACCACAGGCATGTTCTTGGGTGTTCTTGAACTGAATTGTATTTTCAAGATGACATTTACGTGTAGTGTACAGGTATGAAGTACACGATAGATATATTTAAACAACGTGATTAAAGTAATTTACACGCTGGACTTTTAGCTTTCATTTTGTCAAAGATCAAACATGACATTATTCTCACCATAACTTGCTGTCACTGTCCATTCAGTGTACCAAGAACTCCTGAAGACGATTATCAATTTTTTTTTTTTATTGACCTTTATTTGCCCTAAAGGGCTCATGGTTACATATAGATCCGTAGTCATAAAAATACATAGAAGACAATATATACACCACATAATACATTAAGAAAGTGACTTAGCTAAAATTGCTGTCTATGTACAATTGTCTGAGGCTCATGCTCTTATATACAAGGTTCGTAATTATGTAGGCTGACGTGCTTCCATCAGGTGACATGATTATGTCGAGTTTTTTGCTTTTCTGTAACGAGTCAAAGTCTGGGTATAGTTTTTTAAGGCTGTTAAAAGCGTCATTTCTTAGGGTATTAAATAAATCACAATGTAACAGAAAATGTGAATCGTTTTCAACAACTTGTTGTGAACAGAATAGACAAAGACACTGGTTACATGGTTCGTTCTGGTATCTCCCCAGTTCTATACGGAGTTTATGATTACTTAACCTTAAGCGTGTAAACACGCGACGTAGTTTGAAACTTTTGACACCCGTCAAGTATTTCTCTGGCTCATATAGATGTTTAAACAAACGGTAGAACCTTAATTTACTTCCATTTCCCTGTTTCACATTATCGTCCCAAATTTGCGAGAAGAAAACCTGTTGGTACTGGTCCTTCAATCGCGACTCGAGAACCGGTAATACCCTATCCGGGTTGCACTGAATGCCTTGTTTCAACCATACATTGTACATACCGTTATTGCGAAGGATAAGTTTCACTGTGGTCGCCCAGCTGGCTTTACCTGCCTGATCTAAATCATAGGAAGTTAAATACGATCTCTTTATTATATTGCAATCTGGGAGTTCCATGATTCTCAACCAGTATTTGATGATACGTTTTTTAATTTCTAATTCCAATGGATATCTTCCTAGTTCCGCAAGGCATGCTTTGTTAGAAGCAGTCCGTCCTAACCCAAGAACATATTTACAGTAATCAGTAAGTGCCTTGTTTGAACAGCTATGGTTTACAATATTCTGTGTATGAGGGTCACTGAGGGCGGCTGCCCTGTTACGCACCGTTGCAGCGGACCACACTTCGCTGCCATCCCGGGGAGGGGGGGTACTTCCTATGCCTTGCTATACGGGTAGGCGCCGCGGAAAAGCCCCCCTATTTTCGGTACTTGTCGCTCTCTAAGACCCCCCTTTTTCCTGCTTGTAGCTCTAAAAGACCCCCCTTTTTCGCTTGTCTCACCCACAGACCCCTGTGTTTTTCAATTCCTGTCTCCAAATTGCCCCAAAATACACCAAATTTTATGTAAAATTTCATTTTTTTTTTAATACAAGCTCCAAAAGACCCCCCATTTTCACATTGGTTCCGCTCCCGTTGGGTCCGGGTTTTGTACCCTCGGTGGAGCCTACCCACCAAAAATTCCGGGGAGTACCCCCCCCCCCCCCGGGGCTGCCATACAGCAATATTGGCTTGATGTAAACATCAAATAAGAACATTTGCGTTGCTGGTGAAAGACTAACATCTTGATCACCCGTTATCAACCTTTCTGCTTTTCACTTGAGTAAATATTACCTTTTCTTGGGGTGAGGGGGGTTGCTGTCAGCATAGGGTCCCTCGCAAAATCGCTGCTGTTGTGTATTTAGTATACAGGAGACCACTGGGAACAAGTTGGAACCATTTTCAACCTTGTTACTTTTCAGATAAATAAATGTCACTTCTCTCCCGCGGTGGGAGGATGGTTGCTGTGAAGGGGGGGGGGGGCTCCCAAAATTGCTGTCGCTGCATATTTAATGTACAGGTGACTTCTGGGGACATTTAAAAAAAATATGCAGCCTTGCCACGTTTTACATAAATAAATGTCCTTTTCCCTTGGGATAGGGGAGAGTTGCTGTCAGCATAGGATCCCTCCGAAAATCGCTGCTGCTGTGTATTTAGTATACGGGGAACCACTGGGAACAATTTGGAACCATTTTCAACCTTGTCACTTTTCAAGTAAATAAATGTCACTTCTCTCCTGGGGTGGGAGGATGGTTGCTGTGAGGGGTGCGGGGTGGGCTCTTCCCAAAATTGCTGTCACTGCACATTTAATGTACAGTGGACTTCTGGGGACATTTTAAAACCATATGCAGCCTTGCCACTTTTCACATGCATAAATGTCCTTTTCCCTTGGGATAGGGGAGGGTTGCTGTCAGCATAGGGTCCCTCCCAAAATCGCTGCTGCTGTGTATTTAGTATACGGGGGACCACTGGGAACAATTTGGAACCATTTGCAGCCTTGTCACTTTTCAAATAAATAAATGTCACTTCTCTCCTGGGGTGGGGGTGGTTGCTGTGAGGGGTAGGGCCCCTCCCAAAATTGCTGTTGCTGCATATTTAGTGTACATGGGACTACTGCGGACATTTTGAAACCATTTGCAGCCTTGCCACCTTTCGCATGAATAAATGCCCCTTTTCCCTGGGGGTGGGGTATGGTTGCTGTTAGGGGTAGGGCCCCTCCCAAAATTGCTGCAGCTGCATATTTAGTGTACATGGGACTACTACGGACATTTTGAAACCATTTGCAGCCTTGCCACCTTTCGCATAAATAATGCCCCTTTTCCCTGGGGGTGGGGGTGGGGTATGGTTGCTGTCAGGGGTAGGGCCCCTCCCAAAATTGTTGTTGCTGCATATTTAGTGTACAGGGGACTACTGGGGACATTTTTAGACCATTTTCAGCCTTGCCGCTTGTCACATGAATAAATGTTATTTCAGCCTTCGGGGTGGGGCTTGCTGTTGGAGGCAAAGCCCCTTCCCAAAATAGCTGTCGTTTTCCATTTATTAGTCAGGAGGCTTCTCTAGTCAATTTTGAATTATATTCAGCCTTGCAAGTGTTCGCATGAATAAATGTCATTTTACACCCCCGGCTATGGGGTATTTAAGGGTTAACGCCCCAGATGCTCCCAGGCAGCAATGTAGAAATTAAATGTTTGAGGATCAATCCTCATATTTATGATGTCGAAGCTTTTGCCCTCTTTCGCATGTATAAATGGTCTGGGCTCCCACTCAAAATCGACCGATCGCGCTGCGCTGTCAATGGATCTATTGTTCGCGCAACAATCGATGGATCGCGCACCGATCGATCGATCGCCCTGCGCTGACAATGGATGCACGATCGGTGGATAATTTGGAAAATAAATTCTAATCTATTGAACAGAATGGAATAAACTTATGTTGATTTAAACATACAAACTCGAACCTATCAATTATGCATGTACAAGTGACCAAGTACGGGCCTTTGTTATTACCGTGATTCTGCAGCTCAACTGCCTGGATTCGACAATTCTAAACTTGACTCGGCCGTAAATCAAAACCGTACGGAAAAGTACCGGCAAACGATCAGTGCAAAACACGTACAAAAACTTTAGTTAGGTATGTAACTGGTAAACACATCCAGATCAAAGAGTAAAATGTTAAGTAACGCCAATCGATCGATCGCGCTGCGCTTGCAAATTAAGGATGCCCTGCCCGACCGATGTATAATTTAGTTTGAAAAAATTGTAATGAAATAAACTTATATCAGATCTGCCTTTGTTGTGTGTCAGATAGATGGATTGATAGCCAGGTTTGTCAATAAAGTTATTAAGATGGATTTTATTTCAGGCACATTGGTAATGTACCTACATTTTATTGCAGATATGGCCCTATGTGGGTTTTTGAACGCACAGATGTTCCAGGTCCACCCCCCCCCCCCCCCGCGTATATTCGCACGGAAGCTTGACTGACTGAACGTTACGAGCGCCTGTGGTTCTTAACTTAAACGAAAAGAAGAAAGACCCCCCCCCCCCCCTCTTCTTTTTAGTTGAGAATCAGAAACTTACAAATAAAGATGAAATGGCCGAACGTTTTAACACTTTTTTCACAAATATTGGTCCAAACCTAGCTAACAAAATAAACACGTCGGGTTCACCTTCTTTTACATCTTACCTCCAAAACCGTACAGATGATGTATTTTCCTTCAGAGAAATCAATTCCAATGATGTTGCATCTATTTTGAGAAACTTTAAATCTAAAACCAGCACTGGTCACGATGATATATCGATGAAACTTCTCAAGGGCATAATTCCTTCGCTTTCTGAACCTCTTAGCTTGATAATCAATCAATCTTTAATGAGTTTTTCCCGACAAACTTAAGATTGCAAAAGTACTACCACTTTTCAAAGAGGGAAATAGTACTCAATTAGACAACTACAGACCAATTTCAGTCCTTCCTGCTATGTGTAAAGTATTTGAAAAAGTAGTTTATAAGCAACTTTATGATTACTTTTTGTCCAATCAACTTTTTTACAAAAGCCAACATGGTTTTACAACTGGCCATTCGACTGAAACAGAAGCTCTTGAATTTGTCGAGACACTTCTCAGCCTTCTTGATCTGGAAAAATATCTATTAGCATTTACTTAGATCTATCCAAGGCCTTTGATACATCAAATCACGATATTCTTCTACATAAACTGAAATATTATGGTATTAACGACATCCCTTTACAATGGTTCAAAAGTTATCTTACTAGCAGGTTTCAGTATGTCTCTTTCGATAATGTGTGTTCAGGCCTTCTTCCGCTTCAAGCTGGGGTACCCCAAGGATCTATCCTTGGACCTCTTCTTTTTATAATATACACAAATGATATGCACCTTGCTTCATCAAAATTTGATTCTATTCTTTATGCGGACGACACAACTTTGGTAAATCCTCTCTGTTCTTTTAACTCCTCGATTAGCACCAATACACACGGTAACTTGTCACATAATATCAATAAGGAATTACAGAAAGTCTACGACTGGCTAGCTGTTGACAAACTATCTTTGAATATAGCAAAAACGAAGTATATGATATTCCATTTCCCTCAACGAAATATATATGAAATTTTAGATTTAAAAATCAACGATGCTTCAATTTCAAAAACATTCGAATTTTACTTTTGTAGGTTTACGCATTCACGAGACTTTAAATTGGCAACCACACATGAACAAAATTAGCAATAAACTTTTTAAATTGATAGGTATTTTCAGAAAACTAAATAAGTATTTGCCTCTAAACACTCTCTTACTTATGTATAATTCACTTTTTCTACCCCATCTTAATTATGCCATCCTAGAATGGGGCTTCTGATGTGACCGCATTTTCAAGTTATAGAAATCTATTGTTCGGCTGATTTGTCTTACAAGATGTAACGCCCATACAGATCCACTTTTTAAAACACTGGACATTCTCAAAGTCGAAGACTTATTCAAACTTGAAGCTCTGAAATTTTATTTTCTATACCTTCAGAACAATTTGCCTGCATATTTCAAAGATATTTTTGCACAGACACCTGTAAATCACCCATATCAAACCAGAAACAAAGAATCCATGCAACTACTTGTCCCAAAAAGAAATAGAACCCGAAAATGTATCAGATTTTTAATTCCTTCACTCCTTAAAAATACACCTCCTTGCATTAAAGACAAATTTCATACACATTCTCTATCTGGTTTTTCAAAATACGCTAAAATTCATTTCATTAGTAAATACCTTGAAACATATACCATTCCAGACTGTTTTGTGTGCAACGACTAAAGCGCCTTGTCTTTTCGTTTTCATTTAACTGCTATTCCATTATGATCAATCTACTGCAGAAATAAATAGTTTTATGTTTATTCATATCCTAGGTGGCCCCAGTGATAGCGGACATCATGCCGTTGACTGGGGTCATCCTGACATAACCTCTTTTTTATATCATGTACCCTTATCTCCCAATGGAACTGTTATGTATGCGTATTTGACCTCACCTGTATGTATTTGTGTCAAATAAACAACTTCTGAGTTCTGAGTTCTGAAGGTGCAGCCCCAGCATCACACACTAAGTGTCACAACAAAGCTATTATTCGCGCAGCGCCATCTATGGATTGTTGCGCGAACAATAGATCCATTGATGGCGCTGCGCGATCGGTCGATTGTGCTGGTCCATCGATAGCGCGTAACATATATTGCAAATGACTATATAAACTACGTCGACAATACTTTGTCTACGTTTATATAAACTACGTAGACAATATTTTGTCTACGTTACAAGCCTAGGCCCTATAGGCTATAATTTTGCAAAAACAACTGCACTGTCTTGGTTTATGTGACTGGATAAAATCGAACTTTCTTCAATGACAATGGGAAGTTAAAATGACCAACAAAAAGTCTAAAGAAGAAGAAGAAAGACGAATGCATGTCTGCTGATTACCTCCTTTAATTAAAATAGTGCATGAACAGTCATTTTGTGTATGTGGGGAAACAGGTGAAATATTATGAACCACAGCTGCTCGTTCTTGTCGCATGATTGTGTCTGCTGACCTTTGCCTAAAAAATTAAAGTAGATTATCGTGTAATTCAAGTCCGAGATTTACAGATCCTAATATATTTCCAAAGTCGAAAGTGAATGCCTGCCTACAGGCACATCGCCCTTAAGCAGATTGTAATTTCATATGCCATGACAATCACCCCGATGTCAACTTCTTTTGCATGTGATATTAAATGACAATTGCATGCTAGTTTACACCACCACATACATGTACAGTATGGCTGGTAACCCATTAAATTTTAAGATGCTATAGCTTTTCATTATGGGTATGTATTTCATGTTACGTCAATAGGATGTATTCATATTTAAATGCGGTCCTACTCTAACACCTGTTGAGCAATACAGGGGGCTACCTGCATCAGGGCAAATCCATGTATTTGGCATGGTCAAAAGTACTTTCTCAACAAAATAAACAGCACGACCACAGAATAATCTTAAGAAAATGTCTTAACATATATTTGAAACATAAAGGATGCCTACATTGATTAGAAATGAGCTCTCTTTCGGTTGAAAAGATGTTATTTACTGTTGCCCCGGCAACACAGGAAGTGAGCAGTTTCGCAGTTAAATATGAATGTCTCTTATTTAAAAAAAGCAAATTGAAAGGCCTTTCACCGTGATTCATACACATGTCAGAAAGAATGTAGTTTTATTCCAATTCATGAATCTGTGGGCTTGCTGTTTTTGTTGCGTTAGGTTGCGGTGAAAGAGATCGACGTCAGATCGTGCTTCCCTGGCCGTTTTTTTTCCCCAAAGGAAATTTATTAGTGCAAGAAGTTTTGCTTCATAGAAGGTATGTCTGGGTGTCTTCAAAATGAAAACAGTTGAAATTGCTACACTGTTAGCCTAATTTGAATAAATTGAAATGCTACAACTTTGGTTCTTGTTTCATTGGTTGTGGTCATGTCGCAAACTTGTAAATTGAAGTTTGAATGACACCACTATCTATTATAGTTTTGGAGCTATTCAAGATTTTAATTTTGCGTATTTGCCCAATTTGAATAAATTAAAAGCCCAAAACTTCGGATTATGGTTCATTGGATGCGGCTATGTCACATACCTACAAATTGAAGGTGGAATGGCACCTTCATGTCTGATTTGATTTGATTTATTCTTTAGCCAGGGTCACTGGCTCAGTGACGCAGCACTGATCTTCCGCCAGGCCCTGGATGGTAATGGTACATATGAATTCATGAAGTATAAGTGACAATTTTTAAAAATAAATCAAATTTGTAATACATAGACCAGTATTGTGAGGAGGGGGGGGGGGGCACAAAATGGAAAATGAGCAGGGAAGAAAACATGTTGGGTAATGAGGTTGGGAAGAGGTAAAATGGGGTTCATTTTTGAGGGGGTAGTTCAAGACTTGAATGGGGATAGGGTTGGGGCATTCCTAATTGCGGGGAGAAGAGAGTTCCGTGTGGTGGCACCCCATATGGAAATTCTGTTCCTGCCAACATTCAGCCTTGCACGTGGTATGGACAGCGATGTATATGTCAGAGCACTGGTTTGGTGGGTATGGATTTGGGCAGTAAATACAATTTAGGTCAGGGAAATTGGCCTTTCTGTAGTACCACACTGGCCTTCTGAAAGATGTATCCTTGTGCTGAGAGAGAGAGAGAGAGAGAGAGAGAGAGAGAGAGAGAGAGAGAGAGAGAGAGAGAGAGAGAGAGAGAGATGTGGGCTTGCACCCCGACATACTTTAGCAACTAACCCCTCAGTGAAGGATACCGCTGCCCAGAAAGGCCGAGTTCATACCTGGCCGGAGTGCTCCGAGTCTGTGGAGCGATTTGAACGAGGCCTTTCTGGGCAGCAGCCATCCTTCACGTGCTTGGTTTTGCTTTTAACCAATAATTATATCTGCATTTTAATTAAGAGTGACAAAGAAAACGTGTATTGTTATGACAGGAATAATTTCTATGAAGAAAAAGCAAGCATCACACTGCATTCACGCACTGGGCCTACATTGCTTGTGCGTAGCTGTATACTTTTGTAAACGTTTTTTGGCCGTACAACGTGATGACGCTGTTACGCAAGTCATTCAGCCAAAGAAAACGTAGCATTTACTAGGATAATATCGATATGTACCAGGTGAGTACGGATAGAAATGCTGTCCTCTTTGTAGTTTCCTGTTTTAGAGGCTAACAAAGCCATATTATTACTGGATTAAATCTCCCCCATCCTCCTCTAGTTGCACAAAAGATTGCTTTCTTCCTGTCTTACTCCCCTGACCCTATTTTTTCCAAAATTTGCACAGCAGTGGAATCACCAGAAGAAGATATGGCAGACGACATCTTTGCAAGTTTGGGTCCTGTTGATCTGCTGCTGATAAACCCTAGCGGTAGATCGAGACACTTTCAACCTTGCACAGAGCAGCGTACCAGTGTAAAAACATAATGGTTCATTGAGACCGTATCAATGGACACTTTTCAATATATAAAGCGCCCATTTATTGCACTAAAATACACTTAACCACAGGATAACATATCATATCACTGGGACATGCCATACGAATCACGCCAATGTAATTTACATTACAAGGCCTCTATATTTCCATTGCATACTTTGTTTACGCCTCCTTATTTTATCATGGCATCAAGCAAAACCTTGTAAATAACAATAGGGTTATGTGAACACCCGGTCCTCAGATGACCTTGAAATTTCTACCCCTCATGAGTCCCACACTGGAGTATAGGTACCTAGAAATTTCCTTGATTGCAATTTTGAAGCAATTAGCTAAGTACGTGGTTTCACTGAAGAACGTTTCTAAAAATGTTGCCAAAGTAAATTAAAAAAAAAAAAAAAAGAGTCATAAATAGCGTGTCCCAACATCACTGGATTGCGACCACCTGTACACATTCAGTGGAGACTCACTCAAGGTACATCCCCCAACAAGTCTGAAGTGAATCTGGCCGACGGTCTTTCACAAGAAATAAAAAGTGTCTGCATTACAGTTGCATCCCTGCTGTCTTACATCGTAATCTACAGGAATACATGCCGACAAGTAGCGCAATTGAGAAAAAAAAAGAAGAATTTAAAGAAAAGGAGATATTCCTACACATATGCTTCCCCCCCCCCCCCCGTATTATTGTTACCGAGATACATGACTTGGCCCAGTGACCTTTGTGCGTGACACACTGTTGAGACCAGATACACGTGAATGAATGAATGAATGAATGAATGAATGAATGAATGAATTTATTACTGCACCATAAATACAATAAATGGTAATCTGTAACTCAATGCACTAAACAATACACTATACCACAACAGTACAATACAACACAGTACATTACAACAATCCCTGATACGTATGCCTTAGGGGCAGCTCCCCCCCCCCCCAAAAAAAAACAGCTCAAAGTATTGTAGGTTTTAAATGACTTTAGAGTATTATAGTGTACCCCTGATTTTCACTGTTTCCGATATAAATTTTGTAAATTGCCATATAATTTCAATTTCGTCACATTTCATAAGTTTCATGAATTTGTTTTCGGACGATAAATGGTCAAAATCTACGATAAATTTACTCAGAGTATCAAATAATCTATTTCTGGCATCTCTAAACTTTTGGCAATTTACAAGGTAATGAATTTCATCTTCGACTTCCAAACACGAATCACAAATTCTCTCATCAATGGGAACCTTAACTGGCCTTCTATGTCTACCTTTTTCAATGTTCAAATTATGTGCGCTTATTCGTAATCTGGTTAAGTTTTTCCTTTCGTTCAAATTCTTTACTACAATTAGGTATTTTTCTATTTTGAAATCTGATTTAAATTTCGAATAGGTTCTCAACTTTTTATCTGGGTAGGCTTGTTTAAGGAAGTCATTCTGCCATTGAATTATAAATTTCTCTTTTAATAATTTCTCTATTAAATTGTGTGAAAATTCCCCGTATTCATCACCGTCATGGTTCCAAATATCATTACAGCTAATTAGCGACATTGTAGTTTTGATATTGTTCAACCAGGTCGAGTTATTCGATGCCAGCAATTCAACATTACATTTGTAAGCATCGTATAAAATTTCATGTGAATCAGAATTTCTTATGCGGTGCCAGTTCTTACAAACACTTTTCATTATTTTTAACGAATATGGATATGCTGCGAGCTCACTCACTGCAGCAATATTAGAGGCTTTTGAATTCACTCCCAGAGTGTACTTAAGAAAACTCAGATGTAACTTTTCAAACTCCGTCCTAAAATATCCACTAATATCATCCCTACCAATACATTTTAGTGGAGAAATTGTATAGGCACCCCATATTTCACACCTGTAAAGAAAGATTGGAGCAATAAGTTTATCAAAGAAATCAAGATGCAATCGAATATCTACAATGTCACTGAATAAAGTTCGCTTTAAGCGACCAAGAGACTTCCTTGCTTTTTCACATAGTTGTCTGACAGCTCCAGCAAAATTTCCATTTGACGTCATTTCAAGACCCAGATATGTAAATTTGTTAGATATTTCCAATTCTTGATTACGGATAAAAAATCGTCTCACAATCTTCTTGCCAGCCTTATTAAATATAACAACTTTAGATTTTTCCACGTTAATATTTAAGTTCCAATTTTGACAATATGAATAGAGCTTATCAAGACAACATTGCAAACCACTCTGACTATCCGAAATGAGTACAAGGTCGTCTGCATAAAGAAGACAACTCAGCTTTCTCTTGTATAATGTAACTGGATCACAATCATCTGTAAAAATTTCTGGTAAATCATTAATAAATAAATTGAATAACGTTGGACTAAAAGCACATCCTTGTTTTACGCCATTGGTTAGATATATATTTTCGGATAATCCTGAATTGAATTTTATCTGACGTGTATAGACGACTTGTCATACATGTCTCTCAGAATTTTATACATAAATCCTCCTATTTCATATTTTAGACATTTGTAAAATAGACCATCATGCCACACAGTATCGAAGGCTTTCTGTAAATCAATAAAACATACGTAAAGGAATTTCTGCTTGCCCGCTACTTTGACATATTTGTCTATAAGATCGCTTGTGCGACAATTTTTTACGAACCCAATTTGAAATTTACTGCTGTGTCCCTTTTTCTTCATATGGTGGTCCAAACGTTTTTTCATTACTGCACAAAATAATTTGGATAAACAGCTACTCAAAGAAATGCCCCTGTATTTATTAGGGTCTAAAGCAGATCCACTTTTATGTATAAGTGTAAGCATACTTATTTTCCATGGAGGTGCAAAAACAACCAGATGTAAATATCATTTTAAATAGCTTTGCTAAAACAGGAAGTAATGTATCTCTGCAGGATTTGATCATCTCATTCAATACTCCATCTTTGCCCGGGGATTTACCATTTTTTAGTTCATCAATACAATATTTTATTTCACTTCTACTAATTTTAAAATCGAGTTCGGAAAATGTGGGGACCACTGCTTCATCTAATTTCTTTTTAACCTGATCGTACATGGGACTGCCCTTTACTTTCGTTTCATCTGACATGATTCTCGTAAAGTGATTTAACCATACTTTTGCATCTATTTTTTCAGACGGGATTGATTTGGGGCATACTACATTTTCCAACTGCTTAATGAGTTTCCAGTACTCCTTAGGGTTAACTCCTTGAAGCTTGCTCAGAGAGTTAATGAGATTATTTTTAAAATTTCGCTCGCACGCCTTGCTCATTTTGCGGAACTCTCGGCGTGTGGCATGGTATGTTTGTCGTAAAGAACCGTTATGGGGATCAGAAGATAGTTGTCGGGCCAATGCTTTTAAGCCACGGAAAACTGTGTAACAATTTGTACTGGCAAAAATTGGTAATTGTTTCTTTTTGCGCTTTTTCGAAGAACTATATTTCAAAGCTAATTTACCCGCTTAGTTAAATATATAATTAAGATCGTTAACAGCTTGATTAATATCACCGCGGGTCTCCCTATATGTCTTTGCCATGAATATATCTAAATCATTTTTACAAACGGTTTTCAGCGTAAATTCGAATAGTTTTGGGTCAGTGTTTTTCCAGTAGGGTCCACATGGCAGAGGCTCTAACGTTGTTTTGCATTCATTGACAATATTAAAGGGACTGAAAAATGGCTGTTGACATTTAATGTCACATGACAGAATACAATGATCAGAAAACCATGTAAACGGGTGAACTAGCATGGAAGTCACGGTCGGATAAACTGCTATGTCTGCAACAATATAATCAATGCATGTGGGTCTCGAAGCATTGGCACTGTAACATGTGTATTTCCCAGTGATATCTCCTAATTTACGTCCATTTAAGATCCGTAGACCACTGGCTATAAACAGGTCAACCAATAACCTGCCATGTCCGTCTACTACTCTGTTGTCGCTATTGAATCGCATAAAGGAAAGGTCAGCATAGTCATCGACAGGCAAAGGTATATGAAACTCGTCTGCTTTGTTAGACATTACATAATCGTTGGCTGTGTTAGTTGCAGCATTGAAGTCACCCATTAACAAACACTTACCATTCAGCGATGAAAATTTGCATACATCGGTAAACAATAATTCAAAAAAGTCAATATCACTCGTATACATTGAGTTCTCTGGTGAGATATAAACAGTGCATATGTACAGATCATAATCTGTTCCCAACAAACTAGCTTTTACTTTAATCCACACCATACCATCATTTTTAGGGGGTAATAAATCTACATGAGATTTGATTTTTTCTTGGATGTACATGGCAATTCCACCCGAATATTTAGTCGCTCTGGCAGATTTTGCTCTGCAACTTTTACGACATATATATCCTGGTATATTAAGGTCACTTTCTGGTCCTGCATGTATTTCAGTCAAACCAAATATGTGATACTTGGTAATCATAGATATGAAATCAGTGTCATCAAATTTCGACACACTGAGACCACCAACTCGGTGTTTGTGGCCTTGTATGTTCCAAGTCATTAATTTGAGTTTATTTTCCATTTAATTCACACATTATCTATCGTCAAAGTTCGGGCGGTTTCTCCATTTATTGTTTCTTTGTCCTTGCTGTGGGCAATTATTTTTTACCCTTCGTAGACCGGGATTGATAGTGTGCTTTAGATTGGCAGCAAGGAGTCGCACACCTTGCTTATTGACATGCACACCGTCTTCAAAGAGGTCATGTCGCCTGCCACCGTCACGTGACACAAAACTGTAGTAATTGTCACAGACGTTTATGTCGTCTTTTCCGTCAAATCTTAGGCGGATCAGAGCTTGACCTCTAAGATCCCAGTCTCGACTGTCTGTTCTAGGTAGCCTTGTAGAAACGATCACCTTCCTTGATATTTCGGATGATTGGATCTTTTTACACAAAGATTCTATATTCTGCACCACATTTGTTGGATCCACTTTATCATCTCTGATTTCATTAGAGGTCAAGTGTAGAACTGATATGTCATACTTTTGTGTACAATTTGACACATAAGCGTCTGCCTCCTTGATTGTGAATGCAGTTGCTTTGGTCACGTCACAGTTTTGAATGAGCTTGTCTGATTGTATATATTTAGCAAAAGTACTTTCTTTCTCTCTGGAGGTGGAGCAGTCACTGTCTGCATGCGCTCTGTGTCGGTCCATACATTCTGTGCACCCGCTCTACCATCCGTACTTTGCTGGGTGCTTGTCTTTCTTTTCTGTACTTGACACCAAGGTGTCGCTCCTTCTGCCATGCATTGAGCTTGCATTTGCCACTCAGATGTTTTTTCTCTTGCCAAGTCAACTTCTTTTCTCAGGCAATCTATCTTTGCATAAATTACTTCGATTTCCCCATCTTTTCTTTTTGATTTCTCATTCAGTTTATTCAAATCTTCAAATAGCGATTCACGAATTCGTTATCTTGTTTCAATTTCTCTCTCGATTTCGGAATGAAGATCTTTCAATCTAATCTCATAATGGGTTTTCTGCTTTTCAAGCTCTGTGGTCAAACCTACAACTCTTTTTTCCAGCACATCAGAATTCGGGTTCACACACTCTTGACTATTTGGTATGAGCTTTTGGCTCAAATCATGACATAGGCTTTCAGAGCCTCTCAATTTGGTACACGTGTGTGTAGTTTCATGAGTTTGCCTCAAAGGACAGTAGCGTTGCAGTCCGGAAATTTAATATAGATACTTCACTTTTACCCAGATACTTGACCTGGCAGCTACGTTAAACTTTGTTACATAGGCACTCGCACATAACTATACCTCCATTGAATCATTCTCTTTAAGGATGGGGATTTGGTCGATTGGATGTGTGTGTTTCCCATTTCAGCTGGGCGACTGGTGCCAAAGGTTGCAGGTTCGAGTCCCGTTCGTTCCGAACATAAAATACTGCGCCCTGGAGTCAAGTTACAACCGTATATATTGTATAACTAAGTCACATAGTCATAAAAATAAGAGGACAACCACAAATTTATTGCAATTTTACACGATTCTATCACTTCGACCCAGACACTTAACCTATATAGTTTTGCAACATGACACGCGTTAGGTCAAGGCATATTATAATTCCATGAAACTAAATTTAAGATGAAAGGGATTGTATCCCGAGCTCGATATCAGAAGGACATGTGACTGTGACCTATACATTTGACCTATTTTGTGTGCATGACACACGCTTGCCTCCAGAGACACATGAGGGTAAAGTTTCATGAATCAAAGTTAGATATGAAAGGAGTTATAGCCTGAATGCTATACGAAAAGAACATGCAACTGTGACCAAGATGATTGACCTAGTGACCAACTTTTTATGCATGACACACCCTTTTCTCCAGATGCACATGTGTAAGAAGTTTTTCATTGTGAGCCAAATGACAATAGATTTATGGCCCGAATACGAAGCGTGACGCTCACACGCATGGAAAAAGCGATTACTGTATGACCTTTTCCCTTCCGATCCAAAACGTCGCCACTTGGTGAACCACATTGTTTGACCCTTCCACAACATACACATTTGAGCAAGTTTCAGCACAATCTGAGTTATGGGTTTCAAAAATAGGTCTTAAATATAGGAAAACAAAATTTCGTTCACAGAGCAGCAAAAAATCGCAGTAAGACCTGTTAAACTTGAGGTCGCCAGAAGTGCCCCTATCAACAGTGACAATTTGAAAAAGGTTGGTAGAGACCCATCCAACTACATACTCTTCCCACCAAAATCTTGAGAGAAACTGGCTGACGGTTTTGAAGAAGTCATAAATGTGAATTGTGAACAGAGGGACGGACGGACGGACGGACCACGGATCATCGCCCATCCTGTAACATGTATAATCTCAACTGACTGATAAGTCAGCGGAGCTGAAAATTAAACGGGACTGAATCTTATGGTGGCACAAAAGTGCCAACTAAAACATTTTTCTTTCACCATAAAAATGCGAAAGCGAAAACAAGAAAATAAGAAAACAGAACAGCGAAAATAAGAAAACACGAATGCAAAAACACTAAAATAAAAAACACGAAGGCGAAAATGCGAAAACACAACCGCGAAAATACGACACGACAGAAATTATGTCGTGTTTTCGCTCTCGCAATTTTGTGTTTTCGCATTGACATTTTCCCGTTTTCTTGTTTTACTGTTTTCTTCCCTTGGTCGAAAACAAGAAAACACGAATGCCAAAACACTAAAGTAAAAAACACGAAGACGAAAATGCGAAAACACAATCGCGAAAATACGACAGAAATTATGTCGTGTTTTCGCACTCGCATTTTCGTGTTTTCATGTTAGCGTTTTCTCGTTTTCTTGTTATACTGTTTTCTTTCTTTGCTCGAAAATACCACAACTTGATAAGGGAAGTAATTTAAGATTTTCAGAATTTCACGTGCATGTTTTTTTCTAGATGAGGTTTATATTATTATATCATGCATGTATGTACATCATTTATGTTAGATAACGGGAATTAATCTACTGAACACTTTAACTTTTTTGGTTGATACTTGCATTTTACAAATGCATTCAAAGGAAAGGTATGGACACACCATAAAATAACCCCGCTTGATTGGTGCCCCTGTTGTAATGGGGTAGTTTTCCAAATACATTGTTCTTGTTGTTGTTGTTGTTGTTGTGGTTATTATTATTATTATTATTATTATTATTATTATTATTATTATTATTATTATTATTATTATTATTATTATTATTATTATTATTATTATTATTATTATTATTATTATTATTATATCTCGCTTATACTAACCAGAACTGCTTAGCGGACGGCCATGATACCAAGATCGAGCGAACAGGTCAAACTGATATTTGAAAGCACATTGTAATACATGTTGCATTAATGATAATATTTACGGTAAATATTAGACTTTGATCCTTGAACTAAAGTCTGTACACAAGCCAACAAACAAATAAACTCAAAGCCAGTCATGTATGAGGAAATTGATGCTGATTCATGGAAATCCTGGTGTCAAAATTATCAGCGCCAAGGACCAAGAGGACAAGTCCTTCATAGGTAGAGTTCGTGTGGAAAAATAATCGTTTGTTGAAAAAAATCGGTCTTTAATACAGTCTTTTGACATAAAAGTCACCATATTTACCGCAATATGTCATGTCATATGAAAAAAAAATGCATTCACTATTTGTTGCTGGAACAAGGTGTGCATGATACACCGAAACGTGTCCGCGAATTTCACTGGCGTCAGTCCCAGAACTCCGGTTCGGTGGTTGATCACTTAAAAATATTGCCATTCAATGGTTTTTATTGTAGTAAATAATTCAGCTCTTTGTGGCAGATTTTTTCATTTCTACACGAAAAAGTCCATGTATATGTCACTTCAAACAATACACATGGAGGTCTACACGGAAACCCACCCACATGCAAATGACAAACTGCTGCTTGCACCGTGTGTGCTGCCCAGAATGTTGTCAGAAAAAGTACAATACATCATAGAAAATTGCGAGATCACGTTTGTTTCAACAGGTCCATGTAAATTTCTACTACAGAGCTGTGACGCATGTCTTTGCTTTTTGTTTGGTCGATCGGTCATGTATAATTTGTGTGAGCGATCTGTCGCGTTACCGCTGCACCCCAGTCACGAAGTTTCCGTTTTGTGTCGGGATCACTGTATTGCAGATCTTCATTTTGTAAAGCAACACTGGTTACATATCTCCACAGAATAAAATTAAATATTAGGCCCTATTATATGAATGGCAAAACCCGGGAAAAGCATGACAGTGTGTATGGTCCCCTTTACCACAAAAAGGCCAAAATTTGCAGAAGAACCAGTAAAATAGGCTTGGTATATAATTAACACTCCTGACAACCTTACACTCCCGCACCCAAGCCAAAGCCACGAAGACTGAACTCTGCCCTAATTGCCCCATGCCTTTTCTAATTCCGTTTTGAGGGAATTGGAAAATTTCTTGCCTGCAAAACAGACTTACTTTGCGTTGTTGTTAAATGGCGATTGAAGTGCGTGTCGCACTGTCAGATCAATTATGTAAGCAAACACAGTTCGTCTTGACTGGCAAGAAATAATTGCCCATGCGTCCAAATTGTAACATCATAACCTCGGTCATGGTGTACTATTAGCCTCTGTGTCTGGTCTAGGAAACGAATCGAGTTGGTTATTCATATGTGACATGGCACAATATTGTCACTGATACAACGTGGAAACTAATGGATTCTCAACACATATAAGGCGTTGTGTGTGTGTGGTTTGTTTGTTTGTTTGTTTTCACTTTATAAAATTCTAGTATATGCTGGGATTGATGTTTGTTTATCATTAACAGGACTCTTGTCTTAGTTGTCACCTCGTCATGGTCATGATCTATGAAGACCGCCCATCTGGCATAGTGCATGCAGCATGGAACGTGCATACAAAACGACATCTCTCTTTCTCTCCGTCTGTTTTTGATATATGGTTTACTTCTCTAAAGGTGGCGCGGGATAAAAAGAGGATTTAAAAAGTAGTCCGAGGCTAATTCAAATTCTTCTCCTTGTTTACGTAGAAAGTAACAAACATGTCTGACTGTACGTGGAATAACATGAAAAAATGGCAATACACATATTTTTGAACAAATAGAAGAGAGCTGCGACTGCCATATACATGTATATAGAGACCAAGGTACTCTCTGTCTGTCTGTCTGTCTCTCTCTCTCTCTCTCTCTCTCTCTCTCTCTCTCTCTCTCTATCTCTCTCTCTCCAGCAATCTTACAACTTATTTTCACAAAATACAAAATGCCAAAATCAAAGAAACAAAGCAAGACATATTGCCGTCAGCATCGAGCTAAGCAGCAGTTAACTTGTCATTTTCAGAGAAAGATTTGAGAGGGATGGAGAGAATGGCATCCAACTCAAGGTACAACTTGTATATGGAATAGCAATAGTAAATTTTATAAGAATAAAGGGAAAAATCCAACCCTAGCGCCCTCCCCCCCCCCCCCATGTACTGTATGCTTGGTCGTCAACTGCTGGGGTTTTTTTGTTTTGTTTTTTTTTTTTTCATGCACATTGCTATCCGCTTGCTTCATTTTCCGTTTTCTTCCCTGATCATGTTTTTTTCCCTTTTTTTTTTGTTTTTTGTTTTTTTGTTTTTTTGTTTTTGTTTTTGTTTTTTTTTTTTGTTTTTTTGTTTGTTTTGTTTTGTTTTTTGTTTGTTTGTTTGTTTGTTTTTGCCGGTATGATCACAAGCAGTCATTAACAAAGATATGTTGCTCTTTTATCCCAGATGTGTAGCAATGAGTCAGCAACTCCTGTCCGTCGAGCACTCTTTTTACTAAAGTAAGCTGTCATACTGCAAACACATCTTGTTCAAACAGCGCCATTTGCAAACTATGTTGCTAGCACAGGCGCTCGTACCGTTCAGTCGGTCAAGCTGTTGTGCTAATATACGCGGGGGGTGGGGGTGGGTGGGTGAGTAAATAGGGTGGACCTGGAACATATATTCGTTCAATGACCCACACAGGGCCATATCTGCAATAAAATATTGTGTATTTATCTGTGCAGTCAATTATTTGTGCTAATAAGATGGTGGCAGATGGGCCTAACACCACTAGCACCACGTTGTCGCATGGAGCTCCTGCATAAAAAGGTTTGGACCACCATCCCGCTTCACGTTTGGCATGATTTCTCCATTTTTGTAAACACCAATAAGCTGTAACTCACCATTTTATTCCAAAACTATTTTCTACAGGTATATCATACATATAATCCATTGAAATCCATATATATCCACAGCAACACGCCTATAATTGTCTTTAGCTTTTAGGAGGGTGAGGCATCCGTCGTCCATCTATCGTCCGTCCGTCCGTCGTCGTCCGTTCACAATTCACATTTTCGACTTCTTCTCCGGAACCGTCAGTCAGATCCACTTCAAACTTGGTGCGGATGTGCCTTGGGCAAGTGTCTACCAGGTTTATTCAAATGGTCACGGTCCAGTGAATTTTGGATTTTTAATGGGTTTTTTTGTTTGTTTTTTTTTGGGGGGGGGAGTTTATTTAGTTTAAACGTATTTATTTAGTCTGGATAGCCCTATAGTACATCGAAATGACTAATACATGGGTTCTCCAGAACATGGAGACACACAGTAAGTATATACAAGACACACATGACAGAACAAATGTTACCAATGAATTATATCTATGTAAACTCTGTACGAATATCAAAGTTTGATTACATTTAAGATACAAGTTAAACCAATATGAATTGAGTTCCCTATTTACCCATTAAAGAAAAAAGGTATGATACAAATAAATTTGCATAGTCCAACCGATGAATACTACAGTAACAGTAATGGAAACATTTAGTCGTTAAAGCGCCTGGTATCAATAATGTACTGATGGAGAGCATCACAGATCTGGATATTCAGGCAGCTCGAAAGCTCGTTACTGCCACGGAGAAATATTTCAACTAACCGATCGCTACCAATATGAATTATAAGATGCGGGCTAACCCCCGGAGCAATCAAAGGAATAACAGTATTCAGTAATCTGTTTCTCGGAACGATGTAATTGGGACAGAAGAGTAGAAAATGCTTGGAGTCTTCAGTGGGATAAGAACAGGCACAGGATGGGTCAGGAAGGATGTTAATTTTGTGTAGGTGGGAGTTTAGTCTAGAGAATCCTAGGCGTAATTGCGTGTGGCAAATATTAGCAAATCTGTCACCATGGAGATAGAACTCGGGAACAGTGTCTGTGGCTAAAAGAGTAGCTTTAAGTTTCGATTTGAATATATGTAGAGAAAGCGAATCTCTGATGTCGGAAGGCAGGTTATTCCACTGTTTGATAGCATCTGGGAGGAAAGAGTTAGACAGACGCGATGTTCTACATCTAATGGGGCGCACCGACATTGAATGTCGGAGATCACGACCAGCAGGAGGAGGGGGTACTAGATTAGATAGATAAGAAGGAGTCAGTTTGTGGTACATTTTGTAAAAGAGGACAAGCTTAAAGTATTTACGTCTGTCTGCAAGAGTTGACCAGCCAAGTTCACGAAGTAAATTAACATGTGATGAGTGTTTCAAGGCACCTGTACAAATTTTAGCGGCATTATACTGAATCGATTCCAATCGATCAGACAGGACTTTACCACAGTTGTCGAATAAAACACAGCCGTACTCAAGGATTGGACGGATCATAGAACAATATAGTTTGACCAGGGATTTGCGTGACAGTTTATACTTGAACCTACGCAGTAAGGAAATTCTTTGACCAGCTTTATTGGTAATCCGTGTGATATGGGCTTGCCAAGATAAGTCACCACTCAAAGTGATTCCGAGATGTGTATGAATGTCTGCCTCAGGAATCGGAGACCCACGCAAGAAAACCGGCGGATGATGAGGTTTCACTCGTTTCACAGAAAATATAACAGATAGTGATTTGGTGGCATTGAATAACACTCGCCATAGCCTGCCCCAGTAATGTATTAGAGACAGATTGGTGTTCAGGTGGCGTGAGGATTGAACAGGGTTATTGACAATTTCGAGTATGCTAGTATCATCAGCGAACAATCTCACTTCACACGTGAGATTGTCCACTGGGTCATTTACATAAACCAAGAAAAGGAGGGGCCCAAGGATAGATCCCTGAGGCACTCCAGCCTGGATAGGAAGCCAGGCAGAAGATTGACCATGAATAGTAACTCTTTGGAGGCGATTAGATAGATAACTTTCAACCCAGGTAACAAGATGATCCGATATGCCAAGCTGCTTGAGTTTGAAGAGGAGTCCAGGGTGCCATACCTTGTCGAAAGCCTTAGAGACGTCAAGAAATACCATTCTGGCCTCTTTTGATAGCTCTAGACCGTTATATATAATATGAAGTAGGTAGACAAGTTGATTGATTGTTGAGTCGCCTGCCTTGAAACCTGAATTTTTGTGTGTGAGGAGATCGTTTGCAGTTAAATATTCATAGAGGGCATTAAACATTATGCGTTCAAAGACTTTAGAAACATTACAGAGTAAGGATATTGGCCTATAGTTACTTTTTATTTGTCTGTTAGATTTTTTGAAGACAGGACAAATATTTGAACGTTTCCAGGACAAGGGAAAGTAGGCTTGGTTAAGAGAAAGTTGAAATGTTTTTGTGAGAGGATTACAGATGGAGTGAGCAGTATTTTTTAGAAGGATGTTGCCAATATTGTCAGGCCCTGTTGCAGAAGTAAGTCTTAGAGACAATAATACTTTCAAAACGTCCTGCTCACAAAAAGTGATTTCAGTTAGTCTAGACTCGGTGCGGTGACTAAATTCAGGCAATGGTGGGGAGTCAATGTCAGAAGAATTTGTGCACTGACTTGCAAAATAGTTATTAAAAATATCACATTTTTTTGCATTGCAGGATATAATTTGGTCGTTTTCAATTATTGGTGGAATCCCCTGGTGGATTTTAGATCCCAAGACAGACTTAGATAACACTAAAAGCCCAGAAAACATCTTAAAGCAAACTTTCTTCTTTAATTTAGTCTTATGGTATCTTATTTAAGACTCTTAAGATGGTCTAAGATCTTTTTCCTGCCCAGTCAGAAAAAGAGAAAGTGAGTAAGACCCAGTAAGAGGAAATCAAGTCATGCTATGACCATGTGGGAAAGGAGCAGAGGCAGTCAGTCAATTTTCAGACCAGGTAAGACCTTCAGTGGCTGCCTCATTAGCATAATGAGATGATAAGAGTATATTCAGACTTGGAAAGACATTTGGTACCTGGCTCATTAGCATAAGAGAAAGGCCTGGGGGCAACAAAACTATTATAAGATCTGGTAAGATGTTTTGGGGTTAGGGTAATTAACACAAGTAACACGATCAGATATAGTACCAAGACCTTGTAATATGTATGCACTAGGATATCCACAAAGTGTCACGAAACAGTATACTCTATGTATGCACTATCTTACTGAGCAGCATGTCCACTGATTTTCCATCCTCTGTCCTCCTTTTCAAAATCAACTCAGAATCCAGACCATGATATATCTACCTAGCTAGAGATACACATGTACAGTACATACTCCCACTCATGTATGTTGTACCCACAAACTTTACCTCACCTGGCCACTATAGTGGACAGTGTATTCACAAGGCCATCACTGATGGAGGGCAATGTGTTGAAAGTTTAAACAAACAATACTTGTGGTCCAAGAACTGTGACAACACATGTATATATGCAGCCATCCATTATAGCCTGTCAACATGCAATACTATGTGTATGGCTGTTTAAAAGCCATTTTTTTATTTTCTGTACTGTGTACCAACCATTATTTGTACATTTTCTTACTTTCTGTACCTTGTACCAGGGCAAAGTTGTTACAAGTACCAGCATATATACTAGCTCCCCCCTCCCCCTACTGCAACATGTCTTTGTTTATTTTAAATTGTGCTGCTGTTTCAACAACACACTGGGGGATGTTATATAACTACACCTGGTTACATCTGGATGTGGCAGCAACTTTACAATTTGCTGGTCAGTGACAAAGAGATCAACCACATGTACATATATAGGGGCCATTCAACATTATCAGCATTTTAACATTAGTACACAAAATATGCGGGGGGGGGGGGGGGTCAAGACCAATGTACATTTTCACTTATTATTGAAAACATTGATAAATTTTTTGATCAAAATCAGCATTTTTGCAGGCTGTCAAGACCACCTCCACATTCAATAGAGTGGCAGTTTGGGCCACACAAATGCAAATTTAAAAACTGCAATACTTTTACACATCCACAAAGTACATCATTGTATGTGGTGTGATGAAAGCTATTATGATGTTTAATCTGCCACTGCCAAAAAAAAGAAAAAAAATGTTGCTTTTTCATAAGTTTTTTAAAAAAGAAGAGGGTTTGTTCAGCCTTTCCACTCATATTTGTATGAGATCCTTTCACTATCAACAAAGAGATACGTTTTTTCATGCAAGGAAATTTAACCAAGTTTAGTCACATCATATGTAACAAAACTATGGTCTCAGCATTTATGGACACTATTTCTGGCAAACTTGTGCAACTACATGTGGCAAATTTAACTCTTTTTTGCCATGTAAATAGTCTGAATATATTCTTATACAATGGGGGAAATGGAAGCACATTGTGTTGAATGTAAAATGATCTGTTATACTGACACAAAATGATTTAGACTAATCATGTATTATATATGATATCAAGTCAAAATTCACCTGTTGAAATATTTTATAGAACATTCATCATTCAATAATTTTTGATGTAAAAAAGCTCATGATCACCATGCAAACAAACCCTGTTAAGGGAAATGCATGTGTGGGTTCAGTGTGGTTACAAAATAGTCCTGCCACAGGTAACTGGCTGGAGTTCTGAATTTTAGTTAGACAGGGTCCACTAACTGTGCAAGTCTGTCTCCAAATGTGCTTAACTGAGGCTGGTGGAATGGAGTGGTGCAGAGGTAGACAACTCCCATGGGATCACTGCCTTAGCACTGGACAAGCATGTTTGCACAGCTGTGTGTGTGTGGGGGGGGGGGGGGGTAGAATAGGCTGACAGAAATTAACTAGAAAAGATTTGCTTCACAGCAACTCTGTCTGGGTGCCTTCAAAATGAAAACAGTTTGAAATGCTGCACTTTGCCCTAGTTTAACATAATCTAAATTTCGTGTATTTGCCTAACTTTTATAAATTAAAATGCTACAGCTTTGGTTCTTAGTTCATTGAATGTGGCCATGTTACAAACTTAGAAAGTAAAGTTTGAATAAAACTACTTTCTATAATAGTTTTGAAGTTATTCAACATTTTAATTTTGTGTATTTGCCTAATTTGCATAAATTAAAAGCCTATAACTTTGGTTTATGTTCCCTTGGATGGGGCTATGCCACAAAGTAGGAATGGCACCTTTATAATAGTTTTGAAGCTTTTCAAGATTTATATTTTACATATTCATGGTTCGTTGGATGTGGCTTTTCCACAAATGTATAAATTAAAGTTGGAATGACACATCTCTATTTATAATAGTTTTGGGGATATTGGACTTTTAAATTTTTCAATGCCCCTTATTGGCACAATTTGAAATTCTACAACCAATATACTGTCCATTATATTGGCAGGTGTCGCAAACCTATATGTGCACATTGAAATTTAGAGTCTGTCTGCGACGGTTTGGAAGACATGGAGCTTTTAAAATTTTACTTCCCCCGAATTTGCATAATTTTTAACATCATGACTATTCCAAATGAGATGCACAATTTCACTGGTTAGGTCAGTCACCATGCCAAGTTTGGTGGTTTTCGCAAAAATTGGGTTGGAGAAAAACTCCTGACCAACTTGGTCGGTTGGGGGGGGGGGGAGGGTGACAAAGAGAGTGCTTACCCATACAGTGAAACCTCTCTACAGTGAGCACCCTTGGGGCCAGAGAAAAGTGCCAACGGCTCAGAGGTTCAGCCCTTCTGGGCAGTATGGATGAGAACACTGTGAATTCATTTGATTTTGCGGTGTTCTTCACTTATTTCACTGATGCTTCAAAACCATGAAAATTAGAACTCAGTGAAATATATTTTTAAGATGGCATTGACAGGAATTATAACAAAAAATATTGAATTTAAAGTTTCAGTGAAAGGTCCAAAGTTCAAACTCCGTGAAAATTAATGCTCGTGAAAATAAATGTATTCATGTACATATACATATACATATACATTATTCATACATGCACATATACATGTTCAGTGTATACATATTGTAATTCAAGGGGATGTGAATACATGCAATACAAAACTGTCTTTGTTCCTTTATTACCTAAACAAATTTTTAACAGATGCTGTCATGAAACTACATGTACAGGTACCTGTGAACTGACACAAGCACTATTCTTTCTCAGTACTGGCTATGAAGTACAGGCTTCATCTCACTGGTTACAAGAAAATGAATGAAAGTGTCCACACTGTGAGATGATACAAATCCACACAGTTTCAAAATTCACAAAGTTGTGTGAACAGTCATTGAGGACTGGAAGACCATACTTTGATGGGTCTAGCCAACTCAGCAGGTAGTCTATTTTCAACTGTGGGGTACACTCAAGCTTGTGCTGCCTAGAAGTCCAATGCCTGTGTTCCCTTGGGACTGATAAGCCAGCAGACTCATAGCCTCAGGCTAAAAAAGGGGACCAGCTAAGACACCAGTCTCAAGAATGGTGCACTAAAAGCTCTGTCTACCACTAGTGGGAACTATAGCCTGCCTAGTACATATTGCAGCATGGAGCAGGTCTGTTCTTGCATGAACAGAAAAAGATTCCCTGTATTTTATTGACAACCTCATTGCACAGTTGTTGGGAGTGGTCGCCCCCCTGTCCCATTTGCTACAAATCCCAAACCTTCCAAACCATCCCCCCTAGCTTGCACGGATAGAAGGCTGCCTGTGAGACTTTGTCTCTCCATGGCAACACAGGACAGTGTGGTAGATATTAAAGCAGATAGCCACAGAAATGTTACCACATGTACCCACAAATGCACAAAACCATTCCTAAAACATCCCCAAACCACTGAAGCATCACCATTTGAACAAACGTGATTGACACCCACTCATAGCACATGACAACCAGTTTAAAGTGATTCTGCCCAGCGGATTTCAGAGAAGTTGCAAAATGTGAATTGTTGAAACCATGCATGGAATGCAGACTCCAACAGAACCCCATACTTTAAGCTTAGCTGACTGACAAGTCAGCTAAGCTAAAAACTTAGGTACATGTATCTCGGGTACAGGCCTGCCCATTAGTGTACAATGTAACTGCTAGACTGTAATAGATAACTGCATATATACATGTGTTGTCACAGTTCTGGACCACAAGTATTTTTTGTTTTAACTTTCAACACATTACCATCCATCAGTGATGGCCATATGAATACACTGTCCACTATAGTGGCTGATGAGGTAAAGTTTGTGGGTACAACATACATGAGTGGGAGTATGTACTGTACATGTGTATCTCTAGCTAGGTAGATATATCATGGTCTGGATTCTGAGTTGATTTTGAAAAGGAGGACAGAGGATGGAAAATCAGTGGACATGCTGCTCAGTAAGATAGTGCATACATAGAGTATACTGTTTCATGACACTTTGTGGATATTCTAGTGCCTACATATTACAAGGTCTTGGTACTATATCTGATCGTGTTACTTGTGTTAATTACCCTAACCCCAAAACATCTTACCAGATCTTATAATAGTTTTGTTGCCCCCAGGCCTTTCTCTTATGCTAATGAGCCAGGTACCAAATGTCTTTCCAAGTCTGAATATACTCTTATCATCTCATTATGCTAATGAGGCAGCCACTGAAGGTCTTACCTGGTCTGAAAATTGACTGGCTGCCTCTGCTCCTTTCCCACATGGTCATAGCGTGACTTTATTTCCTCTTACTGGGTCTTACTCACTTTCTCTTTTTCTGACTGGGCAGGAAAAAGATCTTAGACCATCTTAAGAGTCTTAAATAAGATACCATAAGACTAAATTAAAGAAGAAAGTTTGCTTTAAGATGTTTTCTGGGCTTTTAGTGTAAGCTCCACCATTGTTTTGGATTTATTTCGTTATCGTCCAGTTTAGAACGTAATTTATTAAAGTAAGAACGTGTCGATTTTCGAATTTTGTTAAGGACATGGTTACGTGACTTCTTGTAAAACTGGTAAAACTTCTCGACCTTCATGGAAACCTCGAGTGTATAGGGTCGTGGCAGGTTAGCTATATTCTTAAAACGCTTCCATGCCCGATTGCGGAAACGAATAAGCTTTTTTATCTCGGTAGTAATCCAAGGCTTGTCTGAAGGTCTTATGGTGACTTCTCTAAAGGGTATAAATTCCTTGGCAGTGGAGAGAAGCAATTCTGACCAGTATGAAACAATGTCGTCAAGGTTATCATAGACTTCATGGGCTGTGTTCCAAGGTGCTGTTAAGAGAGTAGAATTAAGTTCAGTGAAATTGGCTTTATTGTAATCCCAAACATGACGTTTGAGCGGGCGGTCTTTAAAGTGTGATAGTGAGAGAGAGCAGAAAACGATCGCATGGTCAGAATTTGACAGAGGAGTGAGGACACCACTGTTGAGTACCAGGCCAGGAGAGTCAGTGATAATAAGATCAAGCAGGTTTTCTGAGTATTCGGTGGTTCTTGTAGGTTCCTGTATAAGCTGATAGAGGTTGTGTTGAAGAAGCAGGTTGAAAAGCGCTAAGCCAAGGTCACTATCCTGATGTGGTGAATTCCAGTCTGAGCATCTATCGTTAAAATCGCCAGTAATAAGGAGAGAGTGTGGGTTACTTTCAAGCGCTATAGAAATTGATGTATTCAAAGCTTCGAGAAAGGCATCCCGTATTTGAGCAGGCTGGCCGGGGGGTCGATAATAATTTCCAATCAGTAGAACCCCACGTTTTGTTGTAATCTCAATCCAGATGCACTCTGAGTTCAGATCCTCTAGATCGGTGCGCCTTCGACAAGGTAACGAAGCAGAAACATATGTAAGGACTCCTCCTCCTCGTCCTGTAGGACGGTCTCAACTAAAAGGGGGTTGAAAATTGTCAATATGGAGGAGTTGATCAGGAAAATTCGCATCAAGCCAAGTTTCTGATAAAGTGATAACATCAAAATTTTCGACTTGCGCTAATAATTGAAGTTCATCAAGTTTGCCCGAACTCTTAATACTACGGGCGTTTGAGTGGCATAGTTTTAAATAATTTTTTGCAGAGGGGTCGTTTTGTCCGGGGTTTGGATGCACATCAATGCAGGACTGAAAAAAAATTTGCAAGACTGACAGTAGGTGTTGTAGACACGTGAAACCAAGTAGAATCACGTTCATTGGGACTAAGGACAAGAAACAGAAAGAAAGGATTATTTCGGAATCAGCAGTATTCTTGGGCCAATCATACTTTCGTGGGGTTGGCCAACAGTTGTGAAAAAGTCCAATTGCCACTCTATAATGATCAATGCTAATCCCCATGACGGTTGATATGAGGGAAGGAAGAAACGGCATTAACAATGGGCTGCTGTAAATGTGCAATAAACGCTGAGAGGCCAGAAGTGAGTGGCAGAGGACAGGGGTTAGTTTGGATGTGCATTAAAAGGTCGGAAGGCGGATATATGGTGTAGTTAATAGGTGATAGGTGTATGGAGATATTCGGACAATATACCATGGTAACAAAACGAATAACACGACAATACAGAAGGAGCTCAGAAAATATGGTACAAACTCCTGACATAGGAGTTGGTAAAACTGACGTTACATGTGAAATCATATTGAATATAAGGAGTAAGAAAAAGTAAATGAATACCTGTGATACAAGTAGTAGAGACTGCACATAACCGCACATGAAATGTACTCCCAAGTACTGAAGTCGATATTGGGAGTAGCTGGCCATAAATAAAGTAATATGCAAATTGATTGCCTTACAAACAAATAATTCATAGGTTTTTTTAATAATATAGTAGCATGTGCATGGTAACTGGGGTAACTTCCACTTTAATATGGATCGGAAAGGTACGAGTTTAATTGATTTTTTGAGACGTAACAGTGTAATGACATATTTGCATGTGACAATTATATTGCTAGAGAGCCGGGAATAAAGAATATACATGACTGTCCTCCTCGGTAGATTGTTCATGTATTGAAGAGCTCCAACAAAGAAAGACACAGAAAAAGTACAGAAAATACCCGTGAAATACATTGGAATATGGAAACATAAAACACAAAGAAAACTGAAGGAAAAAGATAAACTGTTACAACCGACAACCATAGTTAAAGAACATCTGGATTACACATTCTATACCATGTGAGCTTATAAATATAACTTACATTATAACATTTGAGCAACGAGAAATATATGATGTACACAATGCATAAACATGGGATTGGTGATTCCAAGACTACGAGCACGTGATGAAGTATTATTGCGTTCATGTGCCTCATATCACTGGACTAAGCTAACTGCGTCCTTACTGAATCCTATGATGCGCATCCTTGCTTAAGTGTGAGGTAGAGCATCGCTGTTATAATGAGTAATATTGATACATATCGATAGGACATATTACCAAACGATAAAAATTAGAGTAAGTTGACATAGGCATAGATAATAACAAATAGGATTATCATATGTATACAAGGAAACGTTAAAATATATATATATATATATATATATATATATATATATTATATATATATATATATACATATACATATACATATACATATACATATACACATACACATACATATACACACACGCACATACATACATACACACATACATACACATATATACAATGAGATCATCACACTAACATATAATGATTTAGAACTATTGGCATCAGGAAGTAGTAAGGCACACACCATTGACATAACAATTCTGTTCAAACGTAAATAAACTAGGAAACAATGCATAACTACATGTTAATGAAACGGAGAACAATATACAATACGAACTAAAGGAAGAGTTAGCGGTGGGGGGAAGTGGTATCACAGTCCACGAAACGTACATGAAAACATAAAGGAACGCAGTACACAATTTCATGGAAATACCTCTTTCCCGCATCACAACTTTGGCAGTGCATCCAGATGAGAAAGCTGAAAAAAAGATCAATTGCGCTGTCATTACAGAATGTCAAATTTTATGTATCGTTACACGTATATATGTATGTATACATACATACACACACATGTATATGTTTATATATGCACCCACATACACACTACTCGCGTATGAACATACATCTACACATGTCAAACCTGAGTTAGTGGTCAATCGTGAGAGAGTATAGGAGTCGTATACCCATAAGTACAAACAAAATGATTTTTTTCCCTGGTAGGATATGGTGGTATAATGAAATATTAATAGCAGGTAGATTATCTCATAACAATTGTCAGGTGACACAATGAACTTAAGATTTGACGATCTTATGAAGATAGGGTAGCAAACAACAACATTATGGCATTATAACTTAAGAAGAATCGAGTAAAAGGCATATTTAGGTGCTAACAGAATGGGAAGGGGCAAATCATAAAAAATCTTCTCCGAAACCGCTCACCCAATTGCTTTGATATCACACAGGAACACTCAATGAGACTCCTAGTTCTTAATTTGTTAACCAGGTGGCGCTGCAATTTTTTTTCTATTTTTTTATGAATTTTTGTGTGTTATAGTTATTTTCGACTTCTTCTGCAGAACCGTCGCTCAGATTAAGCTGAAACATGGTGGATATGTTCCTTGTAGGAGGGTCAAACAAAGTTGTTTACTATGTGGGAATGCTGTGGATTCCTGATTTTTAACGATTTTTTTTCAATTCGGGTACTTATTGGTCAATGCAGCTTTCCTATTGATTACTATGGAAGTCAATGGACATTCTAATGCTAATTCACATTTTCAACTTTTCCTCCAAAACCGTCCTCCAGGTTAACTCCAAACTTGGTGGCAACGTACCTTGGGTGGGTTTCTACCAGGTTTCTTCAAATGGTCATGGTCCAGTGATTTTTGGATTTTTAATGAATTTTTGTGTTCTTTATTTGGACAAATGTTAAAAAATATTCTCCGAAACCGCTCACCCAATTGCTTTGATATCGTAAATAGACACTCCCAGGGACACCTAGTTCCCAATTTGTTCACCAGGTGGCGCTGCACTTTTTTCTATTTTTTAAAAGAATTTTTTGTATGGTTTTGCTATTTTTCACTCAGATTAAGCTGAAATGTGATGGATATGTTCTTGTGGAGGGGTCAAACAAAGTTGTTTACTAGGTGGCACTGCTTTGGATTCCTGATTTTTAAGGATTTTCAATTGGGGTACTTATCGGTCAATGTAGCTTTCCTATTGATTACTATTTAAGTCAATGGGCATTCTAATGCTAATTCACAGGATAACTGACACGAAATTTACTGTTTACTTGATAACTTGAGATCTGTTTTGAGTTAGCACCGTGATGCTGCATATGTTAATGTTTCTGTATGAAGGTCATGCTTAGACAGTACATGAATGACCTTGACCTCGTTTCTGGGGTCACAGTGCAAGATACATGAATTTTACTCTTCATTGTAACTCGAGAACTACTTGAACCTGGATGTTGCACATGTTAGTGTTCTTCTATAAAGGTCAGACTTACTCAGGATGTGGGTGACCTTGATCCTTTCCCAAGTTAATAGAGCTGCCAGTGTGATGAATGTCAAGATCAGCTGAGCATGGGCTGTTCACAGAGCCCTCTTGTTTTTGTTTTTCCGTCAGATGTTTCCTTCCGAGACTTTTGTAGCTCATAAAATGAATTAATTGTTGATGTTTAGCATGGTGATCAAAGCATTCGATTATTTTGTAATTATGTATTTCATTTGTAAACAAATTCCTGCTTATTGATGTATACGTTTATTTTACACACGTAAAACACTTTTCTATCGATTATTTTGTAAGAAATACAAACAAAATGTGCAATATGATACCCTCTAGTAAACTGGTTTATGAAATCCTTAAAAATAATCGTACCGATATGAAACTTGTTTCTAACAAATCTATGTATCTGTACAATAAATAAAATGTACAGTTTTGTGGGTGAAATGTGAAACATTGTTCATCTATGCAACATCAAAGTGGCTGAATTGTTGGGCGCGGCTTCGCCACCTTAATCGCCAGCTGCTTGATGTATGCTATATGTTCAGATAGTGGTTCCTGTGACCCAAAACCTCCTGCTGTCCAGCATTGCCAAATAGGAATTGCTGGTGTGCTTGTCTTGAAATCTGTTGTCAAAAGCTGGCACTAATATGTCATAAGACCGCATTGTTTCACTGGTCAGCTGGCTGAAAACATAACCCTCAAGTAGAAGTTGGAATCTGGTCTTAAACTACTTGTCAAGCAAAACATTCTTTCTTGTGTGCACCGATTGCATGCCTCTGTTTATGACTGAAGATGTTTAATAAATCCATCGCATGATGTCTTATCATCATAAAAAAAGTCGACTTGGCAGGGGAATATCATATAGTTGCCTAGTACCATCCCCTTTTACCGAAGATATTGGAGGTGTAGTGAAGTTTGGAGTAGGCAGTGATGTTTCTTGAGACTAGGTATCGCTCCTTAGTGAAAACTTGTGAGATGCTGTGAAAAAATCCACATTTGGAGTATGTAGAGGCATTTCCTGAGATGATGGTGCACTGCATCTATCTATAACCTCCAGAACTGGGATCTCTTGCAGGCAGAAGTAAATGCTGGTTCAAATGGTCGGAATCTAGGATCTGAGCTGAATGCTGCGTTTTATGCTTGTGATTCCCCACTGGTAGTGCATTGGTTTCTTGACATTAGTCTGGTCTCCATAGCCTTCACCTGTGCATCTACTGCTGTAAACATAGTCTCAGCCATTTTGTTTTTAGAACTCTGCAGCCATTTTATAAGACTAGTCTGCCCTTTCTTAAGCCTCAGCAGCAGCTGGCTGTGCAACTTGCTACTATTGCCGCAATTGTGTAATTTCATCTTCTGCGTCCATTTCTGGAGTGACCCCATAACCTGCACTGGCTGCCGAAGACTGTCTCTCTACAGCTTGGCTATCTTTGTGTTTCGTTGGACCCAGGTTAGTAATTGAAATGAAAGCAACAAACGTACACAAAAACGCAATATGGTAGGTAGTTGGCTTGCCAGTCACACCAATGCTTCTTGTTAAACTTCAGTATATAAAGCTTCTTGGAGCACTATTATTTCCATAATATCCACCATCATCAGGTAACATGTATTTTGAAGCAGCACTTTGTTCATTTCAATTATCATAATTTGCAATAAATAATTCCAGGTTCACCAGCTCCACACGTGTCATGTAAAAATGCTATCAGCTGCAGGCCGTGGGAGATCTACTGGATATCATTGAAAGTTCAGAGTCAATGTGGTGAACACATTTATTGAGTCCGTTCAAGTGGGTAGTATTCTTCTCTGTTACACATTGTGAGTGACTATCAGTCCCACACATGACAAGACAGACAGCTGGTTGCTAAACACACTGATAGCTCCCCAGAAAGATACCCCTATAGTTTAAACTGTGTTTTATATAGTGTGTAGCATGCCTCACGTCCAACTAGGTGAGCATGACACACCACACCCTACCCTAGCATTCTGCATGCCCAGCTAGATGAGCAAGACATGCCTCATACTTTTATTTGAGGTTAATTTGACATGCAATCGATTGGCAAAAACCTTGATATAGTCTGCAATAATTTTGTATATTCGGTTGGACTTTCAGCTGAATAATTACACAATAATCATTAATTGCCAGGGACAACTTAAAATATGTTTATATTCAATAAACAAGATGTCGTCCATAAGATGCAATAATGACAAAACAATCCAGCCAATAGCAATGCTGCCGTATTTAGGCTTTCAGAGCATCTATGGTAACTAGCACGAAATGTGAATAGTATTAAATACACTCAGTTGAATGCATTGGATGCCATAAAATTGGTCGGAAAAGTGTTCGATATGAAAAAGTTTCTGCATCAAATATCAAAGAATTTTCCAGAAAATTGATTTCCTTTTTGTAAATGTTCAGCCTGTTACTTTTCCTTAGGTAATGTGGTGAAAAAATACAAGCCAAGTTCCATGATATGTAATTGAAAAGGAACAGAGGAAAAACCTACAGAAGGGTGCAGATGGACCAGAAGTATTACTGATAGGATACAAACGACAATGGATTTAAATATTTTGAATGTCTATCGTCGCTCTCAAATTTTGTCACAAAACATCTTACACATTTTGGGTTATGATGACAATAAATTATACTTTTGTATTATTTTTATTCATGTTAGAAGTTGCAAATATTTATATAACTCTCAGCTGTTAAACTCAGCATGTATCCAAATTATAGAACATTGATATCTTCATACAGAATAGTTTGGAATTCCATGATAATTTTGGCTGGAACAACACAATTCGACCCCTATTTTATATATATATATATATATATATATATATATATATATATATATATATATATATATATATATATATATATATATATATATATATATATATATATATATATGTATATATATATATATATTAAAGCCTGACCAAGTTTACATTTTGCAACCGAACCGGGTACTCGGTACACATTACCGGTCCCGAACTGGGCACCGTTCGGGTTCGGTATATGCAATTCAAGCATGAAAACGTTCGACAGGGGTTAACAGCTGTTACCCTTTTGCACAGGGGCATTACTTTTGTTAATGCAACCCATGTCACACACGTAACTGCAAAGTATCGTTTGTTGCATTGTTTTGTAAGTGTATACAAGTGCGAAAAGTGACCACATTGACCTTTTTATTTACCTTTATTGCCAACATTGACAGTGATAACCGAATCCAAACGTTTAGCGACGGTAAAAGCCGAACCTGAGCCGGGCTTCAATCCTGAAACCCGGTAAGCTCGGGTTCGGTTGTTGGGGTTCGGTCCGGCTCTTATATATATGTTTGTGTGTGTGTGTGTGTGTGTGTGTGTGTGTGTATGTGTGTGTGTGTGTGCGTGTGTATGTGTGTATACACACACAAAGACAGCTAACTTATTGTTTGCTTATTTACTTCACTTCGTAACGTCATCTGACGTAATATATGTTTTCTTTTGTCAAGTATAAGGCACCGGTGTCTCTTACTCAAAAACCCTTTCCCAGATCTTCTGAAACGTTATGGAGACGTAGGTTATCTGTGTCATCATAGCTTCCGGTTAAATGATGACATTTTATTGATTAGAAAATATTTTATGCTGGTTTCTCGGATTTAAAAAAAATATCGTTTTCTCTGAAAGCATACAGCCAATTGCTTCAAAATTGCTAACGGGCATGTTGCAGTATTGCTAGATATTCCTGTTGTTTGTAAGGTGGCTGTGGGGTTTTCTTCCAATTTTTAAATATTTTTTTTGCATTTTAGGTATTTTCGACCTCTTCGCCGGAACGAAAGTACAGATATGTTCAAAAATCGTTGCAATTTAGTCTGAATGGCCCATTTTATTACGATTGAAAATTTAGTAAAGATAGTGCAATCATTTGCATTTTATTAAGATTAGAAAAGTGTTGGTGGTCGTTACAGCAGAATTTCAGAAATCGCAATGGTCTCCGAGACATCCTGGCACCAGAAAAAGGTAGTATCACTGAAGTTTTGCACTTGATGTATGATTAGTGACCTGGACCTTTTTTTACCATATTAGGACGTCATCTTAAAAAAGTTGTTTCTTTAATAATTGGAAAAAATAATCAACCGATTTGAAATGTGTTTGGTGGAAAGCTGAACTCGAGCCACCCATTTGCCGTACGTGCACCTTTTTCGTAAAGTTTGAAGATCAAAGTCATATGGTCGTTTGAAAAAGATGCATTTTTGAACCTCATAAAAGTTTGTACGTGCGAAATTTCAGATTTGGCTTGGGTCTGTTGGTTGTTTTATCAGTATGAACACACTTCTGTATTGGAGTTACGCATATGATACTTGGTTAGCGACCTTGACCTATATTGTCAAGATCAGAGAATTTTTAAGTTCTACTTTTTTCACAATATTTTAAAAGTCATAACTCTGAGCTGCTTATTACCTTCACAGTAATATTGCACTGGTAGAATAGTATTTTCGATTTGTTTGGCTCCTCAACAGGTCAGTATTGACCATTTCTTTTTAATGAAATCTTTCTTTCTTAGTAACATGGGCTTGCATGAGTTAACTGTTGAAGTTTCCGCTTCTGGAAGAGTGGCTGACTCACGCGCTGCAATAATCGTGTTAACACAAAATCAATTAAAATAAAATATGGCCTTCTTATCAGTGTGGGGTTGCATCATAATATACAGGGCCGTTTGAAATTATACGCAGACATTCCATAGTCCAGCTTAAGCTTAGGCTGTCTTTGAATGAAAATGTCTCTAAGCACTTCCAATACCATAACTTTGTATGTTTAATATTAACAATTTACACCTTCACTTGTGGCCGGTATTTATTTATTCGGTTTAGTCATTTCTTGCATTACAATGTACACACTGACAGTACAAAATGGTTAAGCCATATCTATCTACTGAAATGAGCAAGTGCAACGATTTACCCCTTGTGCCCCTCGGTGCACAGACTGCACCCACACACGCGCGATTTTGTGGCTTGATTTGTTCTGTGTGTATTTTTCTGTTCTTTTTCTTTTTCTCCTTTTTGGAGAGGGAGGGGTAAAGTATTAAGAGATGTAACACACACACACACACACACACAGAGTGGTCCCTGCTCTGTATGTGGTCACCTTTTCTTGCCTGAACGGTTGGCCACATATAGCAGGTTCCATTACATATGTGTAAGCCTTATACTAAGACGAAAGTAGACATACAATGTACATTATGTCAGGTGATCTTAAATCGGCTCTCTCTCTCTCTCTCTCTCTCTCTCTCTCTCTCTCTCTCTCTCTCTATCTATATATATATATATATATATATATATATATATATATATATAATATATATATATATATATATATATAGGGATCGATTGATATAACAATATATTTTATAATTTGAATACATGCTGAGTTTAGTAAAGTTATAGTAAAGTTATATAAATATTTGCAGCTTATCACATGAATGATAAAAAAGGCAAAAGGATATAGTCATCATAACTAATTATGTTTAAGATGTTTTTGACAAAATTTGAGAGCGACTATAGACATTCAAAATCTATTTTAATCTATTGTCATTCTTGTCCTGTCACTGATACTTCCAGTCCATGTGACAAGAATATTCCTCCTAGAATATCCCAAAACAGAGCGAAGATGAAAAAATATGGAAAAGAATTGCTAAATTTAGGTAAATCTGCAAACTTGATTATATGTAATGGCCGGTTTGGCCCAGATAAAGGTATAGGGAAGTTCACTCGTTTTACCCCTCGTGGACGAAGTGTTTTTGACTACCTCATATCTAGTCGTTCATGTCTTAACGATATATCTTACTTTGAGATTGACCCGCTTAGAGTAGAATTTGATCACTGTCCCGTTGTTTTTATTTTGAAATTAGGACCTAAATGTAGGCCTTCAGTACAGAAATCTGAGGTCATACATTGTAGGTTCTCTTTTTATAAATGGGATTCTACATGTACTTTTAAGTACTACGAAGAATTGACTACCAGTGTCGCTTTTTAAAAGACTGGCGGATTTCCTCAGTATGCTTTCCCCTGAAAATACAGTGGAAGATGTCTGTGCTGGATTTTATAGATTTCTGGGAAATGTTATTTAAAACCCTTTCCAGGAATACAATTTGCACTCCAAAACAAATTTAACGTCAAATCGCTAGTTTGACAGTGAATGCTTTAAAAGCTCAAGCACATAATTTCGTAAAATGTAATGACTTATCTGACAAAAATAACCACTTGAAATTTAACAATTACAAAAAGATTACTAACCAATGGTGCAGAGAAAACGTAGGCAATAAATGTACAAAGGCTTAAGCTCGAAACCGTGCGTTCCAACAACCCCAGCAACTATTGGCGTTTTCTGAAAGGTTTATCAAACAAGAAAGCTAGCAATGACATAGATTTAGAAAAATGTTATCATTTTTTTCAGAGTCTACTTCCCCACCTGCTACAGAGTACTTTGATTAACAATTTATGGTGGATATTAAAAATGATAATTTGGATGAGATACATGACGAATCACATCTTCCAAAAATCTTAATAATAAGAGAAATTCTTAATTCATTTATAACTGAAAGTGAATTAAAAACACATCTAAGAAATCTTAATATCCATAAAGAACCAGGTAGAGATGAAATTGGTGCCGAATTTCTCTCCTGACTTGCCCACTTCTGCGTCTTTACAATTTCAAACTTAAATTCCCTGTTCAGTGGTCAGAAGGCATAATTATCCCCGCTTCACAATTCAGGCAACAAGGCAGACCTTGCTAATTACAGGAATATTACTGTGCTCGTCACATTGGGAAAACTTTTTGAATCTATACTTAATGGTGGACTGATATCGGAGAATAATTTGTTTGAAGATCGTGATATGTTCCAAGGTGGTTTCTGTCAGAACAAAAGAACAAATGATGATGCTTTTATTCCGGTACGCCTCATTGAAAAGAAAAATTCCTTGGGAAACTTTTGTATGTATGCTTTGAAGATTTTTAGCAAAGCGTTCGATTATGTTGTTCGCGGTGCTCTTTTTTTATTTACTCCGACAAAGAGGTATATCTGGAAATTATTTAAATGTCTTGAGGAATATGTATAAATTGCTCACATGGGGTACTCCAAAGAGGAATTATCTCCCCAAAACTGTTCAAAGAGTGCCGATCCGATATTAGAAACCACATAACAGACAAAGTAGTTATATTTTTAGATAAATTGCTGTGCTACTTATCTTTTGCTGATGATTTGGTGCGTGTCTCTGACACGGATGCTGGCCTTGAATACCAGGTAAACTTATTGAAGAACTACTGTCAAAAATGGCATTTTATAGTTAGTTTGCCCAAAACAAAAATTATGGTGTTTAATAAACGTAAATATACCCCGTGTATTTACTTCAGTGACCAGTTATTGAAAACTGTCTCACAATACAAATACTTGGGCATTATCTTTGATTCAAACAAAACAAAGGTCTTACAGTCCACGCATACATATCTCGCTGAGCAGGCAAATCGAGCAATATTCTGTAGCATAAAAGTGTGTTATGGATCAATGGGCAAGCCTACTCCATCATGCATGTTTAAATTATTTTATGCCCAAATTTTTCCTATTCTGGAATATGGTTGTGAAGTGTGGACCTCTGTGAGACTATGTGATGTGACTGAAAGTATACTATAAAGATTTCCGAAAAGAATGTTGGAAGTAAGACAGCAAATACCAACCCTAGGTGTTTACATGGATACAGATAGATTCCTTATTCACCAGACAGCAGGTCAGATTATTGGTTGTATATCTTAACACTGCCATCTGAACAGGTATTCAAATCAGCATACTATATGCTACTCGAGACGTATCATGCAGGACAAACAAATTGGTGTACAACGGTAGTGAAGATTCTTTCTTCAGCCAAGCTCATTTCTTTCTGGTAATCTGAGCTAATGGAAGACAATTTTACCTTTATAAAACTTTAAAGGAATAATTGTACAGGGATTATATCAAAAAATGTGAACCTTTGCTTGACTCCCTAGAAAATGACAAAAAGCTGCAATTATATAAAGTTTTCAAGAGGACTTTCGCTTAGAATCATGTATACAAACTGTACCTGGCGTTACATGCATTCAGTGTGTTGCCAGACCAGATTGAGCTCTCATAACTTACAAAATAGAACTTGGACACCGTGCCAAACCTCAAACCAAAACTTCCTATTGCCGCTTCTGTGTACGGTGTTATCTCGGAGTTGTGGACGATAGGCCTTACTTTTTTATACAATGCCTAGTTTTCTTGGATGAACGCAGTGAATTTTTTGAAAAAGCACAAAGCCTTTTGCCAAATTTCACGGAAATGGATGTAATAGTGAAATTTGTTGCAATTATGTTATGTACAGATACTAATATCCAGCTTACCTTAAGCAAGTTTTTACACAGATGTCTTCCAAAGCAGATCTGAATTAGAAATCTGTGATAAGAAGCAAAATGCTCAGTACAGTGTAACTCGGTATATTTCGTCCGTCTAGATGAAACCACATCTCTGTTTATTGTAGGCTGTTAGGATGTGTCGCAAGCTTGCAACGATCATGCTTATTCACAATCCAATTGAAACACTTAAGATATTGTGTAAACACCTATTTGTATGACCATCTTCTGATGTGCTTGAATGAAACTACCCTGAGATATCACTATTGCTGTGACTTAAGGGTACAAAGGAAAGATTAAAAACATGTACATTTTATACGTTAAAAGCATTAGTCATGGGTGCCATAGGGTAATCTAATTTCCCAGAGTCATTTTATACATTTTATCTGCAGAATGCATCAGCCTTGGGTACCATAGGGTACATTAGTTTCCCTTAGTCATTATGTCTGGGTGCCAACCCAGAAATTTTGTTTTTCCAAGAATTCTTTTCTTTCTTTCTTTCTTTCTTTCTTTCTTTCTTTCTTTCTCTCTCTCTCTCTCTCTCTCTCTCTCTCTCTCTCTTTCTTTCTTGCTTTTTTTCTTCTTTACGACCAGATTTATCTGGAGTTTTTCTCGGACCCTACAATTCCGAAAACCACCAAACTTGCCATGGTAAATGACCTAGCAGTGAAATTAGGCACCTGACTTGGAATAGTCATGATGATTAAAATTATGCAAAATAAGGGACAATTAAAATTTTAAAAGCTCCGTATCTTCTAAACTATTGGAGATGTACACATTGTTCTAACTTACACATATAGGTTTTAGACAACTGGCAAATCCAATAGCATACAAACAAAACTTGGCGAATTTTAATGTATGCTAAATTCACCAAATTTCTCCCCAATCCACATGCAGGCCTTCAACTGCCTGCTGTATCACCTATTGCTTGACCTCTATGGTGCAGGCAACCATTTCGCATTCATTATAAATTAGCTTGAATCAGTCTCACAGGCAGCGTTGTATCTATGCATGCTAGGTGTATGCTTTGGAAGGTTTGGGTCTTGCAGCAAAAAAAAAAAAAGGGGGGGGGAGACTCCCAACAACTGTGTAATGAGGCTCTCACTAAAATACAAAAAATCTTTTTTCTGTTCATGTGGGAACAGATTGACTCCATGCTGCCATAAGTATCAGGCAGGCTGTAGTTTCCACTAGTGCAGAACAGACCTGTCAATGCATCATGACTAAAACTGGTGCTGTAGCTGGCCTGTTTTTGCCTGAGGCAATGTCAGTATGCTGAGCTTATCAGTTCCAAGGGAACACAGGCTCCAGACTTCTAGGCAGAACAAGCCTAAGTGAAATCTGTGAAAAATAGACCAAATACATAGCTGAGTCGGCCAGACCAGGGAGGGTAGAATTTATGTCATCTCAGTGGACACTCTCATGTATTTGTTTTCTTGTAACCAGTTAGATGAAGCCTGTTTTTCATAGCCAATACTGAGACAGTATAGTTTTGTCTAGGTTCACTGGTACATATTTATGTAGTTTCTTGACAGCTTCTGTTAAAATTTGTTTATGTAATAAAGGAAGAAAGCGGTTTTGTATTTCATGTATACATATCCCCTTGAATTATAATATGTATGCACTGTACATATATATGTGCATGTATGAATACTGTACATATACATGTACACATGCTCATCCATACTGCCCAGAAAGGCTGACCATCTCAAGAGTGGGCATTTTTCTCTGGTCCCATGGGTGACTTTTCTCTGGTCCCAAGGGTGCCCACTTTAGAGAGGTTTCACTGTATTAGTAAACACTGGATTTTCTCTTTCTCTCTCCTCCTTCCTTCATTCCTTTCTTTCTTTCTTTCTTTGTTTCCTCTTTACAACCAAGTTGGTCTGGAGATTTTCACAAGCACTATTTTTCCGAAAACCACCAAACTTGCTATGGTGACTGACCTAACCAGTGAAATTGTGCATCCCATTTGGAATAGTCATGATGTTTAAAAGTATGTCAATTTAGGGGCAATTAAAATTTTAAAAGCTTAATTTATTTTCAAAAATATTGCAGATACTCAAAATTGCAATGTGTATACACAGGTTTGTGACACCTGCCGATATAATGGACAGCATAAGTTAAGTAGAATTTCAAATTATGCTAATAAGGGGCTTTCAAAAGTTTCAAAGTTGAACATCTCCAAAACTATTATACATAGACTTGCCATTTCAACTTCAATGTATTGGTTTGTGGCATAGCCGCATCCAATTAACCATGAATTATGAACCAAAGTTGTAGGACTTCAATCTATGCAAATTAGATAAAATGTAAATCTTGAATAGCTTCAAAACTATTTTAGATAGAGGTGCCATTCTTACTTCAATTTATGGGTTTGTGGCAAAGCCCCGTCCAATGAACCATAAACCAAAGTTATAGGCTTTCAATTATGCAAATTAGGAAAATACGCAAAACTAAAATGTTGAATAGCTTCAAAACTAGTATACATAGTAGTAGTGTCTTTCAAACTTCATTTTCTAAGTTTGTGACATGGCCACAGCCAATGAACCAAGAACCAAAGTTGTAGCTTTTTACTTGATAAAAATTAGGCTAATACACAAAATTTAGATTATGTTGAACAATGGCAAAGTGTAGCATTTCAAAATGGTCTCATTTTGAGCGCACCCAGACAGATTTGCTGTGAAGCAATTCTTCTTTTCTACTTTTATATTGGTGCTCTATGAATTTCTCTAGTACTGAAGACTGTTATATCAGGACTTTAAGAGATTTTATTGTACTTATAATAGACCTGTTCATACCAACTTGTACCGAAATTTTCCGGACCCTAATTAATTATGCATTCCATTGTCGGCCGATTATTCAATCAGTAAGTAGCCGAGTCGGGCCCACGTCTTCGTATGTTCACAACGGATGCCACGGCTAACGCTAGTGATTACAGCACGTATTGAGCTGAACAGTGAAAATCTTTCACCTAAAATGTCACAGCAGTGGTGAACGTGCATTTTTATTTTGCTGACGGTTTGGTTTTTCATTAAACCCAAGCACTTCCTGTGTTTTACTTTCTGATCCTTCCACGAGTAACCCGGGCAGCGTAGTCGAGCACAAAATGTAAACTAGAAAAGAAGATTTGCTCCGCAGCAACACTTTCTTGGTGCCTTCAAAATGAAAACAGTTTGAAAAGATACACTTTGCCAATTTTCAACATAATCTAAATTTTGTGTATTGGCCTAATTTTTATAATTTAAAATGCTATAACTTTGGTTTTAGGTATATTGGATGTGGCTATGTCACAAACTTATAAACTGAAGTTTGAATAACACCACTATCTACAGCAGTTATGAAGCTATTCAAGATTTTAACTTTGGTTCATGGTTCATAGGATGCACCTTTTGTCCCAAATTGAAGTTGCAGTGGTACCTTTATGTATAATAGTTTTGAAGTTATTGAAGATTTAGATTTTTGTATTAGCCTGATTCGCATAAATCAAAATCCTACAACTTTGGTTCATGGTTCATTGGATGCACTTATGTCACAAACATGCAGAGTGAAGTTGAAATGGCACTTCTATGATAGTTTTTGAAGCTAAACACGATTTAAAATTTGTGTATTAAGCTAATTTGCATAAAATAAAATTCTTGAACTTTGGTTCGTGGTTAATTAGATGCTGCTATGTCCCAAATGAAGTTGGATAGTCACCTCTATGCATAAAAGTTTTGAAGTTGTTTAAGATTTAAATTTTGTGTATTCAATTGATTTGCATAAATTAAAATTTTACAGTTTTGTTTTATTGGATGCGTCTTTGTTACAAACATTTAAACTAAAGTTAGGATGGCACCTCTTTCTTCAATAATATTAAAGTTATTCAAAAAGATTTAAATTTTGTGCATTCACCTTATTTGCATCATTAAAATTTTATAAGTTTGGTTTATGGTTCACTGGATTCGGCTATGCTACAAACCTTTAATTTGAAGTTCGAATGACACCACTATCTATAATATTTTCAAACGATTCAAGATTTTAATTTTGAATATTCACCTAAATTGCATCAATTAAAAGCCTACTACTTTGGTTCACAGCTTATTGGATGCGGCTTTGCCACAAGCATATAATTTGAAGTTGGAACGGCTACTCTATCTGTAATAGTTTTGGATATATTCAAATTCTAAATTTTTCAATGCCCCTAATAAGCATAATTTGAAGTTCCACAACTTTCATTTACTGTCCATTTTATTGGCAGGTGCCGCAAACCTAAGCATGCACATTGAAATTTTTTGTGTATCTGCAATCATTTGGAAGATATGAAGCTTTTAAAATTTTAATTGCCCCTCATTTGTATAATTGTTAGCTTGTGTACAGAGTTTAGTTCAAGGATCAAAATGTAATATTTACCGTAAATATTATCACAAATGCAACATGTATAAAAGTGTGCTTTCTAATTCCAGTTTTACCTGTTCGTTCCATCTTGGTATCATGGTGGTCCGTTAAGCAGTTCTGGTTAGTATAAGCAAGATATAATAATAATAATAATAATAATAATAATAATAATAATAATAATAATAATAATAATAATAATAATAATAATAATAATAATAATAATAATAACAACAATAATAATAATAATAATAATAATAATAATAATAATAACAATAATAACAATAATAATAATAATAATAATAATAATAATAATAATAATAATAATAATAACAACAACAACAGCAACAATGTATTTGGAAAACTAACCCGGTTACAACAGGGGCACCAATAAAGCGGGGTTATTTGGTGCGTCCATACATTTCCTTTGAATCCATTGGTAAAATACAATTACAAACTATAAAAATTAAAGTGTTCAGTAGATTAATTCCCGTTATCTAACATAAATGATGTATATACATGCATAATATAATAATAACCTCATCTTGAAAAACTTGGCCATGAAATTCTGAAAATCCCAAAATACTTCCTTTATCAAGCTGTGACGTTTTCGATCAAGACACAAAAGCAGTAAAACGAGAAAACGCTAATACGAAAACACGAAAATGCGAGTGCGAATACACGACATAATTTCTGTCGTATTTTCGAGGTAGTATTTTCGCATTTTCGTCGTCGTGGTTTTTACTTTAGTGTTTTCGCATTCGTGTTTTCTTGTTTTCGACCAAGGAAAGAAAACAAGAAATAAACGAGAAAACACTAATAAGAAAACACGAAAATGCGAGTGCGAAAACACGACATATTTTTGTTGTGTTTTCGCGGTTGTGTTTTCGCATTTTCGCCTTCGTGTTTTATATTTTAGGGTTTTCCTATTCGTGTTTTCTTGTTTTTGCTGTCCTGTTTTCTTATTTTCTTGTTTTCGCCTTCGCATTTTTATGGAGAAAGAAAAAAATTTTAGTTGGCACTTTTCTGCCACCATAGAATCTCGAATATTTGCACTTGGGTCCCGGACTTGGGTATTTCGCATTTAAAAAACGAGGGCTGCGTTAACAGCCTGTCGTACCCTGGACCACGCATGCCTAAATGTGTGTGTTTGCAATATTTCAAAGTCATTGGTCAAGTGGTTTTGGAGAAGGTTCTTTTTGGTTCCCCCCAAAACGAAAAATATTCAAAACAGGAAAATCACTGGCGCTTGACTATTTTGAAGATACAGATGTATTTTTTGCAAGGTACATGCATATCATGTTTGAAGAGGATCTTATCCATAGGTTTGGAGAAAACAACATGCGTGCATGTGCGCTGGTACCCCGGTAGTTGCCATGTGAAGATGTTGTCTTACCGATCATTATTCGTCGAATACTGGCAAACAACAGTACCCCCATCTGGTGAACAAGTGGTAGATTCGAGCTGCATCTGCACATTTTTGAAAGAAATTTCAGCACCATCGGTTGAAGAAATGAATGTCTACGGGTGTTTAGAAGTGTTCTTGTGCAGTAACAAGCAAAATTTAAAACTGAATATGCAAACTTAAAAACAGGATGTGCATTTCCTATCCCTTGTTACATAATTTTATTATTATTTGTGGAATACACATTCAAACTTCGTGTAATTTTGAGAAATTGGCAGTGGAAAACACACCCACGCCTGGCTAGCTAACGCGCTGCTACCAGGTTTGATGTGAATCGGGCTAGAATTGATTAATTTCTGACCATAAATATGAAAAATATCCACGCTACAGTTTCCCGTTAGAATTTGAAGGCTTGGTCCATGTAGAACCATATAAATCAAATCTGTATGTCTGTGACTTGTGGTGACTGCGTAAGTGTTATTCATGGCAATACCTTTTCCAGCGAAGTTGTGACGCCCACAAGAGCAAAATGGGGGAAAAATCACAAAAATAATGGAGCATAACCATGTAAACACACGCATCAGAAATCCACCCATGATGCATCCCAATCAGCTGATCAGGTTTGATGTGGATCTGGCCAACATTTTTTTAGAAGACGAAAATGTAATTGTTGGCAGACGACCGTTTGACAGGCCAACGGACAGACGACCACCTATGCTACAGCTGACTGACAAGTAAGATGAAATAAAAATGACAGATAGTTCATGCTTCGCCAAAAAGAACCCTTGGCGATTTTTGTTATGTGCAGATATCCCAAATGGTACCAGTGTCACATGTTCATATATCTTACTGACTAACAAAGGTTTGCAGGCAAGGATTAATTTTTCATCATCTAAGATCTATTGATTTTTGTCTGGCAGTATAAAACATGCTTTAATTTACCTATTAAACCTAATTTCTGAAGCTCCATTTCACAATTTCTGCAAATTGTAATGATTCATAGCCATTCTGGGCTTTACGTATTTTGCCGACGAGCGTATCAAGATGCATGTGTGTGTGACAATGAATAAAAACTTCCAATGGTTGTGTTTTCGGGGTGGGCGACGGTCCTGGTCCTGGTCCTGGTTCTGGTCCACAACCGAAGAGTCCTTCCAGAAGCAACAACCCGACACGCCAGCGTGGTAGGCTTGTATTTTTTGTATATATGGATGAATAATATATATATTGTACTGCAGTATAGCTTGAAACGTTTTGTTTTATATGAATGGATTAATAAATCACAGGGAGGAAGATTCTAATACATTAACGCTACAGTTTGTGGCATTTATGACACCATTATTGACCATTAAATGTAGAGTTCTTATTAAGTTGGAAATGAAATTGAATGTAAACACACATTTTCCAATAACAATTAATTAGATCTGCGTTATGCGAGGAGGAAATATGTAGTTTATTTGGTCAAAATTAAATATTTTTTTGGCAAACGATGAACAAAAACTCGCACGAACTGAACATGTTACATTTACTTAATTAAATATCAGCCATCTGAGCCTATAAGTAAATGGAAACGTGCGGCACAATACAGGCTTGATACGTCTGTTCATTATATTTCATAGAAAAATGACAAAGACTAGGATGCGTTTAATCGTATTTCGAAGAAAAGTACTGAGCACATTCAAGCATACCCAATTTCAAACCATAGAGTTTCCATCTTGACGTGCGAAGTGTGACTGGTGAACTTTCGCTACACAGAAAAAATGGCTATAAAATATTGTTTAAAATAGGTTTGGTGTCATTTTTGAATGGCAATGAAGTATGGTATGCTGCAGCAGTCCTGGTCACAACCACCCAGAATTTTAAGCAAGTGTTTAATTTAACATATTTATGTTATTACAGAATCAATGAACTTTATACCTATCTATGGATGGGAGTGGCGGCAATCAATGCAACAGCCCAAAATAACTGTTTCTTTAGGAGATAGCATATGGAAGTACTTAATGATACCATCTCTAGCTCATGGGTCTGCGGTTTGGCTATGCAACACACAAAAAAGCGATACCGTTTTAAGGTCCATTCAATATTCGGCTGCCAGGTCAATCATGCGTATAAGTGCGACACCAGCTATTGAAGCTGCGCTGGGTGAACTGGTTGAAGTTTGAACGCCCAAGGTGTCGTCACCAGAGGTAGCAAGTCTAAAACGAAAGGCAAGTTGTATTCTGTTCTGGTCGGCTCTAAACAAGGAGTTTTAGATTCATGGGAAGAATGCAGCGAGGCGGTGCATAAATATCGGGGGGGGGGGGGCAAGTTCAAAGGGTTCCTTTCACTTGACGCTGCTGTAAACTGCCTCAATGCAAATGGCGTGCCCCATTAGAAAATCTAAGTGCACACATCAGGTGTGTTCCCGAACACGCAGCAGCTGAGTGTTTATTGTAAAACAGGTAGTCATGTACGTCCTGCAGCCCCCCCCCCCCCCCCCCCCAGTTTATCAAACATTTGATCATGCAGAGCAGATTCAAGAGATCTTTATTGATGGAGCTTGCTCCAAGAATGGTAACAATATGGCTGCTGCAGGCTATGGTATATATTGGGGGCCTAATCATCCCAACAACACAGGGAATCCAGTGCCCCAAGACAATACAATCCCGACCAACAACAGAGTAGAGCTCTATGCTGCCATCATGGCTATAAGACAGGCGAAAGAAGCAGGGTTGGAAAAGGTGACCATAAAATGTGATAGCACGTATGTGGTCCATGGCATGAAAACCAATGTCCATTCCTAGGTAAAATCCAACACATTAAAGTTTAGGGTACACTCTGATCTTTGGGAGCAGCTGCTTACTGTTTCTACCAGCATCAAGGTCAATTGGGAGCATGTACAAGGTCATGTAGGTATCCAGGCACCGAAGCTGCTTATGAGCTGGCCAATAAAGGAGCAGAAGTGTACAAACTGTATCAGCATCTGACGGTTGAGTCTACTGTCAATGATCCCGCATTCCCATCTCACGGTGATTCCACCAAACTGCAAATCATTATTGAGGAACCAAGTGAGGCTGGGAATATAAATGTCCCTGACAGCGATCAACTACCGGTCAAGTTGTCCAATGTGTGAACATCCCTACACCAAAGAGATGATCCACTGCAACACATGTGATGGCTGGCCTCATTACAAATGCACACTCTTACCTACATATCAACCTTTTTTCCTGTGTCATTCCAACAGGAAATATCAGTGCCAAACAGTACCACCCACCTTCCCGGAAAAATGCTTCATGGGACCCAAGGCAAGCGGGTCATAAGGTACACAGACCGCAAGTATACTCTTCGTAAGCACCGAGACCCAGTCAGATTCCACCAACCAAGCTACATGCACTTGTAAGCCTACAGACTTGACCAAGTCCAATGTTAAAGGAATATGCACAGGTACCTTGACTGATCCCTACCAGCCCGGACAGTTTGGCGAAACATAACGGTTAATAGGTGAACAGCTGCAGAATTTGTCCAACTTTCAGGGTGCTGTCCGGCACATTGAGAGCAAATTAGTAGACAAATTGGGTACATCCAGTAAGGAAAACTCAATACTCCAAAAAGAAAAATCAGATCTAGAACTAGCGGTGTCACACAAAGAGATTACTGAACTGAAGACCATTGTGAAAGCTCAAAAACATAAAAATGAAAGTCCAGAAACAGAAATGTCTGCTCTCAAGAGCAAACTTGGAAGCAGTCTGATGGAGTGCAACTGTGCAGAGCAAGCTATGACCATACAGTCTCTCCAGACCTCCAAAACTAAACTGCTCGATGAAAATAAGAAACTGCGGGAGGACATGCACAGTCTAAAATTGTCTTCCATTGAACTGAAGACAGAAATCAAGGCCACAAGTGCTTCTAAGGAGGCTCTACAAACGACGCTTCATGGCCTTCAAACTCAGTCAAATGGTCAGGCAGAGCTGGCATGTAAGCTACAGTCAGATCTACAGGATGCGTATGCGGAAATCAAGCTTCTTAGCGATCAGGTCTTGTCATGGAAGCTACATAACAGTTCCAATCCATCTAATGACTTTCAAATATTTTCAGGTAAAAAAGCTGCACGGAACAACAAACTCAACAAGAACACCCGCAACTCATGAACTGGACCTTGTGAACAAATTTACTCGACTTGCTGAAGGGGACTATAATATGGGTGCGCAAACAGAAACCTCTCAAGCAAAGGAGGTGGAGAATGCACACACAGCTTCTGCAGGTACACAAGTGACTAGCTCAGCCCAAGCTAATACGGCCAACCCAACCACAATAGCTACAGCAAAGCAGATTAAGCATGCTGACAGCAAACCCTGTACTAAGATGTTTCACGGAAACCTCCAAATAATTCCAAACAAAAGTCCAATGAAATTTTAATAGTCAAGGACGACACTTCTCCGAGGCAGTCGACATCCCCAGACATAGCCAATGCAAGCAAGAACAAAGAAAAAGTGGACATACTGGTTGTGGGTAACTCTCAAGTGCGGGAGTCAGAATGTATAAAGACAAAACGTGCAAAATAGTCTCACTTGACAAGAAAAACATTTGTGGTGCAAAGTAGTTTGTCTCATCATGTAACATTTCCCCCTGTACTGTGGTACTTCAGGCGGCTGATAATAATCCGGAGAATGTAAACAGCACGGCTGTTTCTTGTTACAGTGAACTTTAAGACCTGGTCTCATGTTGCCACGATAAATTCCATGGTGCCACAATATGTGTAGTACAAGCTTTGCCATGATCTTTGCTTACAAGAGCAAAAACTGTGATGTACAATGAAAAAGCAAGTGCTTTTAATGAGAAACTAGTCAATTTGCCAGTTAAAAAAGTAAATGGGGCAGACATATCACAGGAGAACTGTTTCGACAGGGTGCATCTAAATGGCCGAGGCCTTGGGAGGCTAGTCAGAGCATATAAACTAGTCCTGAACCCGAGCCTTGGCATGAAGGCCTATGACTTGTATGAGGAAAACCCACCCCCAACACCAAAATCTGCCATCAGTTCTAGTGCAGCCCCGCAAAACTCCACAAGACAGGATTCTTGCCCACCACCGGCCTACCCATCACGATGGGGACCATCATGAGGAAGTCAAATCAGACCTGAAGAGGGCACCACCCATCCCACCAAACTGCGGGAACAACTACCCAGATCAGCACCATAAAATAGACTTTTAAACCAACCTGAAAACCCTACTAGAACATTATGTGGGTTCAGCGTGTAAGGAGTATTACAGTAATCCCACGTATGAAGGGCATGTGTGCACAGTTTCGGACACTTAAACATGACCCATTCTAGCAATAACTTGTGCCTTGCTTTCATACAGCATGGTACGTGATACATATTATACATATATATACATATATGCTCATCAGGTACGGGCTCATACTGTAGGTCTACATGGACCTAAACTATCAATATTAATACCTGTGCAATAAGTTTCCCTCAAATGTCATAAGTGAGCATACCTGACATTCTGGACTCTTGCAGCATAGACTTCATTTTGTTTAATTGGTGACATGTTCCAATACTACACTAATAAATTTTGTGTGATAAGTTTCACTCAAACGTCACAAGTGAGCATAACTGACAATAAGTTTCACTCAAATGTCATAAAGTGAGCGTAACTGACATTCTGGACTTTTGCAGCATAGACTTTATCTTGTTAAATTGGTGACATGTTCCAATAATAAATTAATATATTTTGTTTCACATGTATAAAACACTTTTTACATTGTTTTCCAGCAACTAGACTAGACAGTCGTTACCTGAATCATGTAAATGGTTTGGTAGTATTTTGTGCTATTTGCTAGAAATCCATCATTGAATATTCTGAATGTTACTAGAAACCCATCTTTGAACATTTACTAGAAATCCATCATTGAATATTTATTATCATCTTTTCCATCATTGATTACAAAATGCGCCATTATGGTTACATCAGTTTGCAGTTGGGTGTCCTTGGCCTATTGCAATATCGATCGAGTATTTCGTAGGGTTGATGAACAGAGGCTCTGCAAGTTGGATGACACTCAGTTGCGATCAGATATCTCGCACCATGATATACTTTGCTTGGTGGAAACCCACTGTGGTCTTGAAGACACCTTGAGTCTCCCACGTTACCAAATCCATCAAAACCTCAGAGAAAAAACCTCAGCCAAAAATTATGGTGGCATTGCTTTTTGCGTTAAAACCGAAATAAGCAAAGGAATTAAAAAAAATGCCTGTCACCAACATTGAAATTTTATGGATTAAACTCAAAAGGTCTTTTTTAATAACTTTAACAAAGACCTCTACCTGGCAATAACCTACATCAGTCCCATCAGTTCTGCATATCATGGTCAAAATAGCAACATTTTTTAATGTTTAGAGGCAGATATTGGTAAATATGCAAAATATTTTGTGATTGTTTAATTTGTAGAGATTTTAACGGGAGAACTGGAACGGAACTGGCTACTGTGTCGATGAGGACAATCCAATACGGCATGCAAACTAATGACTCCCTAGATGTCGCTCCGATGCCAAGAGTGATCACGTGACCGCAGCTATACTGATTTCTAGCATTGCAAGCATTGGAAGTATTATTGCAAGTTTATTTTACTGGGACCCATACTGCACAGTACATCCCTCCAGGGAACTCCACACAAAGGGATTATTGACACCTCATTTAACCCCTGCTGTGTTGACCTCGACACCTCCAGTAAGCTGGGCTACTGCAGCAGCATGGCCTGCTGGCCCTGGCCTTGTGTATACAGTGGCCCCCAAACAGGTCCATGTAAGTCCCAATTACCAGCCCCCCCAAAAAGTAATAAGCAACCAATTTTTCCCAATAATAAGCTATGTTTCATTAAGAGATGTTCCTCATTCTTTTCTTCACATGGTCTGATAATCCATTTTGTTTACATAATAATGATTCCATTTGTACCTGGTTCCAGATCAGTCCACTTACAGCCAGTTTAGTTTATCTTTCAAAATTTGTTTTTAAAAGGCTACTAATGAATAGAAATATGCTCACCTTGCTATTAAATCTGCTTTCTTGCCTCTGGTAGATGCATCCCTTCTTACAAGTTCCTTTTTAGATCAACAACTCTCATCTTTCCATAGTCTGCCATGCTGGCTCATTACAAGCTGGGCTTATGAATAACCCTTGTGACTTGAACACCATCTGGTGGTAAAATTGGCATAATGCCTGTCCTATTGTGAACTCAATACGTGGCTATGTCTGTGACATTCCTATGATGTGCAATAATATGGATCCAAAACCAGTTGACACTCATGGTGCTAGTTTATTGTCCTTGTGCAAATGGTCTGGCCTATGGATCCTAAATGGTCGCACGCTTGGCAATTACAGTGGTCACTGTACTTGTTACAGCTATTAGGGCCAACCAAGTGTCATTGACTACTTCCGTGCATCAGCTAATACTCTCGACAGGTTCAAATACTTTTTTGTTCATGACCCAAGTGACCTGTCAATTCATTGTATGTTGTCATGTCTCATCGGCGATGCAGGGTGCACTCTGGTCATTGACTTATAACCAGCAGGCCAAATATGTATGGTCTGAGTATGATAATGTCAAATTTTCAAATGTTATTACATGTTCTACTATTACTGAACAAATCAACCAACTTAATGCCGATATGAATGCTCTCACTGTGGAGCAGGCAGCAACCACTGTTCAAAAAACATAGGCAGCCAGGATTGGCTAATACTAAATTGAAGAAACTGGCTAAACAGAAGAAAAACACTAAAAAAAACAAAAGAAAAAAAAAAAAACGAAAAGCAAGTGGTATGACAATGAATGCAGGGATACCCGTAGCTTATTAAGAAAAGCTGGCTGTGACTTCAAAGTAATCCCTTTAAAGTATTCCTCCTTAACCAATTGTAGGCATTAAGGAAGAAATACAAAAGTGTCTTAAACAAAACAAGAAAAAGAAATGCTACAAGGCAATTATAAACCAACTTGACTCAGTTAGAGAAAGAAACCCAACCAAATTCTGGAAAATCTTCAATGACCTCAAGGGGCTGGACCAGCAAGCCCAAACTAATCCTATTCCCATGTCTGAATGGGTTGACCGTTTTCACAAACCTTTCAACCCCTCTACAAATTCAGTTGCACTAGAAGTCGATGAGGCAGCTTTAAATGCGTACATTGAGGAGAATAGAGACAAAAATTTCAATGACTTAAATTTCTCCATCTCGTTGAACGAAATTAATCTTGCAATCAAGGGTGCTAAAAATGGCAAGGCAGCTGGCCCTGACATGCTATTAAATGAAATGCTGAAAGCAGGTAGTCTGGTTTTCGTTCCAATTTTGCACAAAGTTTTTAACCGTCTTCTGACAGAATGTCACTTCCCCCAGAATTGGCGCATTAATTTCCTGACACCAATCCACAAGAAAGGGGATGCACTCCAAACCAGCAACTACAGAGGAATGCATTAGGTCGCACACTGGGCAAATTATTCTGTAGCATACTCCATGAACGCTTAACCAAATTTTCTGATGACCATAATCTCATTCCCAGTTGTCAAATTGGATACTGTCACAAGGCTTGCACCACTGACCATGTGCTCACTCTGAAATCCATTGTAGATAAATATATAAATCTTGCCAGTCAGAAATACCTCTTTTGCTGTTTTGTAAAACTTAAAGCAGCCTTCGACATGGTCAACCAGCATAAACTATTTCATAAGTTACTACAAACGGGAATTGGTGATAATTTCCTTGCTGTCCTGGAAAGTATGTATTCCCAAGTGCTATATGTGGTCAAAATTGACTCTAGGACCAGTGAGGCCTTCGAATCTACAACAGGCGTAAAGCACGGCTGCGTGTTTAGTCCCTTGCTTTTCAAACTTTTTTGTTGGGGACCTCCCCAGTGCATTTGACACAGGTTGTGACCCTGTTTCTTTACAAAACACAAAAATTAATTGCCTATTTTTTTGCAGATGACCTGGTCATAACATCCCTGTCTGCATATGGTCTGCTGACAGCCCTGAACAAACTTGATGTTTACTGTAAACAATGGAACTTACAAGTAAATCTTAATGAAACTAAAGTCATCATTTTCAATAAAAGCGACCACCTCCTGACAAAATACAAACTTACGTTCAGGTGTCTCTTACTGAACAATGTGAAGGAATATTGTTATCTAGGCATAACTTTTACCATCACAGGTATTTTCAAGGCAAGGTATCAAGCTAAAAAAGCCTCATTTAAATTAAAACAACTGAATTGAAGGGATGACCTCTGTACAGCATATGAATTCTTTCATTCACTCATTTATTCCATTTTAAGTTATTGCAGCGAAATTTGGGCTCCATACTATCTGAAAAACTTAAAAGATTCCAACTTTATGTCTCTATGTGATAAGTTGCCTGCTGAAAAAGTGCTATTGAATTTCAATAGATATCTTCTTGGTGTCAACAAGAAACCCACCACTCCTGCAGTCCGCAGAGAACTGGGCTGCTTTCCTCTACTGCTCACCTTCCTTCCCCAGGCAGCCCCATTTTGGTTCAAACTGTGCTCGCAAGACAAAATGCAGCTAGTGGACTCAACATATCTGGATTCCTACTTGATGAGAAAAAGCTGGGCAGCCCTTATTAAAACACTGTGGACCAAGACCAAGGAAAACCAAGGTAGCCTAAATATTAACAGATCTCTCACTAAACATAGGTGCTCTCTGCAGGAGAAATTTGTAAATGAGTGGTCCATTTATGTCCAGAGAGGGGACACAAGCTCAAAACTGGGTACATACAAACTTTTTAAAACAGAATTTGGCGTTGAAAACTATTTATTTTCCATCAAAAACTTTTCTGTTCACAAAGAATTCTGTAAACTGCGGATTAGCTCTCACAATCTACAAATAGAGAAGGGTAGACACACAGTAGCCAAAACACCAGTTCAACGCAGGCTGTGCAAACTATGCCCATCCAAATGCGTGAAAAGTGAACAACATATGGTCATTGACTGCCCTTTCTTTCTCTAAAAGAAAGAGAAACTCTTTATTCAAACTTAATCAATACGTCATTTCACATCCTTAGTTCTGAGCAAAAATTCTTGTTCATAATGTCTTACAACAATGGCGACAATGAACTCCTCAAACCAATATCCCAATTCATCATTAACTGCTTAGAGAAAAGGCAAACTGCACTTTCATTCAACTCGTGAAGTTAGTCCTTGTGTTGGCTGCCAGATGGCAGCACCCAGTGGTTGCAGCTTGATCCACACAATTCTCGTTTACAACCTTGTCCCGCGTGGTCACGTACATATGTAAATTTGCCTAGTTAGTAATTTAGTTGGTTATCTTATTTATTTATTTATTTTATACTGTCATTGTGTATTCTATGTGTTATTTGTGTATGATTGCCAGGTTCATATGTATTAAATGATGCAATAAAATTCGTATCGTATCGTATCGTATCGTATTGGTTGGTTGGTTGCCGTTAGCACATAATTTAGACATGTCCAGGGTCAAATATTTCCATCGTTTAAAATTTGGCATCGATGAATCAAGGTCATGTAAAAAGGTGTTTAAAGAAATGGAAATATATGAGAATGGGAATTATTCTTCATGGCCATATGTGATTTATACAGAAGTGGGTTTGGACAATATAATGTACGGTTGAGATGGAGACTAGTTCCTGTCATTCAAGAAATTAAGCATTGATAATCATGTACAGAGATTTTTCAGCGTAATCGATAACAAAGCATCTTTGTCAAACTTTAGAATCTTGACGAGATCTTCATTCGGAGAAAAGTATTTATTTACCATGAAATATTTCGAAAGTGCACATTTAAAATTTAAAGCAAGAACTGGATGTCTTGGAATACAAGAGGATCTTTTGAAATGGAAAAAAGTCACAGATAGTAACTGCCCACTCTTTGACAACGGTCGTGAAAATCTGCAACATTTTTTTTTTTTTTTTTTTTGCCCAAACCTACTTTCAATTCAGCAAGAAAGTTGGAAATGGTTAGAAAACGAGTTATCAAGGGGTAACAAAAGGCACATCTGGGAAATTTTTGCTGTGTCTTCCCTAAGCTCAAAATTGCCTCTCCTGCTTGGTGATCTTGCTTTCGATCTCAGGGATGAAGTGGAGTGGCTTTTTGATGCAGCAAGCAAAAAATGCATAACAGAGGCCTGGGAGGTTAGAAGAACGTTTGTGGAAGGGACCCTATAAATATATGTAGATACATAGTAGTTTTTTATCTGGTCTGATTTGTATTATTTTGTACATAGATGGAGTCAAACCACAAACCAGCAGAGCCGGTATCCGTTGCTGCATACTTGTTACACCTGCACGGCTCCCCCCCCCCCCCGTCACTCTGCTGAGGGTCCCCCCCAATATAAACCCACATCTCCACAAGTATTCAATCATGGTGAATTGACAATTTTGTAATTTGATTTGTATACACATACAGTTGTAATGCCTCTATTTCAATGATTATACTACTGGAAGCTTTATGTCCTACATTGTATTTATGTGATATGTATAATGTAGTTGTCCTTATGCTTTCTAGAGTTTTGTCCCAATGAGTGGTTTATCTCTAGTTTTGGTGCGGAGGACACAAGTCACGATCTATTAATTGTAGATACTTAATTTTTATCGTATACATATTATCTGTGTCAATAATGATGACGAATTACTTGTATATATATATTGGACGCATCACACAATTCACCCTGTTCCATCGGTGCTGTAATGGGGAAGTTTTCCTGATAATAAATAAATGCCCAATTGCACGTGTTGCCTGACCCATGGTGTAGCATGAGTCAACCTCAGTGGTCTTAAAAGTGTTGCCCAAGTGGGCAAGTAAATGAAACCTTTCCCCTGATGAAACGAAATGTGCCACAACATGAAGGAAAATGTTGAATTGTTTTACATCAGTAGAATTGGTTGCTCCCATTTTAATTAACAATTACAGTTTAGTTTCAATGGGTCAAGATAGCACAGAATGAACAGTGGTGGCAGACCAGGCACATAGGTATTTTGTGTTGTGGGCTCTTGCATATTTGCCACCTGACTCCCTTCTATAGACTGGTGTAAATTTCAATGACTATCACGGCATAAATAGGACTTTTTATGCCCAGGAATGTAGGGGCATGCAATGCTGAATGGAAATCGGAAAATGGACATTATATTTGAAGGAAATTTTTCTACATATTTTTTTCCTGGGGATGAAATATATTCGGCCACACTTAATTATAACTGAGTAATATTTTTATATGTAAGGGCATAACATTTGGATTAGCACTCCTGATCCACATCGTCGGTGTTTTGGTTTGGATTAAATATTGTATCGACAAAGAAATCCACAGACTATTGTTCTACTCCAATGGTCTTTTATTGATTGATACAAGGCGATGTACGTATATGTTATTAACTCAACCAGGCCCAGAAAAGAAATCTTTACCAAGTAAATATTACAGATGCCCATCATAACTTAATCCTCATCCATCCTATACAGTGACATGATATATGTACTAATCATAATTAACAAATCACAAATATTTGAGATATTTACTATTAGAAAAGGATACACCTGGTTCCACAAATGAAAATTTTAACTGGGCGGCTTTAGCAAGGACCCAGGAAACTTGTTTGTGCACCAGCTCCCAGAAGTGTTCCGATTAGTATTCTGTGTTAGAATATCATCTTTAATGCAAACTGCTTCAGCTGACTGCAAATGACGGAAGGTAAATGTGATTGTACGCACATATTACAATAGCCTGATTAGGTCTACCCTAAATACTATCTACGTACGATATGTTCATCACAATGCTAGAAATAGTATGCAGAGGTACACAGAACATTTAAACTGCAAAATGCTTGATTTTGTGGTCCTTTACTTCACTGGCTAGAAGACTATCTCCATGCGAGGAACCCGAGGGTGGTTATTCAGGGTCAAGCCTTGTCTTGGGGTGACATCAAGACAGGCGTCTCACAAGGTTCAGTTTTAGGGCTATTGTTGTTCCTTGTATATATGTCAATGATATAGTAAAAATTGTTAATTCAAAGATTCTTCTTTCACTGATGATACGGCATTATATATTACAGGCGATGATCCAGTTGAATCAACTAGTCATTAAACCAAGACCTAGATTCATTGACAAAATGGTCCAATCAGTGGTTCGTCTCCTTTAACCCTGGTAAAACTAAATCAATGATAGATAGCAAGGAAATGAAAACTGTATATCATCCCAACCTGATAGTCAATCATAAGAATCTTGAAAATGTTACTGTACATAAGCACTTGGGTGTTTGGTTTTCTGCAGATCTTTCATGGTCAACTCATGTGAACTTTATGGTATCCAGATCTAACAAGTTAGTTGGTATCCTTAAATGTTTGCAGTACAAATTCAACAGGAAAAAACATTGGAATCACTTTCCTTTGTGTTTGTACTCCCTTGTCTTGAATAGGCAAGCGTGGTCTGGGATATATGCAGTCAACACGAAAAAGATGTGTTGGAAACTATTCAACTGGCTGCAACACAGGTTGTGACTGGGGCACTCGCTCGGACAAGTATTGAACAGATCACTATTGAGACAGGTTGGAAAAAATTGGCAAAACGTAGGAGAAAACAAAAATTGGCGCGGTTGTTCAAGACTATTAATGGACTTGCTCCTGGATACCTTTATAAATTATCATTTGAAATAGTTTCGTCCAGAACCAACCAAGTACGGCCCATAGAGGCCAAACGAAATACTTTCTACAACTCCTTTCATCCGTCTACCATTTGTGAATGGAATTAGTCACCTAGAATGTTTGAAATATTGATCATCTGGACGATTTTAAGAGGGAACTAAACAAAACCAAACCCAAATGTAACGACCTTTATGAAAGGAAAATTGCACTTGTTCATGCCAGAATGAGGATGGGCTGTACCAGCTGAACAGTGATCTCTTCAGAATAGGTGTTAGAGACTCTCCTTTGTGTTCATGTGGCGCTTGGATAGAAAATAGTGATAACGTTTTCTTTGAGTGTAATAAATATATCCCGCTAAGGAATGATCTTCAAACAAATATAATATCCCCTGGAAATTTAAATTTTATTTTTTCGAATTAGTGTATAAGGAATTCCAAAGGATATGAACAAAAATATTTCCAAGCTGCAGATGAGTACATAAAGAATTCTGGGAGGTTTAAGATATGAAGAATATTCACTTTTTGCCAGTAATCACACTTTTCACATTAGTTAAAGACAGATAATTTGTGTAAGCTCACACACCGATTTAATTCAATTCACTTTAATTCACTTCTGCATCTTCTATTTCTTAATTTGAAGTCCTGTATACGTCTATCTACCTGTGTAATAGTGTTCGCCATTTCAATGTCGCATTGTCATATTTGTGCAAGAGGCTTTAATATATTGTGAGCCTGTTGGCCAATTGTGTTGAATAAAATATGTCTAAACCAACATTTGATTATTTTGTCATTAGTAACTCATTCAGGCTACACTGCAATCTGTCGAGGCTGCGTTCAGTTTACCATCCCTCCCCCCCCCCCAACCCAATCTCTATCACTGTCTAACCATACACAACTTGATTCGTTTATTTCCATCAGAATTATGCGATGAATTAATTATGCTTACAGAAATTTGGATCAAACGGGAAATTGATTTAAAGAATGGACTTGAATATTGCAAAAACGGCATAAAAGGAAACCATACTTGGCGGAACTTTTACTTATGTACAAGCGATGTTTTGTTGGTTTTTGAACTTTGATAACATTTTCAAAATTTGAAAAAATATCCAAGAACTTTATACAAAAAGCGGCAAATAAAGTGGAATACAATTTGTTTGCTGCAAAAACGAATACGGCTGACCATAACAATTAACCGAATTTAAGTGGTAGCCTGGTCTTCGTGTGCCCAAAGTTTCTTTGAAGTATAATCTCAAAGCACTTGGCCAAGTAGTTTCAGAAATTATGATGTTTCTTTTAAGATTTTCAACAAACATAATTAAGAAACAAAAAATGCAAAAATCACTTGGCCATAGTCAATCTAAAACACGTAGGAAGGACCCAACCTAGATACATCCCAGCCCAGTTTGAAGATGGTAAAACAGCAAGTGACCACCCCTACTAAAATTGGACAATAGTGGTGGCAATTAAGTGAAGCACACTTCTACTGCATTTGATGAGAATGCAGTTTGTGGTTCACAAGAAGCCATCAAAAATTGGACACACACTCACAAATTCATTAAAAAAAATCCCAGCACCACCTGGTATACTAATGAAAGTCTAGGTGTCTCTAGAAATATCCCTATCCGGCTTTCAAGCACTTGACCAAGAGGTTTAGGGGGAAAGGTTTTGCCAAAAAAAGTGAAAAACTAACAAATGATTTTTTAAAATCTCTGGGGCGTGACCGACAGATTCGCTTGCAGTAAAGACCCACCCAAGGTTTATCCCCACCAGGTGTGAATTGAGGCTAGTTGATGGTTTTGGAGAAGTAAAAAAAGATGAATTTTCACTGCAATCCCCACTGACTGGCATAGTGACCAATTTGAGTATATGCTGTATATGCATAACTGCTGGTTACCAGAATTTTAAAAAATCGTTAAAATCGGGGTTCCACAGCAACCCTACCCAGTAAACAACTTTGACTGACCCTTCAAAATGGTACATTTCCACCAAGACTCAGCATCGTATGCATGGTGGTTTTGGAAGAGTTGATATAGTTTTAACTCAAAAATTCATAAAAAGTACAAAACAAAAAGGCTGCCCAACTGGCATTGCATGCCTTCGACCTCGGTCAGTATTCTTCTTCCAGGTGCATAAAACTGACCAGTGATTCAGCAAAAGTGTAAATGTATATGTCAACTGACATGCACAATTTTGTCAGCTGACGAATCACAAAGTTTATGAATGTTTACTATCACTCCGCGCCGTTGCTATGGAGGTCAATGCGGGAGGTCGCTTTGCATCTTTGAATACCGTTTTACAAATGAGCCAGTATTTGACCAAAAGTATCTTTTTTTTTTGTGCTTTTTTAACACAGGATAAATATAATCGCAGACCCTGTGCCTGTGTCTCGATCGACAGATGCGACTTGCTAGGGCTTTTAGAGCATAGACCTACATATGGTTCAGCTTACGCCGGCCTCGTCATGTAGGGGAGAGCGGGGCAAGATGACGCAGGGGGGTAAGATAATGCATTTGGAAGTCTTGTGGTAATTTGACATCATTACTTCGTATCAAAGGCCAGGGTATTCTTTATCTTTTAGTTAATAGTTCAAAGAATTCGAGGCCGAGAATAAATGAGATTTTACACTTGTGACCTAGCTTACTTACACACTTTTAGATCAAGGTTCGTGTGTATTAAAGGTTTCATGAAACTAAGTCACGTGTGAAAAATAATTATACACTCAACATGAATGTACTGGATATTTATATTATTTTATCATAGTAACCCAGATATTTGACCTAGTGGCCTACTTTTACTTCAGGACACATTCTTAAGCAATGACCATTGTCATGCCAAGTTTAAAAAAGGTCTGTGTACCACTAAAAGAATTACTGGCCAGACACGGTTTTATGCGGGTAACACACTGTAACTAATATATTTTGTAAATTGGCGTATTTAAACATGGTAATGTAATCAAGAGGACTGAGCATACGTTATGTCGAGTATATGTGAGCTTTGCTATTGCAAAAAAGGTTTCTAATGGTGCATGATTTAGACATATTCATCCACATAAAACACGCAAAAGCTTTTATAAGCAAGCGAAAATATAGGATTCCGTTGAAATCATAAAGGAAGCATGTAATCACGTGTTTTATTATTGTTGTGCATGTAGATCTCATGATAATTGTAAAGGGGCATTGCACACAAAAATAAATATCGTATGCCGGTTGAAAGCTGGGGTAAGATGCCGTACCTTTATCATTTATCTGTGTTATGGCCTGTTAATTTCTTCTGGAAGTTTTTGTATTGTTAAGGGAATTAAAAATGTTTGTGTCAAGTACAGGACCTTTAAAAGACGTCGATTAAAGGATTAAATTGCACAAATACTGAACAACTAACACATTACAAAAAGATATACTAAAGAGAACCTTAAGCTTTGTTGGAAGTTTGCTACATATTATAAGTCATAGTCAAAGGTTAAAAGTTTTCAGTGGTGTCGTTTTGTTTCTTTGTGATCCTTAGTTTACCACCAACACCAACTTTTGACTGAATACAAATTGGAATATACTGTCGCGTATATAATTTTAGCACCCCGGTGTTTATCTCATATACCCTGCTGCGTCATTTTGCCCTTCTATGCTGGGGCAGGATGACGCAGTCACAAACTGTATTTGGGAATGAAACCAAATAAAAAAACATGAAAAATACAACACTATATTTATTTTGAGTTGAAAACTCGATTACATGAAAAATGAGCAGCGCAGGCTTTCTGCCCATTTACATGTAAAGTGAATAAAACATGCCGGAAGCAGAGATACATACATAACTAGCAATAGGTAAAAGAAATCATATTCAAGACAATCAAACCCAGGTCTGACTATTCCACATATTACTCATAATCATAATTACTCATGAAAGGTTTAGTGGAGATACGTAGCTCCCACACAGGCCACCAAAAGGGTGACATGTCAGGGAGGCAAATTGCTTACAAGATTTAAGTTTGCATTTTACACCCCTTGAGTCAGTCATTAAAAGCTGTGTGTATCATGTCTTTGGTTGAACATCTTAGTAAAGCTTTACAAAATTTTGCACGTGGAAACCGATACTGCGTAAACCAAAGAAGTTGTTCTAGCAAAGATACAAACATGACAAGAAGTAGATAATTAAATGAAACATAAGACAATCAAACTTGACTATATCATGCACCACTACGAGATATAGATGAAGAAAATATATACCTCCCACACAGGCCATCAGTGAGGTTACCTGTCTGGGAGACAGGTAACTTACAGGATTTACATCTATATTTTTATCTATCCCAAGCGTTGAGTAAATTTTCAAACGCTCCGTATGTCATGTCTTTAGTTTAACATCTGGGTAATGCGTTCCACACAGTTTTTGCACCTTGGTATCTGCTACTATGTAAGCCAAATTGGGTTGGCTTAGGTCTTGAGATATTTAACTTATTTTCTCCCCTCATCATATGACTAGGCCTAGTAGTAGTCGTAGTTTTTATTGACCTTGGTCCAAAGCAAAATACATGTATAAGGCGAATAACGATAACAATAAAGCAATACAATCGCACCTCACTCTTACAATATAGATTACTACAGAAATCTTTACATAAATGATAACACTTATCAGTCAAAATACATTAGAATTTCATGAAGCACTTTAAAGTCTGCTGAATCCTTCGCTTCAGTGACAGCCATAGGGTATGGAAGTGTCGGTTTATTGTACGAGTCTTGAATGCTTTGAACTAAATTACACTGCTGTATAACATGTGCCTCGTCTTGTATACTGCCGCATCTGCACACCCTCTGGTCCCGCGGTAACCGAGACCACCGCCACGTCTCTATACGTAAATTGTGAGCAGACAAGCGGAGACGAGAAAAAGAGACTCGTATGTATTCTGGGATATGAGCTCCTGCCTCCTTTGCATACACATTATGAACATCCAGGCTCGCATTAACATGTCTGTACATTGTAAATTTTGACTTATCAGACGTTCTAACCCGATCTTTGATAACACGCAAGCCATGTTCAAAAACGTCCATACCTAATAACGTATTAATATAGGACCCTGTACTTGTTTCACCAGTTTATCTAAAAGCATACATCAAATGATCAACCTGCATCCCACTTCTTTCAGATGTCATTCTCTGGAAAAACACCTTTTGTTTGTGTTTTACTAAGTCTTTCAGCATAGGATACCCCAATTCCACCAGGCACAAGTCATTAGCAGTAGTGATACGAACCCCTAGCAAAGCTTTCAGGGCACCCATGTACAAACTTTCCTCCTTTCTCAAAACAACAGTAAACCAACTTGCACATCCATATAAAATAGATACCATAAATACTGCATCCAGGACTTCCTTTTTCACAACGAAAAGCATGTCTGGATTTTTATTGAAAAATGTTACCAGTTTAAGTAAGTGTTTTCTCACAGCATTGGCATGCTCATTCACTGCTGATAATATACTGCCGCCACAGGTAAAACACTGCCTAAATACGTATACTTCTCGCAATAATCTACACGGAGCACATTATCCGTGCCTACAAGGAAAGGTAACTTATCAGTAACAGAGCCGTTTATGGCCATAAATTTGGTTTTACTTTCATTGATTATCATACCAGCTGACTTACAATAGTCCATCAATATGTTCAACTTTTCTAAACATTTGTCCCTTGAACTAGCAAAAATTACAGTATCATCCATCAGCATAAGTATATGGAGCCATTTCAGAAAACTGTCCCATGCGCATTTGCTTTTACAGCTTTGTATAAGATCGTTCACAAAACATGTACTTGACATCAAAGTAAGGAAGTCATGTAAATATTCAAGGAGAGTTTTATGAATAGATATGTATACAAACTTGGCCAAGTTTTTCAATCTCCCAGTGTTAAGAGTGCTCAATGTTGCCTCAGACAATTATTGTTCATATGATATGTTACAGCGTCAAGCTTTGTTGCAAGGCATTATAGCCCAGAGCATAAAATAAGGGCCCGTTTTTCATGTTCTGGATTCCTTGCCATGTTTGTGGCAATGTACACAAATGCCACACTAGAGAGCAATGCTTGAAATTTGAGAGAATATATGCTTTACATATATCCAGTATTGTATGTTTGTCTAGCAAGTGGCGCATTTTACAGAATACAGTCAGCTGCCTGACAGCTTTCTTGCATAGATTGTGACATGGCGTAGATCAAAACTTATCTATTGTCAATGTTTATTCCAATGTGGAGAACACTTTCCTGGAATATCAACCTCCTTAACAGTTCATTTCAATTGGTGCAGGTTTTCTTGTTCCTGGCTTCATCTCTTTTGGATAGGGTCGAAATATATGGCCTGAAATCTACTGATATTTGGCTGCACCTGGTTACTTCGAACCAACTGATCGTCACCTGTCCTGAGCTGAAGACCATTCAACATCTCCTGTGTTTTTCACAATAGTATTGTCGTCAGTATAATGATACATGCCACAATCTACCACACAAAGATAGATGTCATTCATAAATTGAACAGAATCAGTCCCAATAGAGACCCTTGCGGAGCGCCCTTTTTGATATCTTCCCAAGCACATGGAATTTGGCCAATTTTGACACGTTGTATTCTTCCAGTCAGGTAGCTTTCCAGCGAGGCGCCAGGCAATCAACGAGGCTGATTTGTTTGTACCATATGCTTCAAGCTTGGCGAAAAACAAATGATGTGGTAACTTATCGAAAGCCTGTGATAAGCCTATGAGTACAGTACCTACATGACATTTCTCATCCAAGACATTGCGCAAGTCTTCTATGAGTTGCTACTAAGTCAGTTCGGCAGCGTCGTCAGTTCGGCACAACATAATTGGGTCATCTTTTAGCCAATGAGTTTTTTTGCTATGATAATTTTTATTTACTCTGTTCGAACAGTTCATGATTATGTATGGTTTACATCAATAAAATCCCTTCATTAATTTTACGCCGTGCATTTGTGTGCAGGGTTTGCGCCAGAGCCAGAGGGTAAACACCCAATAAAAGGGCATTATTAATATTCGATGGCGTTTCCTTCTTTTTGAGCAATGGAGTAGACACAACGCAAAACTCAGTCACGGAAGGAGATTTATACGCAACAAATATAAAAGAGAATATCAGATTATTTCACAATAATATCAATTGAATTCATAGTATGCATAGATAAAACCTGAAATTAACCTCCCATTCACATGATATGATTACATGTGGATCTGCTGTTTCGACTTGAAGGTTATTAAAAATCCAAATGAAGATGACAATCATGGAAAAGTAATCGAAAAATGAAATAATTAAAAGTTAAAACCTAATACTACAACGTGAAATGAATTTCCCCTGCAAATGAAGATGACAAGTAAGAAATGGCATAACTGATTAAAAGATAGAATTTATGACCACAACCTGAAATGAATTTCAACTAAAACAAAACGAAGATGTTGAGCAATGGAATATCACAGTCAAGTAACAAGACAATGTTCGCCCAGGGCTACTCTTCGACACGGGGCTGTGGGGGCCCTGACATTATCTCACCGGACCGCAAGCCACATGTTACCCGAAAAACACAGACACCAGCCGGACATGGGGGCGGTCCAGACAGATTCCGCCAGAGCACACACCACCCCGTGTGTTGTACATTCATTGCTATATACAGTATATTCCTTTCTATATACAAAGTTTAGATTGGGGCAGCAGCTGAACTTATATTGCATGGTTGACAAACTTAATGGTTGTAAATGAGCAGGCTTCCGTGGCCAAAATCAGCCCAAGGAATTTTCTAAAGACCGCCTCCGGTAGTGCCAAGCTTCAACAAGATAGTTTTTAACCACGTGGTTGTATAAGTCACCAAGATCTTTACCAAAATCATATGTATGTTCTCCCACGGACCACATTATTTGGTGCATAGAGAAGCAGCAGAAAAAGTTGCCAGACATAATCGTAATTGAACTTTTTGCACTCTTATTGCAATGTTTATATAGTCCACACACACACACACACACACACACACACACACACACACACACACACACACACACACACAAAACAAACTTCGCCCGCTTCTATAATCGCACACAAAATGGGTCACCAAACCAAACATTTCTCTTTCTTTTGTTGGAGACCGCAGGTAATTCTGATGTGGTATATCGTCAGTTGCTGCAGTATGTCAAGGAAACCGGGATTATCATGTGGATTATAAATGTGACCCAGTTTCTTGGTTTGTGTTCAAAAGAACTGCCAGAACCAACAATGACATCGAGCTAGATTGGTTACCGATAAAAAACGATGTAAGAAAGAATGAAGATAAAGTATTTTCATAAGATGAAATTTGACTTGCCCAACACACGTCTCTGTAAACAAATGTTTGATGCTTTGTTGGAGGAAGACAGTATTAACCAGCAACAAGCCAAAGCATGGCCATACATGGCCGAAATAAAGAAAATATTTAATTGTAGCCATGGACCGCGCTTTTCATTCAAGAAACCCCGAGTGGCTACGTTACTCTTTAAAGATATCTTTAAAGGCATGCAAAATAAGCTTTGTCAACGAAATTGATGAGAAAAAAATCATTAAGATGGTATCAAATGTTTAAGCGGTCCACTTTTGGCAAAAGATATTTATTTCATGTCGATGATTTTGCTAGTACACGTCTGAATTTCCAAGCACTCACAGGATGCCTTTAATCGGGAGAAGATAAGGAAAGATGGAGTTTATTCGATATTCTATGTAAATTATGTAATGAAAAAAAAAGAAGATTTGGTTCATTTTCTATTCTTGTGCCCAACACGGAGTGATTTCAGAACAAAATTCTATAAGCGGACTGGCACTCACGCAGGTTAAAGCAGGAACCCATTTGAAAATCAACAGTATTTTCCACAATATCCATTTATCTTTGTGATGTTTGTTATCTTTGTGAATACAACCACAAATTGTTAGATCTATATATTTTAATATATCTGCACGTTAATGGTACTACTGCTACTCACCCATACCACGAACAGTATATATAATCATACATTTTTACGAGGGATAAACATTCCCAAATTTTCTCAAGCAGAAGCAGTTCACAAATATGAAAATCACAAAAAATTCTGCTAATTGGCATTCGCTTAAAATCCTTGTATCAATTCTCGAAAATGAAAAGTGGGAAATTCTCTGTTGGAGTTAATTCAGGAATTTTGCCGTGGGAGTATAAATGATTATACACTATCTGATATTCCACAATCTGTACTTTCTTTTTTAAATCTTCTGATGACCAATTAGGGTCACCTGTATTATCAAAATAACGGGATTTCATTGATACGAACATTATCCTGTTTCTCGCTTATAGCTTCCACTTTCTTTTGTTGAAAGTTTATGTTGTATATATATATATATATATATATATATATATATATATATATATATATATATATATATATATATATATATATATTGGTATAACACACTCCATTCAGCGGAAGCTCACACACTAAAAAGATAAAGAACATTTGCAAAGTATAATGTAGGCCTATATGAACATGGAAGTATCATGAATAGTTTTGTGACAAAGATCAAGCTACACGCATTATTGTTGGAGGTACTTAGTACAATGTTTCTTCTTCTTCTTCTTCTTCTTCTTCTTCTTCTTCTTCTTCTTCTTCTTCTTCTTCTTTTTCTTCGTGGAACTATGCATTCCTGTATAGTTGGTGAACATTTGGTGTGATGGTCGTGCATGATGACCATTAGTTTATCAACTTAATTTCTCATGCCACAGGCAGCTCTTTGCAAAGTGTTGAACTGTGTGTGTATACTTTCCCCGCCTTGCTCACCATGGCGTGTCATGCATACCCGCCACCTTTTAATCCAAGGTGGAATATGATCCTCTTAAAAGTGATGTTTTGTTGGGAAAATTCTTCCTATAGAAAGCTAAATATCTATCTACGCGGTACTCTATGTCCCCGACAGGGTCAGGAGCAACGGTAATGAGCAATGCACAATGAGCATAACAAATAACTGATTCAGTCTTCAAACTTTGAAGCAGTTGACATGAAAGTTGAAATGATATGCTCATTCTGTGTGAACTCTTTTGTTTTGCTCACAACACTTTGGCATAGAGGTCACTTGACTTTAGGTGTAATGTAGTTTACACAGTAATTGCCCACTATGCTTCAATTTTACGACTGAATTTGGATTTCATTTTCCTGTAGCACTCAAGATTAGTTTATACAGGATCACACAATGGCTCTAGTGAGGCTGCACCTTTTGCAGCAGCAATGTCTATATCCTGCTGACCTATGTATATTTAAGATCTGATTCCCATTGCAGTAACTTTGCAAGTGGTACTTGGTCATGCTGTGTTTGAAGCTCATGTACTGCTGTGTTACCATTCTTCTTTAGATCCCTCACATTCTGCTGTTGCTCTACAAAAAGGTCGATCTATGTGTTGGTCAGCATGGTGGTTCAATTTGCGAATTCTCACCCCAGCACTTCGTCTATGCTATGGCATGCCTTCTCTAAAATACCATGGTGCTTTTGAACAATACCCAACAGTGCATGGAGGCACATTTGTTTCAGGGATATGAACTTTTCATAGTCTTTCTTGATAGAGCTAACTTGCAATATTGTATGCAGCCTTTCTTGTCACATGAGACGTGCAGTTCTCCTTTCGTGATTAGGGACCACAGACAACAAAATGTTCCTCTCGAACCAGAGATACCATACAGTTTGCATAAGAATCATAGTCCTCATGCACAAAAACTCGTATCTTCTTTTCTTCTTTCCCAATTAGCAGTTGAAGTTGGTTTGTAGAGTTGCAAAAGCTGTAACAAGGTTGATATATTAGTCTTTCCAATTAACACAAAGGATGACAATGATGCTTTCTTGCGCATTTTGGTGATTTCAAGTGAACAATTTGTAAACAGAACTTAAAACTTTCACCATCATGGTCTCCGACTATTTCAATCCACAACTCATCCAATGGAATGTTGATGTCTGACCACACAAGATTTCAGCACTTCTGGTAATCGCTTAATCGATTTTCAAAAAACTTTACCAAATGTCTGAAAAAAAAAAACAATTGGTGTATCACACTGAATAATACCTTCCACACTATCAAGCGATTTTTCATCATCGTCCTTCATTTTGGAAGCCTTCCCTACCAGGTAATCTCCAACTACTAGCTGTTGTTCCATTCTTTCAGACTTTTCCGTTTCAAATTTGACACCAACAGCATAACAATATCGCTTTTCTTTACAGTCTATAGGCCAAAGATGTTGGCCTATGTGTACTAAACCAGCTTAAATCTGTGTACTAAAACTGGCTTCAATCAAATACAATATACCTTCCAGGCCTTATTATATTAATAGTAGGTCTATTTATACATTTAATTTTTCCATATGATTGATGCTAAAAATGAATGAGAAATTGATTGTTTCAATGTTAATTTGTATGAATTACTTGATCATAATTTTCTATGTTTTTTTCTGGAACATTTGTGTGCAGTTGGCTTGAAAACATGGCAACAAAAAGTCGCAGGCTTTTAGGCCTATTAATAGGTTATATCCGTATTGATCATTAGTACATAGAGGTCTTGTTATTGAAAGTTGTGGGGTCATTTCCCGTCTTCTTGTGTTAATCTGTTCTAGCTCAGTGCCCTTCCCCATCTGCATGTTACCAAGAAAATAGATTTTTTACCCCCATTTCTCTTTTCCCTACCCAAGTCCAACATTCTTTGACGTCAGCAGCTGATCACTGCGCACACACTCGCAAACAGCTTGTTTGTCACTTTCTCTTAATATCTTAATTACTACGACAGCTGTCTGTGCCCACTTTCCTTTGCTTTATGGTACAAAATAGATGCTTAAGTTCACTTTCTGTCAGCAAATGTTTATGATCAATGTGTCAATTCAATATAGCATTGTCTCAAAATTAACATAATAACCACATTTTTTTTTGAATTTTGAAAAGCAAAAATAATGGATCAAGTTAATCAGAGCTCCTAATCTATTGACTAAAGTGATATCTGATTGATTATATATTAGCAATTGGGTTGAGTTGCCTGGTGTTGTTTCAAGTCCAGGTTGAGTCAGACCCCTGCCGCCAAAACTAGCAAGGAGAATTGGGAGTGAAAACCACCCTGTGAAATGGGTCTAAGATGGGTATCTTTAGCTGAAGTGTACACAGCATGTAGGCCATCTGACGAAAGAGGCACAGGCCATGATACTGAATTGTGCATAGGATATCCTCTAATTACTGATGCCAGGACTGAATGAATTTGATAACATACAAAGAAATTTGCCCAAAAGATGTCCCTTTGGAGGGTAACAATTCAGATGGTTTCAGAGATGTGTTTTTGGACTTGGATATTCAGGTCAGTAATGACAGGTTTTGTATTAAAGTCTATCACAAAATAGATGAGTTTAACTTTGAAGTAGTTAATTATGCTTTCCCGGACAGTAATGTTTCGGATACTATTGGATATAATACATTTTTGTCACAGATTTTGAGATTTGGTCGTATTTGTTCTAAATTTCAGGACTTTGCATCAAGAACCAAATTTATTTACAATAAACTTCAGTCAAGAGGATTCAAAGGTGTACTTTTGATCAAATATTTCTACAAATTTTGCTGTAAATATCCCGAGATGGTTAGAAAGTTTAGCTTCAATAATTTTAGAGATTTTAGACTTGTCTGTTTTGCTACTTAATTTTATCTTTTGACATAATTATGTTTAAAGGTTCACCTTTCAGACATTTTTAGGTTAGCTTGTTTTCTGTTAGGTAAACCCCCAGGGGCTACAGATAGCAAAAAGCGGCCTACGACAGTTACAAGCTTGCCTAATTGTACTTGATATCTGGTTAATATTTTCATTGCATTCTCTTGACATAAATAGAAAAGACTTTCATTCTTTTCTGACTTGCCCAATAATTTTAGAGATTTTAGAGTTGCCTGTTTTGCTACTTAATTTTATCTTTTGACATCATTGTTTAAATGTTCACCTTTCAGACATTTTAGGCTTACATGTTTTCTGTTAGGTAAACCCCCAGGGGCTACAGGTAGCAAAAAGCGGCCTACGACAGTTACAAGCTTGCCTAATTGTACTTGATATTTGGTTAATATTTTCATTGCATTATCTTGACATAAATACAAAAGACTTTCATTCTTTTCTGACTTGCCCTATAATTCTACTGTTAACATCCAAAGATTATTAGAAAGTTTGGTCACAATAATTTAGTTTTTAGACTTGTCTGTTTTGCTACTTAACTTTATCTTCTGGCATCTTTCTGTTTTAATATTCACTATCAGACATTTTAGGCTTACATGTTTTCTGTTAGGTAAACCCCCAGGGGCTACAGGTAGCAAGAAGCGGCCTACGACAGTTGCATGTTTGCCTAATTGTACTTAAAATCCTGCTAAGAAAAATTGTTTTGATAGCATGTTTTTGGCATAAATGTTAATGACTTCCATTCTTTTCTGATATGCCTAAATGCACATTTACTCAATATTACAAAATTACACAAAATTGGCAGTATTTTCTCAAGTGTCACAAACCTGACACATTAAGTTGACACATTGACTCAGGGTTGGCAGTTAAATAGAGCTTAATCGTTTGAGGAGTAGGTGTCATCATGGAGTTTGTTTTAGATCGCTGGTGCAGGATGTACATTGTTGCAGTGCTTTTTTGGATTTCCCTTGGTTTGTACAGGTGGTCTAGCTGCAACTATTTATTTTACAATCACTGGGACTGAATATAGTGCCCCAGCTTGTTTCCACTTCAGTTAAACGTTGGCGGATGGTTTAACTAGGATAAGCTGTCCAGCTAGAAAGGGTACATATTGGTTCAGGGGTAAGTCAAATTGTTCTTATCTGAACCTGTTCTATGTAAATTTGGTAATTATGGTTTGTTTGACAGGTATTCTTCTTTGATATGAAGCTCTGCATTTATAAGCAAAACTTCACATATTTAGCTAATTTATCAGTTGCCACGTTCATATTTATTCATTATAATGTGGGTTGTCTTTGCTGAATATTTAGCTTAGACAAGGAGCCGCTACTCATAGAGACATATACGGGTAAAAGGCTCCGAAACATGTTGAGTAGCTACCCGCTGAAGACCCTTTAATTTATTTGGGCTAATACAGTCTATGTCAAAATTTTACATAGGAACGTATGCAATATGGACAATAGAACTTCTATGTATATAAGTTAGACAGGAACAGGTTAGCTTATGGAGAGTAAAGAGTTCGGACTGCGGAATAGGGTAATGACTACTAGGAAGTAGTTTTGGAAAAGAAGACACAAATACAATACAAATAGGACTGCAGGATATATGGCATCCAACATCTGAAATATTTACCAATGTTAGGACTGACTGAACTCCATTACATGCAATAATATTGCAGGATGTACCTGATTTAGCATCTCATACATTACTGAGACCTCAACTAACTGAGCTCATGCAATTTACATTCAATAGTACTGCAGTAAAAACCTCACAGACTATCTGAAGCATTGCAGACGCGTGGACTGACTAACTTCTATACAATGGATGTAAGGCCATCAAACACATAGTAGTGGCCACTTCCTATGCCCTCAGTAAATCTTCTGGGGAAAGCTGTCTCGAGTTGAGAGTTGCCCATATCAGATTTAACTCTGGAAGTGTGAGTGATTGTCTTTTCTTCTGGCCACACTTGCCATGTGGCACCTGTGGCCAAGCTCTGTCATATAGAATTTTCAGGACTGACTGGCACAAGTGTAGGAGCACCTTTTCCTACCCTTTCTCTTGGCTTTCCTTCTGGAGACGGATGTAGTTTTAGTGGAGGGAGCTTCTTTCTCTTTCTCTTCCTCAAAGTTCTGCTCCTCCTGCTTGGCTTCTTCCATAGTAGTGGCCACCTCTGAAGTCTTTGCTGGGGAAGATTTCTTTTTCTTTGAATTAATAGTCTTTTCCTCTTTTGCGGGGCTGCTTTATGGCATCGGATGCCTCCAGAGTCTTTCTTGGTTGTGATTTCAAAGCAAACTTCCTTTGCAGCAATGTTTCTTCTTGAAGGAGTCTTCCTATTCTTGTCCACCCTGTCTAAGCATATGCTTATCCTCTTCTGCAGTTCAGCTGCCTCTTGTAAGAAGCTGTATCCACTGGCTTTGTATTGCTGCCATCTTCAGAGTTGTATATATATATATATATATATATATATATATATATATATATATATATATATATATATATATATATATATATATATATATATATACCTAAATATATATCCATATATATATATATGTGTGTGTGTATGTGTGTGTCACCGAGGAATTGTTGGAAGCTCTAATGGTAAAAATCACAAAACCAAAACCTGGTAGTCCCTTGACACACACGGTATTTATTGAAGCGATCCATGTACACGATGTTAGACCACACCTTGGTATCACCAATACCATCGTTTCCACAAGATGAAACACTGTCACCACATGATAAGCCACATAAACAAAACATTTGGCATGTCAAAGTGACTCCTGACCACTCTGCTCCCACAAGGTCCCTAGTGCAAACATAAGCCGATGGGTACATGTCCCCATTGTTTCGAATTCCACAGTCTGATAAGCTGAAACATAACAGCAACATGCCGAGCAATATGAATAAACTTGCCATACACGATCCTATCAGCTCAAACTTGTTGACCAAACCAGGTGTCCAAATGCAAACCCAAATTAGCATAGCCCGTGCCATGCACTGGCTTTATCGTATATATGAGTACCAGGCAAACTAGTTTGGGGCCGAAAAACAAGTGACCAATCAGGAAAGTCTATCAATGAAGCTATCCCAGGATACCCCACCCTGGGGGAAATATATTTTGGTATTCCACCAACATTTGTGCAAGTTGGTCATTCTCTTGGTCACTAAAGTTCTGTGAGCTCCAGTGCCACAACTATGGGAGATGTTTTGGTATTGTGTTTGATTCTGTATATGTTTCCTCTGTGGTTATTGTAATCAGTGTCTCTCCCTGACTCTCTTAGTCACATATTTGTGATGGTGTCAAAGTGGTGCATTATCAGAGTGTTGCTTCTCTTACGAATGAAAGGCCATTCTGTGTGTTCCAGTAGCTCTAACCTGTCCTTTCTCACCCCTTTCTCCATTGAATATAAATTTATAATATTCTACAGCATTCACTGCTTTCTGTACAGTTTTTAAGGTTTCGTTAATGCATCTCACTTTCATGTTCAATGACAAAGTATTTTTGAAGGCATCTTTATAAAGGCCAACTGGTCCAATATTCACAAGTCAAAATCTGGATAAGCTCACAGATTCAAACAACAAGATCCATTCCCAAGAGTTAACGCAGACTCTCCAGATCTCCTCCTGTACAGTGATAGCTTTGCCTTAAATTGTTCTTTTCGTCTGTGTGATCCAAATCTCTTTGCAAGTGCAGCTTCAATCCCAGTTTAGCTCTGCCTATCAACAGCTGGCATGCCGGCATAAAAATCTCAGGCTGTGCCCTGCAGACTCACAGCAAGCATGCAGGCTTTGGTGGCATAATTTCATTTGTGCAGCTGTGCACAGGCTAGAAAGTGGACTTGATATTCCTACCTATCACTTGTCCCATCGAATTTATGTGGCTTGATGGTCAAGGAGTGATTACTTGTATTGGTTATTTCCCCTCCAAAGGTATGTAAACCTCTGGAACAACAGCTCATTGGAACGGCATGTCATCTGCTAAGTTCACATTTTCTCATCCCCCCCCCCTTACAGTGGTTGTGCCATTGACCAAATTTTGGTGATTTGTGACTCCACTAGCTGCACTCTCTGCTGTAGCTGCTCAGAAATACCACTTTGCTTGAGAACATGATTCACCTCCATGGGATCCTGAAAGTTATCTATTCATCAACCTGTTGTTCCATTTTTTTCCTTTTTAAAAAAACCTATACCCGCCTGTGAGATGGTTGGAACATGATTGGAGCAATTGGAATAGTCAGCACAATCAGAAGGATCAAACCAGTGGCCACTGCCATCTATGAAACAATAAAGGAACAATACATTAAATGATTATGTAGTCCTTTGTCCTATTTTGAAGGATGGTTGGAAAGGTTGGAATTATGGTCAGAAAGATTAAAACAGTGGTCACTGCCAATTATAAAACATTAAAAGAACAATGCATTAAATTATTAAAATCATCTGTTCCTATTTGTGTTCTCTGACTCATAGTTATAATGGAGATAGAGTGTGTTTATAATGTTCCAGATTCAAAAATATCACAAAAACGATGTAGGCTTACTTTCTCATTTTGTTGTAAACTTAGCTGACTGACAAGCCAGGAGAACTAAAATTTGATTGGCCCACCAGGTCTCTTTTATTTTTGGCAGAAGTAATACAATTTGGGTTTTGAGTGGTTAGGCTTATACATTTTGGAAACACTATAGTCTGCAGTTAATGAAGAATATTTCAAAGGTTGAGAAGACCGGTTTAAAACCACCAGTTGCCTTTTATGGGTGACTGCCTGTCTCAAGGCAGGAGTAAAATTTGTTTCTTCATATTGGTATTGCATGATGAATGTTGAGGCATTAGTAGCTCTGGAATCTCTTTGCTGTCATTGTTGGGTTTGAAATTTATGTATATGGGTCATGTTTTTCTCTACTATTTGGTAGGATAGTCAGAATGATCAGAATGGTAGAAACAATCCAATTGGTTGGAACAATCAGAATGGTTTGAAGGATCAAAGCAGTGGTCACTGCCAATTATAAAACACGGAACAATCAGAGTGGTCAGAGCAACTGGAATGGTCGGAAGGATCAAATCAGTGGTCATTGACGCTTATGAAACAATAAAGAACAATACATGAAATTATTAAAGTTCTTTGTCCCTATTTGGCAGGATGAGGCTCTTTGGGAATGATAAAAGCTCTCGTGGAAGTCCTCTCTGGAGCAATGGAATAATCAATCTCCCAGGAACAGTTACAGTGGTCAGAATGATTGGAGTGGCGACAAAAGTATCTGAAACACCAACAAAAATGATATATACAATGATTTAGGATCTCAGGGCCAATCTGGATGAAGCTGCCTATGGACTGATGGGAATTCTTCTGGAAGTCATATATTCCTGTCTGCAACAGTTGGAATGGTTAGAGTACTCAGAATAGTCAGAACATTGGACCAATATCTACAACAATGACAAAATCATTTAGGGAATGATTAAAGTACTCTATCCCTATCTGGAAGAATGGCACCTTTATTATGGAATGATGGGAATTCTGATGGAAGATGTCTGTCTCAGACTGGAATGATATATGTCTCTCCACTTATGTTCCGAATATTTGAAAGGCATCTGTTCCTCCCCAAGACACGAAAAACAGTATGTACAAAATGAGTGAAGTCCACCAGCAGTCTACATGGTGTGTATACCTCAGCTAAAGATACCCGAATAAAACCCATTTCACAGGGTGGTTTTCACCCCCATTTCTCCTTGCAAGCCTTTGCTGCAGGGCTCAGACTTGGCCTGGACTTCAAACAGCACCCAGTAACTCAAAATAACTGTAATTACATAATCAATGAGATAGCACTTTAGTCAATAAATTAGGGGCTCTTACTAGCATCATCCAGTAAGTTTTCAAATTTAAACATTAATGTGGTAATCATGTTAATTTTCAGAAAATGCTATATTGAATTGACGTATTGATCATAAAAATTGGATGACAGAAAGTGAAGTTTTGCATCTATTTTGTACCATGAAGCAAAGGAAACTGGACACGGAGAGCTGTTCTAGTAATTAAGAGAAAAGGACAAACTAGCTGAGAGTGTGTGTGCAGTGATCCGCTTCTAGCTTCAAAGAGTGTTGGACCATGAAGCAATAAACTAGAAGTTTATTGTCCCATGCTTGGCCTTGGGTAGGGAAAAGAAAAATGGGGGTAAAAACTATATTTTCTTGGTAGCTGAGGTGTACACATCATGATGTAGTGAAGGAAGGGTCTGCGTTTTTTATATCTAGTGACACAATGATCAATGATCCGTGACCCTTGCAAAACAATTGGAACAGTAGGAATGGAATGGTGAGAATACCTTCTAATGAAATGATACTCACTGTCACCACCTAAAGCAGTGGAGTGATTTATGAAATTGCAGAAGGAACCACTGCTTCTCCATGGAATTCTCTAGGTTCCCGATAAGATATTCACACACACAATCATGTAACAAAACTTGACAAAATATTCTGCATTCTGTTACACACATATCTTCAATTGGTGTATTTTGGAGTATAAGTCTATAATTTCAATGTTGATTTTTGATCATTCCAATCTTTCTCATTTTTTTAACATTATTGTAATTACGTCCAATCTCTGCAAATTCTGATATATGATTAGTCTCTGAAACGAATATACATATGTTGATCACTCTACTTTGGTAAGAACTGTGAATCCACCCTTAGCAAAGCTTTTCATGGAATAAGTCTAAAATTTCTGATGATGATTCATGCCTGTTGCACTTTACCAAAGCTGACCCATAGAAATGCTGCCATCTTCTCCCATGCTGAATTATGACCATTAAAACTTCATATATAGCTGATTCTTGGAACTACTCCTAAAGTGATCCTGTTGCTGATTTATGACTGTTGTGACTTAACTATAGCTGATTCATGGATGGATGTGGCATGAGTTGGAATGCCTGGACCAGTGCTAATTTAACCAGCAGCCATGTGGGGCCTATTTCCTGAAAAATATACGAAGAGCTACACAGACAATATGTGGATTAATATCTTTTTATCATTAAGTATGCAGAAGTGATCAGTGGAAGTATTACACAAGGATTTAACCACCGAGAATAATCAGAGATGTGCAATGTGTGGCATGGGGTAGGCCTGATATTGGCATAGTTTAAGCCCATGTGACATTTCCCAAGGATTTCCAACAGTGTTTATTCATTTCGGATGGAAGAATGGGTTCCAGATGATGCTCATTTACTGTGAAGCATCCACAAAACACTGCCACCAATGTTACCATCTGTCAAACTGAGCATTTACTTGTGTCACATTATTACAGGTTGAACATAGGCCAGGGACGCCACTCACATGGTCAGTTGACAATTAATTTACTGCATTTTTATCAATTACTTTCTTGCAAAATCATTTATCCAGGTATAATCTCGAAAGTCAGTCTCTACAGTTTTTTGTTCGATGGAATGACAGTAGGTACTGTGGAAACAAGTTGAACTTCTATTGATTTACTTTACTGAATAAATGAGATCAAAATTACTCGTCATTACAGGTTAGCATTTCAATAATTGTTTTTTGCATTATTCATTTTGCTTAACTATTTAAATATGACTGAAACAGTGAAGGATTCAAGATACATAACCCCATTTATTCTCAGTGGTCAGAAGCAATGATATACAGAATGATGGGTGCCGAGTCACGTTATTTCCCGCTAATCTAATACATTTACATGACGAAAGCCTACATGTCTATGTCTATGCCAGAATTCCAAAATAATCAGTGTTCCATAGCATGCATAGACATAGTGAGAACACTTGAAAGTTCCATAATCAGAAATTGTTCCTACTCTGTCTCTTCATATAGAACTAATATGTAACAGGCCAGCCAAGCCAATGGGAACACCCGAAGCATAAAGTAATAGGGAGGAGGGTTATCAACATTTTTAGCCTGTATGATAGAGAAATTAAGCCTTTAAGAGCCAAATTAATAGATTTTATATGCAGTGACAGGCAGTGGGAAGAAAACGTTTTGTAGTAGGTACCACTCTGACCATAAGCTAGTTATTAAAATGATAATTTTTCATGCGTTTGGCAACAAAATATATGAAAATGGCTAAAATATTTGAAAATGAAATATTAAAGGGCTTAGACCAAATTTTGGCAGAAACAAAAAGCAAGCGAAATTCAAACAACAAACTACGTTGTGGACGTGTTATATGTGGGCATGCGCATTTATGACAAGGAATTGGCCGATTCACTTGAAAACTCGAGCACATACAAGCCTATGGGATGCCACAACATTCGCACGACAGAGACAAAACAGAAACAAACAGAAAAATCTACCTCATTGGAGAACTTCAACGATTTTGCCTATTGGGCATGTGCACTTACAGCAGAAGTGGTATTTTACTGCCATCATGATCAAGCAGTCATAAATCATGGGGACGTAGAAATTTAAAAGTTGAATAATGTTTTGAGAAGCCGGTTTTGACCTACCAGACTTGACTTTTTTACTTCAATATGAAATAAAACAAAACGGCTTTAATATAATGGGTGCAAGGCAATTTTTTTCATACCTCAAGAATGAATGGCTTTAGATATGTATTTTCAATAACTTAAGCTCAATGATTGCTACAGCCACTTGCGTTTTTCAGAGATTCACTGTGATACGTAGGCAAATACCTGACTCTTTTCAATAACAAGTAAAACAGCACTTTATAATGAGTACAAAACAATTTTTAACACTATAAAAGCAGGCATTTAAACATTTTTTTTATTGACTGGCGTAATTCAGCGGAATATTTTTACCACCAGAAGGTTTCTTTAGGTTTACTCTCCCCTGTGTGTAAAATTTGAAAAAAATGCAAAGACGTTTTCAGTACTAAATCAAACAATGTTTATAATATACATATATGCAAGACAATTAAATATACCCCAAAAGAGATGGTTTTATACACACATTCTTATTAACAGTGCAAAAATGAGTTTTGCCACCACTTGCCTTTTTTCAGAGTTTTACTGGTCACTGTCAGCAATATACCATATAACACAAATGGGAGTTCAAAAACAAAATTTTCAATATACAGTAAAGTTAAAGTAATTATAATGATAATCAAATATTAGTTTTCACTCGAAATTGCAATATTAAACTCAGTTTGATTTGTGTAAATGTTACTTTTGCCCGTTGATATTTTTTCATGTCCTTTTCACTTGGTTGATGAATGGAAACACCATCAAACTTAGCTGTTTCCTAAAGAAAGTTTGAGAGCCATTTAAATAAGATGTTACCCACAAATATTAGATGTTGGAATTTAAATGGAGAAAATAGCTTTACGATGAGAAAGAAAAAATTCAAGAATACCTTTATAGTTGAAGTAAGTGAAGTAACACTGATGACACTCTCCGCTATGGCCAGCATCACTGTCCAGAGTGGAATGATATTTCGTCTGCCCATGACTCGGCCTATTTATTATGCTTTGACATGAATATGTAATGTAATTTTTATTTGTAGTTTGGTTTCCAACCCCGACCCACCGTCCCTGTCAGCCCTAACTTTTTTATGTGCGGTAGTGTTGTGGGCCTATACTCATCTGTCTAAGTAACATATCACATTGTCAGTTAATGTTAAGGTGTCCCTTTAGACAGAGGTTGGGAAAGGAAACCAGAAGAGAATGCCTGTGCCCTGAATATGTAGGCCTATAACATACCGAGTGAACTTCTCGGTGGTCAAGTCAACCCATGAAGGGGCAACAAGATTATTCTATGCCCAATGAAGGAGGGCATGGCCGTTCCCAATCTTTCAGTGGCGTAGGGCCATGTTTGTTTACAAATGTCTGGAATGGTTGGTACCGTGGGGAAGACCAAAGTCTGTTCTATTTTTGTATACTCAGATACTCTCCTCCAATTGGCTAAATTTGATGTGTTGATATTTCCGCGGTATAAATCACTGCAGTCAAAGTTAACGATAAAATCCATATTTGGAAACTAAGTCGAGGTACCTGAATAATAGATCCAAATATGGTTCTTAATTTGGGGTGCCACCAATAACCAAAAAGAACTTCGATTTCCAACAACTGCCAAGCAATGCATTGAAACAAATGAAACTGGATGTTCTCCGGTGAACTTTCCAAAACGGGCGAGATAAATGTGACGCAACAAGTTTATTTTTGCCGTCCATTATTAAATTTTGATGGAGAGAAACATCCCACACCAGCTGTATCAAAGTAGAAAGATGCATAGTGAACAAAACATGTGGACATGAGCCACAGGAAGAGTCAAATTTATTGAATGTGTTGATATGCATTGTAAACAGTATAATGTTGATCGATGCTCATTTTCGCAAGATCAGTTATCTTACAAAACAAATTCTCCACTCTGCTTTTTAGTCACAATGTTCGTATGGCGATGTGAAGCAGATGCAAGATAGTTACTTCAACATATATGGTTTTCATAATTTTTCTATAAATGACGATAAAGAAAGGAAAAATGTCTTTCGTGCATGCACTGAAAAAGCCAGAGTCGGTTGAAGCGCCAAGTGCTGGTTTAGCATGCCCTCCTGCGCCAATGAGACGGATGAAGAGACAATATGCTGGTCGCTAGAGGCTTGACAGCACGTGCACACCAATGACGTCTGTGTATTTGCTCAAACAATATCGTCATTATTGGTATTTGTCCAGGAAATAATGACACACAGTGGAGAGAAATCTTTCGATGTTTTTTTTTCTTCTTCTTCTTCTTTTTCTGTGTGATATCTTTATTTGTTGTTGATAACGGGACAGATTTCTGCAAGAAAGTATTCTCTGCATATAGCGGGACATCCGGTTGTAAGAGGATCCGAGTTTCTGTGTGCTATGGTACAAAGCTCCCCTTGGCAACCCTTCGGTTTCTATTAAATCAATCTTATGTAGAAACTGTTCAATGCCCACAAAGCATTCTCAAAAGGCATAACCGAAGAGATAGAGAAGTCCGAAGATTGGAAGGAGGGCTCAAGAGCTAGTTCAAGTACCTTTCACTTGACCTGCTCATGTTGGAATGACATTGTGCGTCGCCTTATATAGCCTTACGCCAGCCTACCATTTCGTTCCGAGTGTCCCAAGCATTCCAGTAAATAGCTTAGAACCAATAATCTTAAAAATACTTCCTGTTTCGATGCAAACTTTTGACACTTTGTGAATGCTCCCACAGACTTCCATCTTAACAACTCTTCATGACACTCTTTATGAAAAAATTAATAATGTCTTGGTAACCTTTTGTAATGGAAGACTTGTCAGACCTTACATTTGGATTGGTTAAATAAAATGGCTATGTGGCAGCAAATCTTTCATGGAGAGCATCAAGGGACAGTGAAATGTTGATGTTACTTTAACATAATAAACTAACAGAATGTACAAATATGCCGCTGACAAGAAATTCTGAAAAGCATTTTGCAATATCTATTAAACTCTATAAAATAAATCTATGAATTACAATTAATAGAACAGTATGGTTGCTACAGTACTTTTGGGGCCATAAGTTACGTTTATGATTGAATGATCTTGACCCATTTATCAAGGTTATGGGACAATTTTGAAAAATGAATTCCAAGTATAATTGCCTCACATAAAAACACGCCAGTACATTCGAACCTGTACCCGCTATCAAGGCAACCTTCTCCACAAAGGTTCATCTTCAAAGCAGTGGGGTGCTTGGCACTCAGCCTATTGCTCATCCTGAATTCACTGCCTCATGGCGACTTCAGTATCTGGTACAAAACCTGTATTCTGGGTCCTACAACTGGAAACTGTTTGTAGTTGTATTTACAATTTCAGGTAATGGTCAATCTGGAAAAGTCACATCATATATTGTACATTACATTCATTTGACAAATTAACCCTTCCTCAACACTAATCACAGATATAGCCTATTTTGGATGCTACCTTTACAAAATATCCAATTGACTTTGCTGCTGTTTTGAAAATTGTCAATTCTGCACCCAATGCCAATGGTTTATAAATGAGCCTTGGAACGATCTTGCCGAGTGGCGATGGGAAGAGGGTTATAATATATGAAACCATAAGAATATATTTTGCAAATATTTCAGAGAACATCAATAATGATATGACACATGCTGTGGCTGCAATCTACTTTGATATTCAAATCAAATGTATTTTTGTGAGTTTGTCCCGCAATCATTGCATTGATTGCGCAGTGTTCAAAATGGCACTCGCCACCACATGGCATCTTGTAATGGTAATTGCAGGTACTACTGTACCATGATTATACCATGCAGAACATGCCAGAGTATGATAAAAAGAGTGAAGGTAAGAAGAACATTTTCAAAAATAAGGTGAAATCATTCTTGATGTAGGACTTCCATGAGATGGCAGTGCTGGAGAGGGACTGCTTTATATATTTACAATTTCAGTATCTTAGTGTTATGAAAAATATGCCTTTGTTGCTTATATTATATTTTGCCCCGAATTAATAAACATAATATGTGTGCAAAAAAATCATTACATGTATAAATATAAAAATTGTCCTATCTTAATTGATAGCATGGCGATGGTCTTTTTAAAAAAATATTTTTTTACTCATTTTTGCTAATTTCCATCAGATTTTTGTGCAATCTGGAAAATAGCCAAATAAGTACAATAATGACTGCTATGTTGTGATTTTGTCAACCATGTCAAGGCAACATTTTTCACTCGAAACTCCCCAGAATGCACCATTTTGCATGATAAAATTCGAAATTTGGGGGGAAGGGGAATGCCCCCAGATATCCCCCCGTAGCATGCCTTCAGGTGCTTGCTTTGGACCTCTTGTCCTTTGGGCCATATATGTCTCATGTGGGGCATTGAAAAAATTTGTGTGCTTTTCTGGACCACTGGGGCCTCTGAGTTTCTAGCACTGGCCTGGGTAATTCCCTATTTATTAGGGAAGGGCGGCTTGAAAGTACCTTTTTTTCCCATTAATTCTAGGGTTGGGCCTTTTTAGTAGGGTCTGTCAGGTTACCGGAACCACACATATATTTTTGTTACGCCTTAGGTAACTTGGACATTTATTGAAACATGTTTAAAATGGACGTTCTTTCCCCTTTTACGCATTACCTGTTTTGACGTCAGTTTAATTTGTCACGTGGACAAAGCCGGAGACACTTTTTCAACAGATATTGCAAAATGCAACTACATCCCAGATGTCCCAGGGTGAAGGTCTTGTATATTGGACCTAGATTAAGGCCAAAGATGGATGGCCTTGACCAATCTGCAAAGCTGACAGTGCGATTTTATTCGAAATTTATTCTAGATCATGACTTCAAAAAGCTTTAAGGTGGCATTCTCAAAGTACTTGTATTAGAGCAAAGGCAGAATTGCCTATGGGTGACGCTGACCTATTACCGAAGTTCACATATCAAGTTAGGTTAATTCCGTTTTCAGATCATAATAAGAAATTTTGGGAAGCTAACCACCGTCAAAGTGCATATGAAGTCATGGTAGAATGGCACATCGGTCCATTGTAGTTTATATATATATATATATATATATATATATATATATATATATATATATATATATATATATATATATATATATATATATATATATATATATATAATTTTTCTATTGTCCTCAATAAACATATGTTTGATAACTAGAATGTAGATTAGATGCATAATTGTTACTCACACAGGTGCAATTTGGAAGTTTTTTTTATAGCTTTGAGTATATAAGGCGTTTAAATTTTTAATTGCTTCTAATTTGTATAATGTAAGAGATAACATTTCAAACAAGGTGGATAAGTTTGCTATTAGCGCTATGAGCATACCAAATTTTGAGTTTATGGCCTGAGCGATATGCAAGATAAGTTCTTGTCTAACTTACAATTGCCTAAACTCTTTCAGCACAAATTACGAGTCAAGTCGGATTAATGAAACTAAACTGCTCTGAAATATCATCAGAATGCTGGATTGATATTGCTTGTAAAAGGGTTTCCATTCAAGTACCAGCATGCCTGTTGTTAAAATGAATATAAGAATGCCAAAATCAAGATTTGCATATGCAGACTTTGGGCGCATTGTGCCCGGAGCACACCAAGGAAAGCTGGTAACTCTGACTAAGCTTGGCTCCAATAGAGTTAATTTATATTGTAACAAATCAAATCTGATGGCATGTCCTTCAGATAACCAGCCATCGTGAACATTCTGCATTGTATAGCTGTTGGAATTTTGTCCCTGTCTATGAATTTTCGAAGATAAATGAGATACGAAATTTATATTGAGTATTTCGTGACTAATTGCGATCACCTGCACTTGTGCAATTGAATATAGTTGGTATGATGTAAAGTTCTGGATAAATTGCTGATAAAGAAATGAGCAACCGATGGAAAAACTGGTGTCTATGTTGACCTGATTTCAAAGCCCCAGACCAACATATTTTTCTTATATTATAAAGGAATAGCTACTTCATGTCAGATTAAGTTTTTTTTACATAAATATTACTTTGATACACATGAAAATATTTACCGATTAAAATTTCATGTTCAATAAAATCAATTCGTTGATCATATGACCTTCATTTGCTATCTATTCAACTTTGTATTATGTCTACCATATCTTGTCCATGCAGATCAGGTTGGTTCTATTATGGAGAGGATTCATAGGAGTAAACATAAGAATTCTTTCTGACGTTATGTTATAAGGACAGTAACTTATAGCTTTGTTGCTCTTAATTGATTTTAAAAAGAGTTTTGACACTATCAAGTGGAGTTATATAGGCGAAGAGCTTCCTGCATTAAATTTTGGGCCTAATCTCAGACAATGGATACAAATACTATATATAGGGGCTGCAAGCTGTGGTAACAATGTTTTTTTTTATTTTTTTTTTACAATATCACGAGGTATAAGACAGGCTGTCCCCGTGCACCCTTTCTATTTGTTCTAGCTGTAGAACCATAAGCTATAATGACAAGTTGTGACAGAGATATTTAAGCATTAAACTTTGGTAATGGAAAGATTAAAACAATAGCACATGTTATGTTTCAGACCAAAAGTCTACAAAATTACAATTTAGTTCGTTAGATAATCTCAGACTTTCTTAAGGATTATGTTGCAATATGGAAAAAACAGGTGTTTATTGGCTTGAATTTGAAAAGTTTGATGAAGCTTGGGATTTACATGTTCTGGAGTGAAGTTGAATTTTCTACTTTAGGCATAATTTTTCAATAGGATGAAAATCAAATGTGTGCTCTGAACTATACTACAAAACTGCAGTTATTTAAAAAAAATTTGAAAAGTTTGGAAAACAAGAAAGTTTTCTTTAATTGAAAAAAAAAAAGGTTTTAAAAAGCCATGCTACTTCCAAACTTCTATTTCCTATATCTTTAATACACACTGATACAAATATTATCAGAACTATACAATCTTATATTTATCTGTTCTTGTGGGATGATACTGCCCACAAGGTTAAAGGGACAATTATGCAACAGGGTATTGTTAATAGAAGTATTTACCTTATACACTTTGGTACACAGGTTACTGCCTTGCAGCTCAATGGGATAAATCGCATATTCAGCAAAAGCAATGCAAAGTGGGTAAAAGTATTTCAATTGTTTATACATGATGTTAACCTCAAATATTTATTCTTGAGTAGGTGTCATCTTCATTTATCACAAATCCATTTACCTTTGTTTTTTACATGATCTTATTTTAGCATGGAAGCAAATTCAAAGTTACTTCCATCCTGCGAGGGACATATATTTTTAATGTTTGTGGTTTAATCCCTTCAATACAATTAATAGAATTACTATATTCTATAAAACATTTGATATGGGAGGTATACGGTTTAGTGGAGATATAGTAGATAATGCTGGAGAATTCATAAATGTAGACATTTTAGAAGCCAAGTTTGACATACAAATAAACTTCATGGAATATATTTCAGTGAGATCAGCCATTCCGAGAGAATGGAATAAAAAAACTGGGTTCACCCTTTGTAAACGTTTAGAGAAAGCCCTTCTACTGTATATTTTATGATAGGCGGTGTAAAACCGTTAAACATATAACTTAATATATCAATTGGTGTATCATTGCAAGTGGCTTGAAAGATGTTCCCGTTTGTGTAACCACATGGCGTGAACTTTTTTATGTTGAAAATGAAGAGTTGGAAAGCATATTTAGTTATTTTGTTTAAGTGCACCATGGATAGTAAAGTACAAACATTCCAATTTTTAATCTTGCATGATTTGTTCTTCATAATTCAAGACCATATCAAATGGGCCTTGCGGATTATGAGTTATGTAATTTGCGCACAGAAAAGACACTATAATACAACGATATTTGGAGTGTAGGTATGTCACCACATTTTGGTCTTATTTTGAGGACGGGTACAATAAATACAGTCCAGGAGAAATCATCTCTTTATCCCTAAAATATGTAATTTTTTGTTTCTTTCACAAACAATGCTGTTAGACTTTAAATAATTGTCTATTGACTGCCAAATATTATATTCACAAAGAATTGTTTAAAAAGAAAAAAAGAAAAAAAAGATCATATGCTGAATATTTGCATCATCTTAAACATAAAATATCAGTGGAACAGCATCTTCTAAATTCCAATGATAAACAACACATATTTGAGAAAAATGGTGCGTTATTGTATCTGGTCAACTTTAATTACGTTTTGTGAAACATATATGCATTCTTATCTAACTTGGATGTGGCTGACTATATATATATATATATATATATATATATATATATATATATATATATATATATATATATATATATATATATATATATATATATATATATATATATATATATATATATATATATATATATATATATATATATATAAAAATGTTCAGTAATTTTTTTAATCGCAATATGAACCTTAGCATTAGTCTTTTATTTGCAGAGATAGGCTCAGCATGAATCTATCCAGTTTGTCTGTTGCTTGCTGAGGACAGGGCCAACAACTGGAAGAGAGAATTTTATCAAACTGATCCATGTCCATCGTAAAATAGCTTAAAATATCCGCTGTTGTCCAATCTTACCTCTTTCACCAGTCTGTAGTATTCGCCAAGTCTGTTTCCTTTTGTAATATTTATGCACCCAGATCCTGGTTGTTGATAGGCACTGTATTAAGGCGGTTGAAATCTATGAAGAACTCTTCCTCACTATCCATCTTAAAGTGCAGTGATAATATTGATTATGCTTATATTGGTTTCCTTAAACACCTTTAATGGACCTTTATTTCTAGAGTAGACTTGCACCGATCTTAAGCCTATCTCATTGTCAAAACATTCTCTAAAAAGGCAAAAGCAATGTCCATGGTGCATAATTTTAAAACCTTTTATCAACTGACAAATTTAATTTAAGAAAAAAAAATTAAAAACATATCTGTGTACTCTCCCTATAACAAGGTTCGCAAAGTCATTAAGCTAAAGTACCTGGTCACACACGCTGTTAGAATATCCAAATTATCAAAACCATAATGTGTCCACAATGGTATTTTCAGTTTTTGGTCATATTTAAAAAAAGAGAACTACAGTATCCCTTCCATTGAATCTTGAGCATTCCTAATCAAAGTATAAGTATGCAAAATAAAAACAACACCTAGAATGAGGTAAAAGGTCAAACACTACAATTTGGTCCAGAAACCAAAACTGTCCCTGAATACTATGTCAAATCAGTTATGTTGATTTCCTAGAACTGCACCTACCTTGTCTGTAATAAATAGCTCTGGTGCATACAGATTGTATTTTTACCCATGCATTTATGTGACAAATCTGATTGTTAAACTTTTGTGATATTAATCTTTTTGTTTCATTAAATTGAATGAGACAGGATAAACTTAGTAGCTATCAACACCATAACAGGTTTGAAATGCTGTGAGCTCCAGTGTTAGAGAATTTATTATTATTGTGAAACATGCTCATTGTGACCCTTCTTTCATGTGCATTTATTAATATTATCTGGGAGATTGATAATACACACTTTCGAAGAAACAAAAAGATTTGTCAACATCTGCCTATTTTTTAATGTAGATATTTGTTCGCGTGGATATACTGAACTGAAACTTCTCGTCTTGAAAGTAAATGACGAGCACAAGTTTGAGACAGGAAAGGTGCACCATATGTACCAAGATACGCTAGTGTAATCAATTATTTGAAATAGTGTTTTTGTGTTGACAAACCATGTAACAGTGCAGGGAAATGTAGGGGCATTACCATGGGTGGGGCAAGACCCCTAATGTGACATCACAAACCACGTGACCCACTACCCCTTACGTTTATATCCTGTACATGACCCTTCTTCTTGGGCCTACATTTTGATCATGGTCTGGCGCAAGTCTCGAGGCTTTGTAGGAATTTACAGTTGTAAGTTGAAAATTACATTTTGGATAAAATGTTTTCCCAATATGCTTTTTACTCAAGCAGTCTCAAGATATAATACGCAACAAATGAGTTTATTGTGAGAGAAAAGGACTTCATCAATACCTTGTCACAGGTAGTGCCAAAATGCATTATCCTCAACATTCTTTACAAGGGATATGAAGAGATTTTTTTTCAGACGTAGGGGCAATCTGATCTAGACAAAACCACACAGTGTGCAGTCTTGCCCCAATAATTTCTTTAATGATGTCCACTGCGAACTGATATAGGCCTTTTATTAACAAACAATTGATCTGATTTCTTTCAGTGTTCCCAATCCCAGACTTTAAGCTGAGTATGGGCCTCACTAGAACTTGAAATTAATGTACACATCAACTGTATTACTTTGTAGATTACAAGGGGAGTACCTTATGCACTGCCATTGGCGTGTGGCTCCAGTTGGCCTCCTCTGCACACAGACCTCAAGTTTTGCCTGCAACTATGGTACGCACATACCAGAGTAAAACAATCACACAGAACAGGTGAACTCCAGCTTTGATGGAAACTGCACGGCACCTGCCCTCACAGGGAATTGGAAGAAGACCGGTTGCTGAATTGCTTTGTATACCCGACCCTACCCTGAGGGATAATATTATGAGGGTTTGTCAGCCCTTCGTATTAGACATAGTCACTATTTTATGTGTTAAAAAGTACCTGCAATTCCCATCCCATCCAGTCTTCCCCCAAGCTGACCTACCCAAAATTCCATGGACCTTGAAAGCCTTTCCCTTCAATTAAAAAACAAAAAAAACCTCCTATACCGTTTGCTCAAAGAGAGACGAAAGCTGGATTTGATAAAATGTCAAAAATGAAATAGATATCATAATCAAGGCAACTATTAGTGATTTTAAGGTCAGGAGAACTGATTTTTTTTCTCCTGTTTATAATAGAAGGCATTTCAACTTCAAATGTGTATACCTTCTCGGTTGACAATCTTAAAAAATGTATTAAACTTAATATTTAAAACGAAACAAACAAACTTGCCTATCCAACCCAATTATTCTGAGCCCAGACAGAAGCACAAGGGAGAATATATCTGTATTTCCAATATTTGCTCAGTCCGTTCAGGTAAACACTGACAAAGTTGGCCTACGTAATGTCAGCAGAGGAATAATATGAGTAGTAAAAATTAATTTCTTAGTTATTTGTTGCACATGATCAGCTAAATTTCATTACCCTTGAATGTTTATTGAATGATTATTTTGGTCATCATTCACCAGAAATAATTGTCATGAAGATATGATATTTATGTAAACAGCATGTAGGCGTTACCAAATATGGTTAGGAAATGAGTTAAACTGACATGAACTTAGACAGTGTCATTGCCATATATCCAAACCGTAGTCCTAAGGAAACAAATCCAAGTCAATTCAAACCAAAGGCAATGTGCCTTGGTATGTATAGCTGAATCACATAATTTATAGTTCCGTCTTTACCCAAAAGAGTTCAAACCGTATGTGCAAAGGTCCATAGGGCAAAAAAAAGCCATGTCTAGTTTTAACATGACAGAATGCACAAAGTTTTGTTTAAAATTATAGGCCTTTTTCAGTAAATTAGCTTGAACAGGTGCATATAGGACCGTACAATTCATGAAAAGGAACCAAAAGTTGCAGCACATCAGAGAATTTACAAGCACAGGTTCCTAATTTGTTGAAAATGTCAATAAAATTCAGCAATTAAAAAGGTACTCGTTGCAACCACCATCTAGACAATGATCATCATCCATATAAGTCCACAAAGTGACACTAACACCAACATAAATCTATCAGAAAAGCCCCCTAGGCCTAAAATGACCATCAACAAGAATCCAAACAACATTATTATACAATTCCATGTGTTTTAGACCTGAAGTTAAAGGCATGACGTTGTTTTAAAGGAGATAAGCTAAGAGTATATCAAAAAGAAAAGTGTTTGAATTTGCAAATATAGTGGTGAAAAGTCAATACATTGTGAAAAACAAAGAACAAAATGAATGTAAAATTAAAGTGGAAACAAAGATAAATTTATCCTCCCTACCACTTCTCCATAAAACTGGTCTCATTTTCCTGCATCAGAAGTTGCGACCAGAGCTCAGTGACAAGGCAGCAGCGGCCACCTTGGGGTTGATCTCTGACTGTGGTTTTATCAAAAAAGACCTATACATCTCTTGGCTAACTCATTTCATAATGAATACTAAACCAAGAAGAGATGAGCCAATGATTTTGATAGTAGACAACCACATTTCCCACATATCATTGGAAGCAATTGACTTTTGTAGGGATTTACATGTCCACATCAGCATTCTGCTGCCAGTAGCCACAAAATGCAGCCACTAGATGTATGCTTTTATGGTCCTGTGAACAGCAGATAGGCACAGCAATGTGACACATAGATCATGAATGATCCTGGTAGATCTATCACTCAGTATTAACTTGCACAACTGTTCGTTGCTGTATACAGAAAGACACCTACCATAGACAAAGCAACCAAGGCATTTGCCACATGTGGCATCTATCCCTTCCATGCTTCAGTTTTCACAGAAGACTTTTGGGCAGCAGTTGTGACAGAAAGCCCAATAGTTTATAATGGAAGTGATTCTGTAGTGGGAAGCGCTCTGATTACATCCAACCAGATTGAAGAACCAATTGCCATGCAAGGAAATGTTTCTGAGTCCTGCAGAAACAAGAATGACCACAGAAGAAGGCAATACTGCAGTCCCAGGAGCCACACTCCCAAACAAGAATGATGCTGCCAATGCCAGTGGCACCATACTTGACCCAAAAGGAGTGAAACAGCTGTGACTCTTACAAAGCCTTCAACTTCCAATGGTGTACCTGATAAAGAAGAAGATTAAAGTGACTTGCTTGTTTCGACATCGAGTATGAAGCCATGCCCAGCTGCTGAGTGTAAGCAAACTTTTAAGAGAAAGCAACGGGCAAAGACAACATCCCTCATTACTGTATCACCCTTTAGAATAGCTTTGTTTGAAAAGCAGAGAGGCAAACAAGCAAAAGGAGCTGGAAATGTAAAAGAGTGTGGGGAGCTGGAAAAAAGAAAACGAATGATTTTACCTGCAGGGTTCTTACGCGAATGAAAAGTCATAGAAAATATGAAAAAAAAATGAATCCAAGCCTGGAAAGTCTTGGAAAATGGTTATTTGGCATGGAAAGTCTTGGAATATTAAGATTTATTTGGGGAAATATATTTTAAAATGACATAAATCCCGACAGCTCGATCATCTGGCCGTTCTGTAAATAAATTAAAATGAATTAAGTAGGTTTTTATCGTGTGTGCAGCACACATTAATTATAATGGTACTGTCTGGCTGCACCTCTGTGTTCATAGTGCACCTGGTGCTCTAAAATCTAGTGTTGTAAAATTCCGCTATGCACGCTGTACGTTTCAGAAGCATGTGCGCAAATGGCAGACTGAAATGCCAAATGTCTTCACGGGTGTACATGGTGTGTGTAGATGGGGCTGAAAGTTGTGCTTCGACTTTTTGGATTGTGGAGTGTCACGTATGTGACTACAGCTGAGGACACAATCATGCCAGGCAACTGTATTTTAACCAGTAATGGACAAAGGATCCGTAGTATAGTGACTGGTTACGTGCAGACAGCAAAAATTGTCATCGTGCATTCTGTTTTGCTTGTCAGAAGAGTTTGATGTACGGAACATAAGCGAGGGGGCTGTCAAAAGCCACCAAAAGGGCGAAAAACATGTCTCACGCCTATCCGGATTGAGAAGTAATACAGCTGGTAATATGTTGGTGGATTCATTCTTTAAACCAATCACAACTTCAAGTTCAAGTTCAACCAAGACTTCAAGTTCAACTAGACAAGTACAACAGAAAGTTGGACTGAGTGAGGGCAAGTCTTTGTCTTCTTTCATTACACGCAATGGCATGTTGAGATCGCAAGTGATATGGACTTTGAAAGTAATTGACTTTCATTGGTCATACAATTCCTGTCCAGACACAGATTAACTATTTAAGTGGATGTTCCCAAACGATCCAATTGCCAGACAATTCCAGTGTAATGAAAGGACAACAGCGTATTTAGCTACATTTGGATTGCCCCCCCCCCCCATTCCACAAGCCTTCTGGCACAGAGGGCAAAAGCTTCACGATCAGGATATGTACTGTTGTTTGATGAAAGCATGAACAATATGACTAAGAATAAGCAAATGGATATTAACATCCGTATGTGGCATGGGGATCAAGTAGTATCACAGTATTTGGATTCCTGATTCATGGGGCATGGGACAGCAGAAATTCTTTTTGATGCATTTAGTAACTGCATGACAGACTTTGGGCTTCCAAGAAAAGCACTGTTACAAGTATCCATGGACGGACCAAATGGTAATAAGAAACTCCATCATATCCTTAAAGAAGATTTGGAGAAAAATTATGACAGCACTACTATAGACATTGGTAGTTGTGGATTACATATGTTGCATGCTGCATTCCGTGATGGTGCAGCTACCTCTGCTTTGAGCATAGACCAATTCCTGAGAGCTGGGCACATCTTGTTCCAGGACACACCTGCACGACGTGAGGACTATGACAATATTGTCAAGAAAGGTGTTAAGGAAGTCAAGTATCCATTAAAATTTTATTCCATAAGATGGATAGAAAACATTCCTATTGCTGAACGTATGTATGATATCATGCCACAACTAACTCATTATGTGGTAGCTGTCCAGGTAGGTAGCTGCCCAAACCCTAAGCCAAAAAGTTTTACAACTGTCCAGGTAGGTTGCAATAATTTGCTTATGCCAGCAAAGCTGTAGTGTTATATCTCCATTGCAAATGAAATATGTCAATTTTTACAAGAGTATCAAACTGACAAAGCTATGGTACCTTTCTTTGGCACAGACCTCCACAACTTAATGCAAAAACTGGTGCAGAGATTTATCAAATCTGAATTAGTTGAACAGGTCACTACCAGAGAAATCATTGGGTTGGATGTAAAAGACAAAAAAAAACCACTGCATGCATAAGAATATTGATGTGGCGTTCTGTGCCAAAAGCTTGCTCAAGAAGTTAGTGACAGAAAAAAAGTGAGTGACAACAGGGTTATGGCTTTTAAAATGGAGTCAGGGACCTTTTACAAGCACTTGTATCCAAACTTCAAGAGAAAAGCCCAATTGGATATTCTTTGGTGAGAAATATGTGTTTTATGGATCCCACAAGTTGGCAAAGAGTAAAACAAACACAGTGGACAAACTGCGTAATGTTCTTACTATACTGTCTGAAACCAATGGAAAGAAACCTGTTGCACTTGTGAATAAATCTGATTGTGATGTCATTTTGAATCAGTTTGCCATGTTCATTGATGAAGTAGTCAAACCATCTAAATCAAAATTTGCTAACTTTGATGTAAAGAAAATTACAGTTGACACTTTCCTGTATCAATCTATGGGAAGTGATAAATCTCATACTAAAGTGTGGGGCCTTGTTAAGAAATTGTTGTTGCTGTCCCATGGGCAAGCATCTGTTGAGTGGGAGTTTTCGGTGAATAGACAAATTGAGAGAGTAAATCTCAAAGAGAGGTCTTATATTGTACAGAGAGTAATTTGTGACCATTTAAATCATGTTGGGGGTTTATTCAATGTTGATATTTCAAAGGCTCTAAATATAAATGCAGCCAGTGCCAGACAAAAGTACCATGCCTTCCTTGATAAACAAAAAGCAGAATAAGAAAGCAGAAAACGTAAAAGGGAAAGTGAGGATCTCATGGGAGAAATAGATACACTACAGAAAAGAAAGATAGCCATTAAAAATTATATCGATGCTCTCATAAAATCCGCAGATGACTTTGCAGACAAAGCAGAAAGAACCAGTAACCTGACAATGATTGCTAAGTCAAATAGCATGAGAAGGACAGTGAAAGAAAAAGAAAAAGAACTCAAATGTGTAGAAGAGCAGACTGTGGAAAAATTAAAAGTTCTAAAAAAACAGTTAAGACTATGCCTTTAAATTAAGGCTGTAACATGCAGTATTCAGGTGACAGTGTGTTGTCTGACTGAAGATACATTTTTTGTAATTTAGTCCTACATGTACTAGTCATGCTTAAAACTACATGTAAACACTTGAACTAAAATTTTGGTGTTAGTTACAGTTTACTTCTAGTCACAATATATATATATATATATATATATATATCACTTAAGGAGGAGATGATCTGTGATGCAAACTTCAGTCAACTGCTACATGTACTAGTCATGCTTAAACTCCATGTAAACACTTGAATTAAGAATTTAAATCTTGGTGTTACAGTTTACAGTGATACCTGCTATTTAAGACCATCTTTTAAAGCCAGACAAAAGTGGTCACGTATGGCAGGTGGTCTTTCACTGCAGGTAAGCTTACAAACAAATTAAAGGCCATTGTCTTGAAATGGTGGTCTTAAAAACGAGTGCAGTCTTTCACGAGAGGTGGTCTTTAGAGCAGGTACCACTGTACTACTAGTCATCATATTAATATTATTACAAGAGCAGATAATCTGTGATGTTCATGGGGTATAAACATAATTGTTGGTTAATTGAAATTGCATAAATTTAAATTCAGTCTTGGTGTTACTACAGTGGTACTTCCAAACAATTAAATTTAAAATTTAAAGGTTGGTGTTACAATTTATTACTAGTCGTGATATTAATATCATTAAAAGAGGAGATGATCTGTGATGTTCATGGGAAATAAACATAATTATTGGTTAATTGAAATTGCATAAATTGAAATTCAGTCGTGGTGTTACAATTTACTGCTAGTCATGATATTAATATTAAGGGAGGAGATGATCTGTGATGCTCATGGGGAATAAACATGATTATGGTTAACTGAAATTGTAGAAATCTTGGTGTTACTTCTAAACATTTGAATTAAAAATTTATATCTTTACGTGACTGCTAGTCATGATATTAAAATTAATAGGCGTCAGGAAGGAGATGATCTGTGTTGCTTCTGGAGAAAAAACATAACGGCTGGTTCACTGATTTTGTACACATTAAAAACCAAACATAAAATAGAGGTGTTCTTTTAGGGATCAATGTACTGTACAGTAGTACGATGTAGGTCATATATATTTATCACTATGTACCCCATGTTAAAGTCTTATCAATGAACAGAAAAAAACACGAGGTCACTATTTTTCCTATGATGTGTAACATTGATCCCCTTGTAGGCATTCAACCTTGACAATGTTATTAAGTTTGTGTGAGCGTTCTTGCCTCATATTATGGGCGTTTTTGCCCCGAGAATGTTGGGCAAGGACACATATTTTAGGAACTTTTAAAGGACGGTAGTAGGAATAATATCGTAATAAATGCATTGCATCTATTTTTTCTTTACGTTTAGTTTAACCTTTTTTAAATAAGGTGGGTACCCATTACACAATTCAAAACACTAAGGCATGCCATCGACCAAAAGCAAGACTGCGTGATCTTGCCTCACACTACCCTAGTATATTTTCACATAAATTGCCTCATTGTTTTGATTCATGATGTAATTCACAGATACCGTACAAATTAACAAGACACATAATGCGATGAAAGTTATTTATGAATCCTGAGTTGCTGTGATATTGCTAAACTGTGATATGGTGTTGACATGAGAATACAGACACGCTCCTGGACCAACACGAAAGTTTTGTGACATATCTTTTTTTTGCCAGAAGTTTAACACATGAAAAAATGAAATGTATAAAAACCGATATATCTCCTATATATGATATAATTTCTGTTTCCGAAACTTTCTTGTCACCCAACTCTCCTGAGGCCGACCTTATTCTGCCAAACTTTTACAAAATCCTTCGATGCGATCACCTCAGTGGCGTCGGTGGTGGAGTTGCTCTCTTTGTTTCCCGATCATTTGTGGCCAGTCAATGGGCTGACCTTGAAATACCTGATCTCGAAATGTTGTGTGTGGAGTGAGGTCAGATTACACAATAATAAATTTGTTCTAGGTATTATTTACAAACCATCAAATTCCCCTGCTTCTTTCTGGGATAAATTTCAAGCAAAGTATTGATTTGGCGAGAGCCTCGAACATCAACAATATCATTATAGCTGGCGACCTCAATGCTGATCCTAGCACATTGCAGGGTATGAAACTTGACCAATTTGTGACATCCATCCAGTCTCCTGTCACTCCACATCAATGAGCCAACACGTACTACTCAATATTCTGCAACGTGTCTTGACCAGATTGTTAGCAATACTCCTAATTTTATCACAAGCGTGCGAATTCTTTCACCCAAATCAAATTGGGACCACTTGGTCATAGGTGCTGATCTATTGTTCTGGCGTAAAAGAGACCCGACATACAAAAGACATGTTTGGGACTTTAGCAAGGCAGAATTTAATTTATTTCGGACCTATCTCAATACTTTAAATTGGGACCTATCCTTCCCTTCTAAAGATATTAACGATTGCTTCAATTTATGCTCGGAAATGTTTCTTGACACTGCCAAACATTGCATCCCAAACCGAGCTATCGATATTCGTCCTTTCGATGTCCCTTGGTAAAATTCACAGTTACGACCCTTATGTCGTAAAGTGCACTGGGCATATGAGAAGGTCAAAGCTGATGGTCCTAGTCATGACATTGACATGTGGTCCTTGTATTGTAGATTAAGGAATTATTATCAAGAGCAACTTAGAGCTGCTGAACAGAATTATCATGATAAACTCTGTATCTCTTTAAACATTACTAATCAAAATAAGAAAAGTTGGTGGCGCACAGTCAAGTATTTTCTAAACTGTAACCACATAACCTCAATACCTTCGATATTAGTAAATGATGATAGTATAACTGAGAATCTGTCTAAGGCTGAAATTTTAAATTCATTTTTTTCTCAAACAATGCACACGACTCTACATCTGCCTCTCTCCCTGGGGACATTTTACATTCCAAAAAATACAATTTGCTCAATTTCAATTTCAGGTAAGGAAGTTCTGGATATTCTACATAGCCGAGTGTTTCTTAGGCCAACCCAATGGCATTCATGCCAAATTTTAAAGGAAGGTGCGCCTTCCATTCATAAATCATAAGCTAAACTTTTTAACCTATCTTTGAATAATAATACGTTTGCTACTAAATGGAATCAAGCTAATGTTACCCCTTTCCATAAAAAGGCGCTGAAAATCTCTGCGATAAGTATCAACCAGTTTCCTTGTTAAGTTGCATTCGTAAGGTATTCGAAAAGGTCATTTTCAAGCATGTTTTCAACTTCTTTAGAGACAATTTATTAATATCAGCCAACCAGTCTGGTTTTACACCAGGCGACTCTAATGTTAGTCAGTTACTTGTTATATATCACAAGTTATGTCTTGCTGTTGATCAGCAAAAAGAGTTACACCTTGTTTTCTTGAACATCAGCAAGGCTTTTGATAAGGTTTGGCACACTGGCGTACTTTCCAAACTTGAGAAAATTGGAATTTGTGGGGATCTATTGAGATTGTTTTCTAGTTATCTTTCAAATCGTAAGCAACGTGCTGTGATTCAAGGACAATCCTCCAGCTGGGGAACAGTGAATGTTGGAGTTCCACAAGGCTCTGTTCTCGGACCTCTTCTCTTTTCAATCTATAATAATGATATCGTTGACCTTGTCAGATGTAATGTCAAGTTATTTGCCGACGACACATCTCTTTAATTAACAGTGGACGATCCTGCAACTTGTAGTGAAATTATAAATTCGGATCCTTGCTGTATTGACGAATGGGCAAACGTTAATTACCTTGAATACCCATAAAACCAACAGTATGCAATTACACTTTAGGTTGTTTCTCCAGACCACCCATCTATTCCTTTTAAGGCCTTACACTGCAAAATGTCAATACCCAAAAACATCTTGGTATTACTATACGCTCTGACCTGAGATGGTCTGACCACGTGAACAACCTAGCTGCTAAAACTGGAAAGCTTCTTAACATTATGAAAAGCCTCCAGTTTTGCCTAGACCACCAAATTTTACAAACCATCTATTTTTCTTTTATAGGACCTATTTTAGAATATGGAAGTCCTGTTTGGGTTGGCTGCACATCAACTGATGCTGATAAATTCCATTCAGTTGACTGAAGACCTTGGATGGCAAACCCTGGACTCTCGTAAGAAAGCAGCCAAATTATCACCAATGCATAAAATAGTTCATAAATTAGTACCTAACTATTTGCAATCTATTATTCCAAATAATGTGAATCAATTTCCTACACTTTATAATACTCAACAAAGATATGATCTGCCTCATTTCAGAGCCCCCACTGATTTATTAAGAATTCTTTCTTTGAGTCAACTGTACTCTTCTGGAATGAATAACCTTTGGAAATTCGAAAGTTGCCATCTATACCCATATTTAAATTTAGATTACGTGATCACTTTGGGTGGTCCAATAAGCGACCAGAGTATCACAGTTTTGGGGCGAGATATAGTTCTGTATTGCATAATAGTCTCCACTTGGGTAGCAGTCAGCTGAATTCCCATCTGTTCAAGCCTGGTGTCAAATCACATGCCAGTTGTCAGTGTGGTGCAAGCAATGAGGATGCTTGGCATTTCTTTTTTTTTTTTTTTTTTTTTTTTTTGCTTGTCCAAGGTATACTGTTATCTGATCCCAACTACACAATATTATTTCATCGTATGCTCCTTTTACATTGCAAACTGTACTTGTGGCTCTCTTACCTTCACCCTGACAGAGAACACCTAAATTTTCTCTGCTGTTCAAGATTTTATTGTGCTCTCTGAAAGATTCATACAAACAGGTATTGGGTGAGTAATTATTTGTTTGTCTTACTCAAAACTTTATCTGAATTATGTACCTAGTAAACCAAATTATTAATTACTTTGAACGTATTGAGTCCCCCTATCTGCCCCTGTCCAACTGTGATGTCTTCTCACTCATGCATCGTGGCAAGTCAGTGGGCTCTGCCTCACTGTGCAGCGATTGTGTACCTGTTGGTGTGCTGTTTAATTGTTGTCTATTCTTCCACGAGAGGGATTTATATAGGGCTAAGCCCTCTTCCCAATTGTGAATTGCCGATGAGAATATTGTATTTCTACATTGTTGAAAACATGAAATACATTTAAACTTATACAGACGCCCTTTGTTAGCTTGCCTGCATACATGGTGGGTAACTTGCACTTCCCAGATCATGTTTGTGTTCTTTGAATGTACAGCATTACCAAAATGTTAGGCAGTTAAGTTAATGTAGAGTTTCCTTCTTACCAAACAACAACATCCCATGATTACAAGTTTTTTTTTAGAATGACATCATGATTTGCTTTTGAGCATTCCATGTAAACAGAAAAAGGTCATATCCCTTGTGTTGCTCGGATCTAGTCGGATTACTTCCATTGCTTGCATCACTTGCATCCAGTTTGAATGGTCCTTAACTCAACAAAATCCATATTTTGCTATGGTGGGGCTGAATTGTCATTTTTTACACTGAAATACAGAAGTGGTAACTCACTGTAGATTACTGACCTGAACATTGTTGCAACTAAATTGTGGCGTGCCTGCATCAGTGATGTATTGCATTAATACCATACACAAAATCATATGTGTACCAGGGATATTTGATTATACATCACCCCTACGTGAAAAAACTACAACAAACATTAACAAATATGGCACATGAGCCTGAACGTAGGCCTAGGGTGTATTTTTGGCGATAAATACCGAATTAAACATAGAATAAATAGAGAATCTTATATTGCTGGAAATGGAGTTACTCTTTTTTTCTCAATCACGACTGCTGTTGGTAGTGAAAATCGCGTGACCTTCAGTCACTCGTGATTGACCCAGCAACAGCAATCCCTTGTGAGAGAAAAATGGTAACTTACTCTTAGCTATGAAGTATTCTCTATTTATTCTATGTTGTAAAGTTAGATGTGGTTTTTCAAGCCTTGAAACCAGAAACCATATTCCCTTCAGTAACATGATGGAAACCTTGTTACTTTGTCATTTGCCAGCAACAATAAGGTCATTCAGTAACACATACAAAAAAAAAATTAAGCATGGCGATGTTTGATCGTACATTACATGTGACGTGGTATAACTATGGCCATAATAAACAAAGATAGCACATCTGGTCTGCATTAAAAATAGGTATATAGCGCATATTTTTGTGGGTAAATATCTAGTTAGACATAAACTAAATGGAATCTCACGTGAGTAGGAGCAAAATATTGTGTTTCTTGTCACTAAAGAACACATTCATTTGTAACATTCACTCATAACCTGCAATCAATTGCAAATGTTACCAACAAAGGAGCTCTCTCATGACAGCAAAATACCTTATTTCACTCCATCCGTATGTGCAATCCTATATTTTTTCTATGTTTTTTACGGTCAAATTATAATTATTTTGGAGTGAAATTTTAAAGTTGTAACTCACTGTAGATCAAATGACCTAAACATTGTTTGGATTAAATGTGATGTGCATGCATCCGTGACATAGTCCATTGTCATTGATATAATAAACCATATCAAACGGTTGCCAAAAATGTTTGATTATATGTCACACGTGACCTAAAAAAACCATGAACCGAAACAAACATGGCACAGTAGGTCACATCAAAAGACAGGCTACTGTTGGTCTTAAGCATATGTTTTTCGATGAATACCCAATTGAACATAGACTGTTACATTACTGGATTGGAGAGTGAGTTTTTTTCTCCCACTCTCAATCGCTTTTCGTTTCCCAAGTAACAGTGATCCCCTCACAGGGTAGCATCCAAGATTTTTTCGGGGGGGGGGGGAATGATTGAGGGTTTTGGGGCCACCCAAAATCAGTTTCCTACTTTGGCATCCATTAGTGCAGGATGTGTATTGTTGGAAGCTCCTGCTATTCTCTTACCATTCAGTACTCTTGTACTTTCCATTTTTCTGTTGTGTGGTACTTGATAGGTATCTTTGGAAACTGGTCATATCACCTACATAGTCCAGGTTTCTTGGCTTGTTGGCAATCCGTGGATGTGGATTAGGAGCTAGACGTATGTTGGGATGCAAACCACCACAGGGTGGCCTGTTGGGATGACCATCCTGTTTGCTGCCTCTGCATGCATAGCAGTGGCATAGTCTGCACTGAGGTGAGTCTGAGCAACATTTGTTGCCAATGGACTTCTTCTCAGTGGCAGAAGTCCTTTGGGCAGATGTTTGATCTGCCAAAGGGAGGTTCCAATGTGGGGAGGCATGCTGTGAGTGAGAAGTCAGTGTACCTGGGGCCAGGCATGTATCCTCGAATCAAAGCACTTGCACTTCATGTTGAGATCCAGGCAGTTTGCCTTAACAGTCAAGTGCAAATTAGACCTCAAATCAAAGCTCGTTCTGGAATTGAGGCCCCTGTAGGGAAGGTTAGACCTTCTGCAAACAGTACATGGCCTATGGTCAAATTGAGATATCCCTATCAAGGTCCCCTCCACGGCCAATGCAGCTCAAGTAAGCAGGTATGTGGTACATAGGGAGGTTCCAATGTGGGGAGGCATGCTGTGAGTGAGAAGTCAGTGTACCTGGGGCCAGGCATGTATCCTCGAATCAAAGCACTTGCACTTCATGTTGAGATCCAGGCAGTTTGCCTTAACAGTCAAGTGCAAATTAGACCTCAAATCAAAGCTCGTTCTGGAATTGAGGCCCCTGTAGGGAAGGTTAGACCTTCTGCAAACAGTACATGGCCTATGGTCAAGGTCCCCTCCACGGCCAATGCAGCTCAAGTAAGCAGGTATGTGGTACATAGCCCTTCCCATCCTGCCTGATCAATGGCCAGCCATGCATCTGTAGTTCAACGGAAGGATGGTACCTTGGAGATCGCTTAAGTAGTGAACACCAAGGGGGAAGGAAGTCAGTGGTGCATGTGCGTGGAGCTCGGGTGATGTTGTCATCATGCCCCCCAGCACCTCCTGCTCCAGGCTTTCCTTCTCATGCCCCAATTGGACAATGTACAGCTGTGCAGGTGGAGCAACCACCCAAGTTCTTATGGGCAAGGTGCAGGCACAGTGGTGATTTGTTGGAGCATAAAGTTTCCCCGTTTCCTTCTTAAGTTGTGTTGGTAAGGTATTCAAAAAAGTCATTTTCAAGCATGTTTTCAACTTCTCTAGGGACAATCTATTAATATCAGTTTCCTCAGGGGACCTTGTGAGTGCCCCACTTTCCACTGTCACCTCTGAGATGCTTGACCCCTCTTGCGAAATCAGGGCCAAGTCATCTTCTGAGTCAGCTGCACTAAAGCCTAAGGTGCCTAGTCCAGTTAAGGTGGTGGCTCATACTAAGCTTCCCATGGTGGTTGCAGCCAAATCGAGGCAGATGAATTGACATCGCATATGATGGCTCCACTACTCCCTACCTGGTCGTGAGCATTTGCGCTCCAACCATGGGAGGCAGAAGAGGGAAAGGAGGCGTGGCCACTATTTCTCTTCTTAAGGCATAATATGATGCTAGAACCATGGTTTGGGTGTGTACCCAGCTGAAGATTACCAGCTGTCTTTCTGAGTAGTTTCCCATTTGGAGGGTGGAGTGTTTGGCTCATGAAGGGGATCTCCACACCTAATCACACTATTGGAACAGATATTGTGGAGTTGGAGGCTCCACAATGATCTGTGTCCCAGTAGAGATTGATCAGGCAGTCAAATCAGTCTTCTGTTGCACAGGTTGCCTCTTCAGTGGCCATGCCAATGTGGCAGTGGGCCTACCGCCATAGAGGCAATGGGTCACTCTACTTTGGGGACTGATCAGCCAATGCAAGAGGTAGCATCGGTAGTCACTCCCACCAGCCCCTAGGCCTCTTTGCCTAGTACATGCTGGTCAGCTATTGTTGCCTCCCCCCAAGGGTCAGCTTCTGTTCAGTGTTTTGCCAGTGGAGACTCTCTGCACATGGGAGGAGCTGCAGATACAGTATGGCACGCAGTCTGCAGCACCAACTACTGAGGTTTCTGTAGAGGTGGAACCTCAGCTGGATGCTAAGGCCAAGACTGAGGAGGAGCATCTCAAGGATTTGCTTCTTCGCTCAGGGGATGATATGGAGTATTCTCCCATGGCTGAGGACATCCTCGCCCTTCACTGCTCAGATTTTCCATGTGAGGATTCTGAAGAGGAAGAGGGTGGTACTCGCTTCTCCCATCTGGCAGCAGAGCAGAAGGAGGCTAAGTCGTGGCTGCTCCTTGTTCATGCCAAGTGGCCACAACCTCTGCAGTCATCTACTTCAACCAAGGAGGTTGCAGACTGATCTCACTCTAAGGCTGAGACGCCTTCACATTTGGCTAGGCGAGTGTGCCGAAGGTAGTGGGTTCGAATCCCAAACAACTTCACATTTGGCTAGGCGAGTGTGCCGAAGGTAGTGGGTTCGAATCCCAAACAGGTCGACATAAATTTATCGTATTTTTCACTTGATAATACTCTATTGGTTTCGAAGTGCTGTGGGCCATTGCTCCGACTTCGAAATTATATTAGAGGTGTATTTCATAAATTGTCGGTCTGTGGAAGTGCCCTACCGTGTCAATGTACAAGCCACACCTGCTATAACATCACCCTGGGTCCTTGGTCAACCTTTTTTGGGGTTGTCCCGATGGCCTAGAGGTCAGCGTGTTGGACTTCACATTTGGCTAGGCGAGTGTGCCGAAGGTAGTGGGTTCGAATCCCAAACAGGTCGACATAAATTTATCGTATTTTTCACTTGTTCGTTGTTTCAGACAAATGTTGCTTTAATGTGGAAAACCCTCCCTGGGGAAGCAGTAGCACAAACCATAGCAGTGCAGTTTTTTTAACTTTCTGCCGAATTGGCTGGGTCAGCAACATGCCAGACAGCAGATCCTCCAGGGATGGCCTTGTCCTGGGAAGATTGCTGGCAAAGCTGAAATCAAGGTTGGAGCTGTACTGGACCAGTCAGTCCATGTACAATTTCACTCATGCAAAGGTAATGTGTGGGTGGTCAAAGTGATCTGGACCCTTCTGGGTCAACCTCACATTGATCTCTTCACCACCAGGGACAATCACAAGATTGGTACCTTTGTGTCCTCATTTCCTGAGGATTGGGCATGGGCAGAGGTTGCCATGTGGATTTTGTGTTGTGGTAGGGGATGTGGGCTAATGCCTTTCTTTCAACCTGGGTCTTACCGAAAGTTCTACGCAAGATCTCAGAGGAGCAGAGCAAAGGCCTTCTTGAGGGCCCTGGTGACACAAAAGGAAATGGTTCTTGGACCTTTGAGACCTCAGGTGGAATTTGTGTCTACGGCACATGGGACCCATGATCCATCAACCTTTTTGACAGTTTTTTTGGGTAAAGTCCATCTCAGCGACAATGTTGAGGTCCAAGCCATATTGGGCAGCTTGTAATGTCAGAGCACTCCAGTTCTATTAGAGTACAACTGAACCTCATGAGCTGGCTAGAAACAGCTGTTTCTCCCTGTTAGGCAGACAGAGTACAGGACTCTGTGTCCTAATACCATCTGGGGATGGACAATGAAAACTATTTCTTCAGCCTACCAGCTGACTGAAAGGGTTGACGAGCTTGCATGTTTTCATTCTTCTAGGCTCATGAGACTAGAACGTTCTCTGCCCCCTAGGATACATTGAAAAACACATAAGTAGGGGATATTATGGCCGCACTTAGATGGCGCACCCATAATACCTTGAAATCCTTCTACCTGTGGGACTTGTAGAAGGGAAGGCAAGGCTGTTGGCTCTCAATTGCTTCCCAACAGCTGCTTACAACCGCTCTTAGGGGATGCCTCCCCCACCCTCTCCAGCGAAACGGATTTGGCTTGGAGCCATCAGGGGTCAAGGATGGTTGTCTTGTCCATGGCCCTCAAGTGCAGAGTTTTGGGGCTAGATTTTTTTCAGAGGTACCCCCGCCTCCAGTCTGATGTTACATCAGCTTCAGTGAGCTATGGTCTTGTATTGTGTCCGTAATATGGGGTTTTTCAACAGTACAGCTATTATTTAGAAACAGTTCTCGCCATAGATCACAAGAATTGCCACCCAATCATCCCCGCCTTTGGTCGCTCTTACCCAGTGAAGTAAACTGATTTGTGCATGTTCGCTATGACGCATTACTGCCGCCAGGTGCGCTGTGCCATGCCACAGGGCCTTGACGTCAGTAAGTGCAGCAGTATGGGATGGCACAAGACCGACAAATTTTTTATGGGAGCTCTGGCAAAGCACCTAAGGAGTGTGGAGCCAGCTTAAGTAACCTTTCGTGGTTACTTTTTCTTAATAATGGTTTTATTGTTGAAAAACTTCCTCTTTAGAACAGCATGTAAAGCATTCTGCTCTCCTTTAATGGCATTGTCACAGATACTGTGCTCTTGTGAGCGAGAATATTGAGATAGATTTGCACATATTTCACATCCTACGATAGCCAAACCGAGGGAAATGTGCGCCTACACCCGCCAATAGGCCTAAAAACAACTCAAACGAAAGCACCGTCATACTTTTCAAAGCTCATTTATCAGAATGTTTTTTTTTTAGAAATCTATTTTTTTTAAGTTTCGCTTGAAGGAAAAGGGTCACACAGGATTAACAATGCATGTTTCACTGATGCAAGCATGACTTACTACCAGTACGAGACAAATGGACAAGAATAGGCCTTTCTCTGTCAAACATGATGATCACTAAGTCTTTTCGTAAACTACCCCACAAGTACACAGGCCTTCACTCCAGTGTTGCGTTTAGCAAGTAAATGCACTTAGGTGGTTGGTTGAGCCTTGAACAGTCACAGGGGACTACGGCACCGGTATCCGACAATTTTCCAGCCACAAACTCTCTTTAAGTATAACCCTTAGATTCAGTGAATGGCACATGCTTAAACCTGTTTCTCCCCAGACATTTTTATTTCGTCCTTCATGTAGCATTCCCTCTTAAGGAACCATCTGGTTTCTCTGTTTGTTGTTTGTTTGACGTATCTGCCTGATGTCTTGTAACATGATGCTTTGAATTAAGATTCTATTTATCCTATGTTAAAAGCAAAAAACAACATTTTGGTCAAATACTGGAGCATTTATAAAACATTACCATTTTACTTGCGTGTCTTGTTGGTTCTGTCATTATATTGTTCATCTATACATGTATGTTTACCGTATGTTTAACCTACCGAAGCCTGTGTATTGTACTTATGTGCTTTTGTTAAGTTTATATTTTGTTTATATTTACTTGTATGTTTATTATGTTACCAGTATTTGTCCAACTTTCAAGTATTTGATCTGCTCACTTTAATTTTTATGCTATAGTTCCGTTTTGTATCTGGTTTTAGTTCATTCACTAAAATGTACTTTATGTTCTAATTTCGATGTACTTGTATGTGATTATTTCCAAGAATTCGGGGGAAATTATAATAATAATTATTATTATCATCATCATCATCATCATCATCATCATCATCATCATCATCATCATCATCATCATCATCATCATCATCATCATCATCATCATCATCATCATCATCATCATCATTATTATTATTATTATTATTATACAAGACGGCCTCTCAAACTGATCAACAAGCAAGCGCGCGGAGTGATAGGATTAGTATACATTTGTCAGTGTGATACGCCCTCTGACAAAATTGCACGTCATTTAACATAACTTATAAAGTAATGATGACCACGGTCATGAACCAAAAACTTCATTCAATCATCCCAAACAAGGAATTAAAACAATGGTCACGTCAGCTGGAACGTGTGATATCACACAGCTGTATCTGGCACCCGTACTAAGTCATGGGTGCAAACATTGGATACTTGATTTGATTTTAACCTATTTTATTTTGCAAAGTGGAAAAGGGATTAGAAAACAAGCCGAGGACTTATACAGGTTCCTCTCCCTATACACATATACCAAGTGTATTATATACATACACAAATAGTGTTCCATTGCATCTCACAACAATCATGTACCTACTCAACTTCATGTCACGTTGAGCACTTTTATATAGCTACTGCTGTACACAGTTGCATTGATGCTTGAAGTATATGCATGTCAGTTCTCATTCATATATATATATATATATATATATATGTATATATATATATATGTATATATATATATATATATATATATATATATATATATATATATGAAGAGAAAGGAAAAAATTCATCAGCACTTTTTATCACCAAAGTGAATTTTTCGACAGACTGCAATATAAATGCAATATGTTTGTTCCAGGAAAGACTTTGATTTTGATCTCCAAATAACAAACGTTCCAAATTCAAAAAGCATACTGAATACTTTAATTTATAACGTTTTTCAAATACACAGAAACGGTAAATATCACAGCGCAAAATATGAATGTTAAATAATCCATTGCAAATCCTAATGTACTGCTGTGATCACAATCATCTAGACATGTACGCATGCGATGGCAACCCATCCTCTGTTTAGTTTACACAGCATCGGGGTGGTGCTGGGGTAGAAACCCGAATAATCACTCGCCTAGCGTATGGAAACCTTCTATGCAAGCGTATATTAAATTTTATTCAACGCAAAAACCGTACACATGATTTGTTTACTTATTGCAGTTTATGATTGCGACTTTATTCTAGCCGGGTATTCTAATCTTTCAAGTAGCCACTTCATGTAGGCTATATGGCGTTCTTAAATTTGCCTGTCCGTAGAATGCTTTCAGTCAAGAAAGAAAGAGAGTGTCATTATGATTAACTCAGTATGTTTTTAGGAACATGAACTTGCTCGTGTTCACATCTTTTCAGGATATACTTTTGATCATGCGTATGCTGTCAGTGCTTAGCCCTGATCTTCGTTTGTCCACAACTTGGTCACCTTGGCACTGCATCTGGGCGATATACACCCTGCGAAACCGCTTACCTGTGAGGACATATATGAAGAAATTTGCGGAATGATTGACACCTGAAATTGCAAATGTTATGTTCATAACAATGCGTGAAGCACTTGTCTTAGGCACATAGACAAAATACACACCCATCGTAGCGCGTGGCATTTCACAGACAAGAAAAAGAACCCCTATAGCAAGAAACATGTTGGTCAGTTTTTGCGCCTGCCCTGATTGATTGTCTTGGCTGGATCGGATACCTTTTCTGCGACACGAAATGGCAGCTAATGCGACGTTCAGTACAAAAACAACTGCTACCACGATGTTTCCGAAGACCATTTGCATCCACGCCGTGACTGCAGGAGCGAGATCATATGCAGGGTTTTGCCAGCAAACCAAGGATAGATCATCAATAACTGCACTGAAGACAAAGAAATGGGTATGTGCTCCCAAAAGTATGACGGCCAATGCTATGGTCGCAATCCGGGCACGGCAAACAGTGCACCATGCCTTGGCTTTGAGTGGAACGCACACAATTATCAACCTCTCAATGGTGATGAATGCGATAAGCCAGTTTGAGAAGTCCCGACAGGCAACATGTGTGTAATTGGCAAATTTACAATATGTGTCGTTTATCCATGTTCGAGGATCCACCAGCTTATCTGCCCATTCAAACCAGATACGAAAAAGCTCCAAGTAGAGGACGCCCATGTCGGCTACAGCTAATGCTAATAGGTAGACAGATGTGCTCAAATGTCTCATACTTCTGTGGGAGAATACGAATAGGTTAAAGGTGTTTGTAACAGTTCCAATAGCGATTATTGGCAGAAAAGACAGCCGTATGTAACCTATTATTGACTTCAAATCAGCAGTTTCTGCTGCCTGATCGGATGTGCAGTTAAGTGAAGTATTCATCTGAAGAGCAAACAAAATATTTCATAAGACAGCATACAACAGGAATTCTGGAATGAACAAGGCAACGTCCCCGAGATAGAATGCTGTCTTTTAGTATGTTGTGTCGAAGTGAAGATAAGCACATGAAATTACCATTACGCATATTATTGAAATAAATTTGTTGACATTTTTTGTTGTACAGTATTTTTTCAAGTTCCCACTTACCAAATCATGTACTTTTTCGTACACTCTATTTACATATTAATGGCAAAAAGAACATGCTGCTAAACCTGCGGTGTTAAACATTATCTGTAATAAGTGTTTAAAAAACTTACCATTCGATCAGAATTACGAATTCATTTTCGATGTTCTCTGCTGTATGTTGTGGAGACTGTCATTTCCTTCACATGACAACGCATATAAACTATCTTCTCCGTCGCAAAAATTGCCTCATCAGAGATGGGACAATACTTCAAACACTGTACATTATCAATGTTGTTTATCTACCAACGCATTTTCCACATTGTTTACATTAATGAACTCAGCTAAAAATATATAAATGCGAAATCGTCCATTGAATATTGATCCTGTGCACACTTGAGGCAGGAATATAATTGTATTTCTTGCTTTATTCCTGTTGACTGTGTTTTCAATTTTACAATAACAACTTCCTAGTAATATAAATGGAATTGCAATTGGTCATAGATATAGTAAGAGCATAGCGCCAGGTCTTATGCCGGCATGTAACAAGAGGAATTTGACAACTCTGTGCTCCTTTGACTTATGTGCATCTGCAACCATGGGAATTAGCCCAATGTCATCCATATACAATCTCAATTCAGCATTCGTGCAAGACCAAAAATATATGCACATGACGAACTGTTTATGCTTGAAACATTAACTGGGCTCCAACCCCGGATTTGAGGAAAAATCCAGGGTTGGGTATGATCTTAGATGTATCCAATTTTGAAAGCATGGACGTGCCTGGAACCAATAAAAATCAAATCCTATGTATATGTACTAGATTTTCCGTGTTCACGCCATGAGCTGCGATAAAATTATGTGCAAAACACGCCTTAAGTATTGCAAAGGATCGCAAAATCATGCTGAAAGATCATCCTGCTGATAGAAACAGGTCCAAGACATAAAAAATAATACAGGTACAGTTTCATTGCTTAAAGAGTTCTAAACTATCAGCAATAACACGTGAAACAACAGTTTAATGGGGAGATATAGCTCAGAAGGCTATCATTCTTTGGATTCTGTGCACACTGTTTTAAACAAATGTGTGTTACTTGGATTTGTCAAACATAATCAAGCTGGATCAGAAATGTTGAAAGAAAATCCAAGTACAGGTATGGGGGGGGGGGTAAGAAAGGTGACATAAGGAGGAATAAATTGCTGATTGCGTAGCACCATCACAACATTCAGATGTTAAATTGAGAGCTCTCTTGAAAATCATTGCTGGTGAGTAGGCTATATTAACTGTACATCCAGCTTTAGGTCTTTCAGATTATATCTAATTTTCAACAAGTTCCCAAAAGCTAGGACAAATCGGTAACGGTATATATGTACATGTTAGCATTGCTACTGTATAATACAGATAGCAGCAAATTTGACAAATTGGCTTATATCTCGGTTATAATACATAATAGGCTACTGATTCCCATTAAACAATAATAGGAGAGTAAAATGCATGAAAAAACTGCATTCTCGGAAACATACGAGTATTAACCAGCTTGACTGCATTTGTAGGGGTTACATCTACTTCTTGTTTTCCTGTGAAAATAACTGCTGCTTATTTGTCTCTGCCAGCTTTAAATTGTTCTGCACGTAAGTTTGAATGTTAACTCAGTCCGTTTTCAAAGGCAAACGCTTTACAGGTTTAAAAAAACAATGCATCGGCAAGTCGACAAGCTGTTTCAAGTGAAAACGTGCCCACCTTCTACGGAAACACTGGGTCAATCCTATTGACATGAACCCCTATCCCTTGGCTTGGCAAAATTTTAATTTGCGCATTCAGTTCACGGCGACGATGTTGAAAGTGGGGTCGCCAGACTTGAATACACTCACATAAATATCACTATCACGTAGGTCTCTTTGGCTTTCCAGGTACATTTGAGTCAAAATTCTCAGGGGATAAGGTTTCCCATCTTTCCTCTCTATATATCTGCATGGAAAAAACACTCAGTGTGATAACTTTGGAATGTCCATGTCCAAAACATTTTCATGCACAGGATAATTTTTATCCAGTTTGTTTTCGGGTTGTTGATGTCGCCACTTTGCCCAGCTTTCCATATGATATGGTGATACCCACCTGTTATTCTCCCTGGTGGCTTTGGGGATGAACTCTTGAACATTTTTGGCTGCCGTCTCTGGGGCTATTACTTCTGCATATCACTCAGATTTTTCAGTTTCTTCCACAGCAGTATCTTATCGCTCTAAAACAAAAGTTTCTCGGCAGCAATCAAAAGCAAGTCGTCAGGGATACAGTCAAGCACCGGAAGCTCCAAATCTGAAGCAACAACTCAGCTTTTCCCACAGCTACGTGCCGCAATATAGGACACAACACCACCTGTACGGTGTACTCACCAGGAACAGAGCGCGTGCTTTAATTTTGACACTAATCCTGTCAATATCAGTCTGTGTGGGTGGAACAATTTATATCAGTGGCACTTGTTTAGGAATGCGTATGTGTTATCAAAGGAAAGACCAATCATTGCCTTCTAAGCAGGTTTAAAATGCCTGCTCAAGTTCTGCACAGATAAAAAAAACCTTGGACAGTGCACTTCATGGACTGTTGAAATTAGCAGGGACCATATCCACAACGATGAGCATGCCAAAGCTAATTGATGATATATTCTAAATTTGTCATTGTGTATTATTAACAGGTGGTGTACTCAGAAACAAATAACACAATAGTGTGAATGTGCTGGAATTATTTCAATAATTGACTCGGAAATATGGAAAATATAAAAGGAAGTTTGTCTGTTATTACATTCAAAAACGAATAGGTCCACACCTGGATTGGTATGGTCAATTTTGGATATGGTCCTTCCCAGGTTCAATGGTCCAGAAAGCACACCGTCTCACCTAATGGATCTGTGCAGAATTGTCTGTGTGCAATTTTGAATCCAAAAACTTTTGTTTGATTAGATAAAAGTAGCAATTGGCACGATGTTTTCGCAAGAATGAGCTACCATGATCTGGGACATGGGGTCGTTAAGCAGATGGAGGGGGCAAATATCTTTTCCATAAATGCACATTCAAGCACAAGGCTTTTGGCACGATCCTAAGCAATATGAGTTAACCTTTAATTGCCAAACTTACAGCGAAGCTTCAGTGCATTTGGTCACTCTGCATAACTCAAATGACATTTGAAGTTTCACATCCCTTTTGATGATGGGCCGTAGTAACGGTTGCCTTTATGCAAAAAGCAGTGATCCCATGCCTCATGTTGCAGATCCAGAACTGTTTTAATATATTTTCTTCACTTCAATATAGCATGTATGACCAATCAAAGTATATTTGATAGGTCATTGCATGGATGTCCATGGTTGTAACTAGTTGTGATTTGTTTATCATTCATTTGGTATCTTTCTCCAGAAACAATTAGATATCAAAGGTACTTTTGGTATCCCAGAAGTGCATAATATTTTGCATTCAACCCTCGGACGCGTCCAAACAATAGATGGTTCTATATAAGTAATATATCTTTTTGATTCTGTAGAAACATATTGAATGACGAACAATGAAAAATGCAGCACATCGAAGTGAACAGTTTAATGCATATTTTTGACACACTTTCTATCATCCTCATCATTGACACCTTTAAGGAAATAATGATGAAGACTAAGTTGCTTCAGGTTACATGATTAAGGCTAAGTTGCTTCAGGCTACATATATGAGCTTTTTCAATCTACGCTAATGTGAACGCACAATCATACTGCGCCTTCTATATTGAATTTTAGGAGGCAGATTTGTTATTTTGAGCTTACCATCACCATTTTGTTTTAAAATACAAACTGCATATAAACTGCCAGATGCTTTGAACTAGTCATTGATATATGACGTTGGAGTGACTCCGTCTTCTTGGCTAGAGCATGATCCTTGTTGTTTTACTTGCAACACAAACCATGAAATAAGGCATCACCATCCTTTGCAAAGATATTCACTGAGCTGAAACCTGCCTCTTGCAGCATTTTTTCAGCAACCTGTCTGCCCCACAGTACGCCTCATCATTGACACCTTTAAGGAAATAATGATGAAGACTAAGTTGCTTCAGGTTACATGATTAAGGCTAAGTTGCTTCAGGCTACATATATGAGCTTTTTCAATCTACGCTAATGTGAACGCACAATCATACTGCGCCTTCTATATTGAATTTTAGGAGGCAGATTTGTTATTTTGAGCTTACCATCACCATTTTATTTTAAAATACAAACTGCATATAAACTGCCAGATGCTTTGAACTAGTCATTGATATATGACGTTGGAGTGACTCCGTCTTCTTGGCTAGAGCATGATCCTTGTTGTTTTACTTGCAACACAAACCATGAAATAAGGCATCACCATCCTTTGCAAAGATATTCACTGAGCTGAAACCTGCCTCTTGCAGCATTTTTTCAGCAACCTGTCTGCCCCACAGTACGCCTCATCATTGACACCTTTAAGGAAATAATGATGAAGACTAAGTTGCTTCAGGTTACATGATTAAGGCTAAGTTGCTTCAGGCTACATATATGAGCTTTTTCAATCTACGCTAATGTGAACGCACAATCATACTGCGCCTTCTATATTGAATTTTAGGAGGCAGATTTGTTATTTTGAGCTTACCATCACCATTTTATTTTAAAATACAAACTGCATATAAACTGCCAGATGCTTTGAACTAGTCATTGATATATGACGTTGGAGTGACTCCGTCTTCTTGGCTAGAGCATGATCCTTGTTGTTTTACTTGCAACACAAACCATGAAATAAGGCATCACCATCCTTTGCAAAGATATTCACTGAGCTGAAACCTGCCTCTTGCAGCATTTTTTCAGCAACCTGTCTGCCCCACAGTACGCCTCATCATTGACACCTTTAAGGAAATAATGATGAAGACTAAGTTGCTTCAGGTTACATGATTAAGGCTAAGTTGCTTCAGGCTACATATATGAGCTTTTTCAATCTACGCTAATGTGAACTCACAATCATACCGCGCCTTCTATATTGAATTTTAGGAGGCAGATTTGTTATTTTGAGCTTACCATCACCATTTTGTTTTAAAATACAAACTGCATATAAACTGCCAGATGCTTTGAACTAGTCATTGATATATGACGTTGGAGTGACTCCGTCTTCTTGGCTAGAGCATGATCCTTGTTGGTTTACTTGCAACACAAACCATGAAATAAGGCATCACCATCCTTTGCAAAGATATTCACTGAGCTGAAACCTGCCTCTTGCAGCATTTTTTCAGCAACCTGTCTGCCCCACAGTACGCCGAGCCCCTTGCCATTTTCGAAGTACAGAGAAACAGGAGTACAATAAAACAAGTTTGCACAAAAAAGTAAGGGACTGAATGGATTACCTATATTTGTTTCGAAGTTGCTGTCCGCATTAATATCGAGGATGGAGTAATATTCCTCTGGTTTCAAGCACCTTCGTAATTCCTTCAGAGCTACATCGGGATAAGGCAAGTCATGGATTACGTCAATTGAGATTATAAAATCCCACATATTTGACCAATCACATGGAAGCTTATGAATATCCTGTACTTCGAATGACACGTTTGCCAGGTCTCGCTTCAGCGCCTCTGCACGGTTCTTGTTTATTTGATCCTGATTCACATCAAAACCGATTATCTTGCTATTTGGGTACTTTTCCGCAATCTTCATTGCTGTAGTGCCATGTCCGCACCCTGCATCGCAGACTGTAATTCCTTTTTCTAAAAAACGAAATACAGAAATGTCAATTGTTAACGATGTAAACGAAAACAAGGCAAAAAAATAATAATGAAGTCATGTTTTTTCTGAGTACGTTGAAAAGACTAGTAAGATTATTCTTGCAATACATGAAGTGACATAAATCATTTTATTCACCACACTATCAACCATTAACAAAGCAAACTGTCCTCAAGAAAAGTGTAAGAACAAGCCAGTAATTTAACAATGATATAAAGGTTTACAAGTACAAATACACACCGATACACACAATGTATTATAACCGATTACAAAATACTATATGTAATTTAAACAGTTGGATAATTTGAGATATATAGATTGACACATACAGATACATACACACACAATATATAGGGGACCACGTTAAAATGAATTTTAAAAATGAATATCATACTTTCCAGTTAAATCTAATTATTGTATAAAATGAACTCCGCCTTTCGTAAGTCTCTACTTCCTTTGAACAGTTTTGTATTTCATCTTTTTGTATTCATGTTCATGTTCATGTTCCCGGAAAGTACTCAATTATTCTTACTACAGAAAGCAAAAATCAAATACGTGTCCAACAGTAAAATAATCCAAGTTGTTTATGCAGGAATTTGTTCCTCAGAGATAATCGATGGGTTGTAATTATGCATAGCACCGGGCAGCTATTGGTATTTTCAACTTGCGAAGAGACATATTTAAGATAGAAGTTTGTTTGTCTTTAAGTGATGATTTGAAGGTGCCCCTGTGCTTTATCTTTTTAATTTCTTTATTGTTCATGTTAAATGTTTTCCAATGCTTAAGTCACATTTGCATATCTGTAACTAAGCACCTCCTGACTGCATCCGATGTCCATCCAAATCCTGGACCATCTGATACAAAACAACTTAAATTAGGCCATGCCAACATTAGAAGTATTAAAAGTGATGGAAAGTTAGACGATCTTCAATTATTAATGGAAAATGAGGATATTGATATCTTGGGGATATCCGAAACATGGCTTGATAGTAGTTTTCCTAACGATCTTTTCTCACTAGACGGCTACCAACCCCCTCTTCGGAAAGACAGGGCATCGGGTGCAGGTGGAGGTGTCATGCTGTATGTGCGAGATTCACTTCCTTTTACTCATGGCAAGGAGTATGAACATGACAATGTTGAAAGTTTATGGATAAAAGTTCAAACGCGACGAGGCAGTATCCTTATCGGCACCTTTTACCGTCCGCCAGGCCAAACAGCAGAGTGCCGTGATCATTTTTTAGACACTCTTTCGATTTCGATTTCTCTTGCACTGGAAAGCAACCCTTTTGCCCTTATCATACTCGGTGACTTTAACGATAGATGTAGAGACTGGGAGTCGGATCATACTGACAGCGAGCTGGGTACAAAACTCTCTAATATCATCTCCCAAAATTATCTTTTCCAACTTATCAATAAACCCACGAGATCCACTGAATACACTGAAAGTCTATTAGATTTACTTATTACTGACTCTCCCGGTCTTATCATCAACAGCGGAACGTTACCCCCAGTCTCTTCATCCGACCATTCTGTTATATACTGTACCCTTACCTTAACTGTAATGCGCAATCGTCCATTTAAACGCACCATACGGGACTTCAAAAATGCAAATTTCGAAGGGCTAAATTCTTCACTGCTGTATGCTCCGTAGGATACTGGCTTTAGTGTTTTTGACAGCATTGATGATATTGCAACCTATTGGACTGATCTGCTCCTCAGCATTACCAAAGATTATACTCCAAGCAAAGATATCTTTGTGAGACCAAAAGACAAACCCTGGATGGATTCATTTATTAAAAGAATGAGGAGAAAACGGGATCGTACATGGAGGCGCTACAAACGAACTAAAATACGATGTCCATTATCAAATATATAAGAAATTTCGTAACATAACTGCAAACGCTAATAAATCTGCTATCCAGTCTTATTTCTCAAAACTGAGAGATGATCTAGATAACAAAAATTTAAACCCCCAAAAATGGTGGAGCCTGACCAAATCCATACTGGGTTGCAAGATCCATCAAAATATACCGCCTTTAATTGAAAATGAAAATGTTATATCAAATAATATAGAGAAAGCCGAAATTTTTAATGAGTACTTCGCCAGTCAGAGCAAGCTTGAAGCTGATGATACCTTTACTCTACCTACTTTCGAATATCGTACTAATGAGAGGCTCAAAACGTTTATATTCACTGAAGAAGAGGTTAAAAAAGTTCTGCTATCCCTCAAAACAAGCTCTGCAACTGGTCCCGATAACAGTGGTAATTTCCTTTTAAAAAACGTGGCAACTGGTATCAGCTACCCACTGTTTAAGCTATTCAATCTTTCAATGCAGTCATCTTCATTTCCCGACTGCTGGAAAAAGTCAAATTTATGTCCAGTGTTAAAAAAAAGTCCGACCGACAAAACAAAACTAACTACCGTCCAATTTCCTTGCCATGCAATGTGTCCAAAGCATTGGAGCGTTTCGTGTTTAATAAATTTTATGAATACTTAGTTAGTCAAGGCCTACTAACGTCCAAAAACTCAGGATTCAAACAAAATGACTCGACCATAAATCGGCTAATAAGCATACTGCACAATATTTATAACGGTTTAGAAAACCACAACGAAGCTCGAATAGTTTTTCTAGATGTCTCCAAGGCCTTTGACCGTGTTTGGCACGAGGGACTATTGTTCAAACTACGCCAATTGGGTTTTGAAGCATCATTGGTACGTTGGGTACGTAGTTATCTCTGAAATCGTCGGCAACGAGTGGTCATCCAGGGCCACTGCTCACGATGGCTCCCTGTGGAAGCCGGAGTTCCCCAAGGATCTATTCTTGGACCCCTTTTGTTTCTTGTATTTGTAAATGACATTGTAGATAACATATCATGTGATATAAGATTGTTTGCCGACGATACTAGCATCATTGAAATTGTAAAAAATCCCACCATCTCAGCGAACCGCATGAACGGTGATTTGAGAAAAGTTGACCAGTGGGGTCATCTTTGGCACGTCTTATTTAATGCATTGAAATCTCTTTCTCTAATATTTTCGACAAAACGCGACAAATATGAGCATCCTCCATTACTTCTGGGTGATCAAGTCATACCAGAAACAACCAGCCACACTCACCTGGGGATAACTCTATCTTCAAATTTAACGTGGAATGCACATATTGAGAGAATTATAGATAAAGCCAGCAAACGTCTTGCTGTCTTGAAGAGACTGAAATTCAAACTATCTAGAAATACCTTATGCAAACTATATCTCACTATGGTGCGTCCAATACTTGAATATGGGTGTGTACTTTTCGATAATTGCAGCAAAGGACTCTCGGACCTTCTTGAGTCCGTGCAATATGAAACGGCCAGAATCTGCACGGGCGCTTGCCGCCACACCTCGCTTCACCGTCTACTCTCTGAATTAGGGTGGCAAACTCTAGCAGACCGGCGTAAATATTTCAAACTAGTTGCTTTCTTCAAAATGTACCACGGATTGTGTCCCGAATATTTATCAAGTATAGTACCCTTAAAACCAGCCGATACCAGTGGTCGTAGTCTTAGAACACCGCAGTATTTGAGACAGGTCAAATTTCGTACAAAACGGTTTGGTGATTCATTCTTGCCTTCAGTAATTAAATCGTGGAACGACCTACCAGACGACATACGTAGCTCTATTTCTCTATCAAAATTCAAATTAACCCTCAAACAAACTTTGTTGGCCACTGATAATGTCCCCCATACTACGCTCATGGTGACCGTTTTGCCAATATTTGCCAAACCCAGCTACGTCTACGTCACTCAGGTCTACACGCACATCTCTTCAAAATAAACGTTATAGCCTCTTCATCGTGTGATTGTGGTCATCCCGTCGAAGATATTATTCATTTCTTTCTCTTTTGTCCACTACATGCTGCCCCCCGTTTAAACCTGTTGAAGGAAATTAGAGATATTGTCGCACCAGAGGTTCACTCAAGCTTAATGGTCCATGTAGCTAGTGAACGCTTGGTGGAAATTCTGTTATATGGCAACACAGACTTTACACTTGAAGTTAGCCAACAAATTTTTTCAAGTGTACAAAATTCATAATTAATACTCGGAGGTTTCACTTTTAAGGTCTGGTGTGTCCTATGTTGCTGAAACTAATTTGAATCGTTAATAGATGGGTTATTTGTACATTTTATGTGAGGTATAAACTTGACGATGTATGCTTTCTTGTGTTATATAGTCTTTAATGCTTTCCGTTTAACATGTATCTTTCATTGTACTTGTCCTGTGTGTCTTGTACATAGACCATGTGTTGCGTTGTATGTCTGGAGAGCCTCCAGATTAGTAATTTTGTACTACCTAGGCAATCCAGGTAAAATAAATATGTTTATAATTTTGTAATTTAACAATGATATAAAGGTTTACAAGTACAAATACACACCGATACACACAATGTATTATAACCGATTACAAAATACTATATGTAATTTAAACAGTTGGATAATTTGAGATATATAGATTGACACATACAGATACATACACACACAATATATAGGGGACCACGTTAAATCTTGTAATAGGTTGAATATTGTGTGAAAACAACAGACATATATTCTGGATATGACATACGATTTTGGAACACGGACGATTCCCTGAAATCCACGAAGCTGAGCTGTATCAAATACTTGTTTCCTTAATTATTGCTTAAAAGCAGAGTTTAGCTGCACATAAAACATCAAACACTCTATTCTCATACAAATTAAGGTGACTGTCAATCTACAGAAAACTTTCTTCAGATACACTCTAATCCTCGTGTGGCCAATCTATTCAAACAACATAATGCTGATGCAATGAAAACAGAAGTGGGCTCTAGCTCGCAGATATAAGCATCAAATTGCAAAATTTTCAGGGACCTTAGAGTAAAGCCCATGAGACCCGGAAAACGTGCTTGACAGAAATAAAAATTAAGCACCATTGTCGTCACTGGATGCTTAATGTTTGATTGAGCGAAAATATATTTATAATATTGTGTTTCATTATCACGGTCGGTTTCCTTACTTGTGTGATAGTCCTGTTTTTCTATCCACCCTGATGCACACACAAAAAGCAAAAAACAAAAAACAAAAAAAACAAAAACAAAACAAAAACAAAACAAAAACAAAAACAAAAAACAAAAACGAAACAAAACAAAAAAAAAACAAAAAAAACAAACAAAAAAAAGCAAAAAAAATGCTTATTATTAATGTGTGCGTGGTACACACAGTTCGGTCATATCCCAAGCCAATATTACCTGATCACCTGTTTTGGAACTAAAAATCAGATTTATTCGGATTTATCCTCAATATTCCTGCCAAGAGTCTCACTGACCCATGCCAACTGATGTGCCAACTTGAGTAGATCTTGGTTACCTTTACATGTCCTCTTGTTACTTTGAAAATCATGCGGTGTATGTTGTTGCCCAGAACCACTTCCTAGTAGTCATTACCCTATTCCACAGTCCTAACTCTTTACACTCCATAGGCTAACCTGTCCATGTCTAACCTATATACATAAATGCAATGACTATAGTCCATCTTGCACACGTTCCTCTGTCAAATTTTGACATAGGCTGTATCAGCCCAAATAAATTAAACGGTCTTCAGCGGGTAACTACTCAACATGTTTCGGAGCCTATTACCGGTACATGTCTCTCTGTGTAGCGGCTCCTTGTCTGAGCTAAATCTTCAGCAGAGACAACTCACATAATAATGAATAAATATGAACGTGGCAAATGTTGAATTAGCTAAATACGCGAAGTTTTGCTTATAAATGCAGAACTTCATTATGAAAGAAGAATACCTGTCAAACAAACCATAATTACTAAATTTGTATAGTACAGGTTCAGATAAGAACAATTTGACTTACCCCTGAACCAATATGTACCCGTTGTAGCTGGACAGCTGAGCATAGTTCAACCACCCGCCAGTGTATAACTGAAGTGGAAACAATCTGGGGCATTATATTCAGTCCCAGTGATTGTAAAATAAACAGTTGCAGCTAGACCACCTGTACAAACCAAGGGAAATCCTAACAAGGACTGCAACAATGGACATCCTGCACCAGAAATGTAAAACAAACTCCATGATGACACCCACCCCTCAAACAATTAATCTCTATTTCACTGCCAACCATGAGTCAATGTATGAACGTAATGTGTCAGGTTTGTGACATTTGAGAAAATACTGTCAATTTTGGGTGATTGTTTAAAAAAATTGAGTAAATGTGCATTTATGCATGTCAGAAAAGAAAGTCATTAGCATTTATGCCAAAAATATGTTATCAAAACAATTTTTCTTAACAGGATTTCAAGTACAATTAGGCAAACATGTAACTGTCGTAGGCCGCTGCTTGTTACCGATAGCCCCCCCCCCCCAAAGGAAACATGCAAGCCTAAAATATCTTAAAGTGAAAATTAAAACAGAGAGGTGCCAAAAGATAAAGTTAAACAGACAATTCTAAAAACTGTAAATTATTGTAGCCAACCTTTCTAATGATCTTTGGATATAAACAGCAAAATTATAGAGCAAGTCACAAAAGAATGAAAGTCATCTGTATGTAAGTCAAGAGAATGCAATGAAAATATAGTATTTCTTAACCAGATATCAAGTACAATTAGGCAAGCTTGTAACTGTCGTCAGTAGCTGCTTGCTACCTATAGCCCCTGGGGGTTTGCCCTAACAGAAAACAGCTAGGCTAAAATGCCTGAAAGGTGAACATTAAAACAGAATGATGCCAAAAGATAAAGTTAAGTAGCAAAAGTGACAGGTCTAAAATCTCTAAAATTATTGAAGCCAAACTTTCTAGCCATCTCGGGATATTAACAGCAAAATTTGTAGAAATATTTGATCAAAAGTACGTCTTTGAATCCTCTTGACTCAAGTTTATTGTAAATATATTGGTTCTATATGCAAAGTCCTTGTAACGCAATTCCGCGGTCAAGCTTTCCCGGGGTAATAGTAGGGCGTGACCAACACAGCGTGACAGCGAAACCCATAAGAGAATCGACATGCAACAGTGATCGTTCAGTTTCAGTGAACATGGCGGGAAATACGGACGACGGAGGAGCGGCGATTAACGTGATTGAACAGACGGAAAATAAACTATACTACAAATTCTCAAAGATGAAAGTGTTTGACGTTAGGAAGTTTCTAAAGATTCACGGAGTGCAGGGGTACAAATATGTGAAGAAAGACCTAGTTGAGGAGCAAGAAGATACCACGGAGGTGCGGAGAGCTCGATTGGAGTTTCCCGATGGGAAGAAGAAGGTGGCTTTGCCATACATAATCTTCGATAACCTCCTGGACAGAAGACCTGAAAGAAATGCCAGTGCTTGAGATGCCCCATGTCATTGCCAACCTAATAAGCAAATGTGACTTGACACCCAACAATGTTCAGAAGTGCCGCGAATCCAGGGGCTACAGACTTGCGTAACAAAGTTTACAAAGTTTGTGTATTGCGAATTTAGGTCAGGTGCTTTACTGTTAATTTCTGATTGCACCCGTCAAGCGCTAATCTGGTTAGTGGTCAGCCAAGCGCGAGGATCTTAAAAGCACTGACACCTCAGAACTCACCGAGTCAATCAAGGGTGACTTAATGCATGGTTAGTTGTGCTACAATGCAGGCCCCGATTTGTATAGGTTTTAGCTCAGGTTTTGTGTCAATATTTTTCATAGTCACCGTGTTTTCTGCTATCTGAGGTACATCCCGGTATCTTGCCGTCGTACACTGGCATGCTTTCTTGGAGTTACACTTGTAGGTTATTGAAAAGACCGGCGTTGAAAAAATGACACCAACTTTGCCGTGTTAACCCAAGGGGAAAATAGCGAGACTTGAAAGTGTCCCCCGCGACTTGGAGAAAGGTACGTGACTTCACGGGAACATAGTAGTCAGCGCCACCGGTGGCAAAAATTATCCCTATCTCGGAACTAAGCTATTACTTTGAAATTGAATAGGGACACTTCTGGGGACCCCCAGACCTTAAGTTGTTCAGCAGGTAGCGCTGTGATTTTTTTTTCGTTTTTTTTTTTTTAATGAATTTTTGTGCTTTTTTGCTTTTTTCGACTTCTTCTCCCAAACAATCTCTCAGATTGTGCTGAAACTTGGTGGATATGTTCCTTGTGGAAGGGTCACACAAGGTTATGCACCAGGTGGCATTGCTGATTTTTAACGATTTTTTCAATTTGGGTACTTATTGGTCAATGCATACATTCCTATTGTTTACTATGTAAGTCAATGGGAATAGCAATGGTAGTTTACATTTTCAACCTCATCTGAAAACCGTTGACCAGATTCACTTCAGATTTGATGTGGATGTGTCTCGGGTGGGTTTCTACCAAGTTTATTCAAATGTTAACGGTCCAGTGATTTGGGGTGTTTTGGGGAATTTTCTTGTTGATTTTACATGCCTATTGATTACCATGCAAGTCAATGGGGATTGCAATTAGGGTTTGCAATGCTAATTGACAATTCTTGACTTCTTTTGCGAAACCATCAGCTAGATTCACTTCAAACTTGGTGGGGGTGTTCCATGGGTGGGTCTCTATCAAGTTTGTTCAAACGGTCACAGTCCAATGATTTTTGGATTTTTTTAAAATTGATTTTTTTGTTCATTTTGTGGCCAAATCTTCAAAAGTTTTTATCCTTGTATATACTCAGCCAATTGCTTTGAAATTACATAGGGACACTTCTGGGTATGAGGGTTATACATGTACAGTAGGTCAGTGACCTCGACCTCATTTCCAAGGCCACAGTGCGAGGTGCATGAAATTCACTGTTTTTAGGGTAACTTGAGAACTATTAAGGGTAGGGCATTCATATTGCACATGTTAGTTGTCCTTAATAAGGGCAAGACTTAAAAAGTAGACAAGTGACCTTGACCTCATTCCCAAGGTCATAGGCCCACTTGCTGAAATTTTACTGTTCACCTGACAAGTTGAGAGCGATTTGAAGTTGGACCTTGATGTTGAACATGATGGTTATCCTGAGCAAAGGCCAGACTTAGACAATACATGGGTGACCTTAACCTCATTCCCAAGGTCACTGGGACCCAGACACTTACTGAATTTTACTTTATATTTTGTAACCTGAGAACTGTGGAAGGTAGGACCTTGATGTTGAACTTGCTGGTGGTCCTCTATCGAAGAAAGATTTATACTGTACATTCGTGACCTTGACCTCATTCTCAAGGTCACAAGGCCACTAACACGGATTTTACTGGTCGCGTGATAACCTGAGAAGTATTTGTACTGTGACTTTGATCTTGCACATGGCGATGGCCCTCTATGAATGTTAGATTCAGAATAGGTCAGTGACCTTAACCTCATTTCCAAGGTCATAGGGTAAGTTAGTCAGCTGAGCACAGGACTGTCACAGTCCCCTTGTTATGTAATATGTTTCGATTCCAAATACTTTGTAAACCAGTATCATTCAGTCACCTGTCATATTTGGTCAATACCTTGGTACCTACATTGCATAATTACATTTTTGTTTTGTTTGTGCTTGGAATTTTCATTTTTCTGTTTGCCAAGTTACCTGTATACTACGCCATTTTTCTTCGATTCAAATACTCACAGCCTACACAATACCGGTATACATGACGAAATTTACCTTTTGGCCTAGTCAGAAAACTTCAATATAATCAGATTGTCTGAAACCTAGCTAGACGAACATTTTCCCGATTAGCTCCTTCTAATTGATGACTGCCAACTTCCTTTTTGTAAAGATCGCACAACCGGAACGGGTGGCTGGGTTTCGATGTTTATTCACTCTACTCTGCCGTGCTTGAGACGTCCGGATCTTGAAAGCCCAGATTGTGAATGTGCCTGGATTGAAATTTCAACCCAGCATGGGGAGGTTTTATTTGGTAATTACTATCGTCTATCTTGCCAGTCTGTAGAAATCTGCAACGCTCTTCTTATGTCATTGGCTACCTCTATATCTATGGCCATTGAATACAAACCTCCCAGCTTATTAGTCACCAGTTATTTCAAAGACAGATGTTATGACTGGAACTCCCAACAAGAGGATATTAATCTTGGTTTATCTCTTGTTAACCTTGCAAATCAATACAATCTCTTCCCTTTCGAATCAATACAAATCTTCGAACTTACAGATAAACCCACTAGAATAAGTGAATACTCTAATAATTTCCCAGATCTTATCATAACTGATTCTCGAGATCGCCTTGTTCAGGACTCTGGTACCCTTGCCCCAATCTAAAATTCTGACCACTGTGTAATCCTTTGTTCTATATCCCATTCACTTCATAAGGACAATGCTTTAAATAGATCATTATGGGACTTCAATGAAACTAATTTTTGTGACGTCAATTTTTTTCTTTCTGCAGCGCCTTGGAACATTGCTCATAATGTTTTCGATTCTGTTGTATCATACTGGTCTAAACTTTGCCTGTCTACTGCAAATGACTTAATTCCATTTAAGGAAGTAACCATTCACGGAAGGACAAACCTTGTATATCCACAGAGATTAAAAACATATTTACTGCAGTAATCGTGTTTGAAACATGCTTCAAGTGAGCATCTAACAAACCCTGCCCCATAACTATGACCTGTATATTAAGTTTGACAGGCTCTTTTAATTCTACAAAAATATCACAATGTGTCTACTAAATTTACAGAAAATCTGCCTCACTGCACTTTTCTAATTTGCAGCTTCAACTAGACGAAAAAGAAGTTAGTTGTAAATAATGGTGGAGCTTGTCAAATTCCGTTCTGGGATGCAAAATACATCAAGATATAACTCCTAAGACTGTACCATGTATTACTGAAAAGTGCAAATTTTTTTAACTCATACTTCACCACTCCATGTAAAACTCAGCCTCATGCTGATGCCCCACTTGCCCGACGCTACATTCTGAACTGAGGCACGCTTACAGCATATAACTTTAAAAGAAGACACTGTTTAGAAGTCTTACGTTCCCTTATGTAACTGCGGCAGCTTAATATTAAAGTAAAATATTATCAAAGCAAATTCTTAAGTTGCTCTGCTCATGATGCAGCCCTTTGCAACTGAGGAGGTGCTGCCATCAGTTATCGACACTGTAAACTAGTTTGAAATGAAACTTTATTGGCAAAACCTTTATACTTGAAAAGGCGTTCTGCCAAATGAAATACAACACAACAGATATACAAATACGTGTACACACAAGAGACGAGACTGAGCAAAATATTTAACACACGTGAACAAAACAAAAACAAACAAACAAAAAAAGAAGAAATTACAACAGTTGTCATCTTCCTTCCCTGCAACCATTAATACAAATTGAAGAAGGGGGGGGGGGGGTAAATAACTTACAATACTATGGATTTGTTGCTTTAATATGATGAGATGCTACATGTATGGTAGTCTAAACATTTACCAAATTATAAAGAATTCCCTCGGATTATGAGACATTTTGACAAATATTGCTCCACTGATTTAATAATTTCAAAGTCTTCTAGTTTGTAAGCCTTCACCCGTGTTTGTAGCGCCCTCTATGACACACCAGGCGCCATGCAAGAAAAATGTGGTTTGCGTGAATCACAATGAATGCGTGTTATTTGTGGGTCTTTGAGAAGTTATGCAGGTTAGTATTTTACATCTTCTTAAATAATTATAATTTAAACACGTATAGAGAAAGTTTTGTCTGAAGTTTGTCATTAAAAGTATGCCAACCGTGTTTACTCTCATTTGTTTAAATTGGTCGCAATGTTTGACTTAATGTGTCTTCAAAATGTACATTATAAGGTGCACTTTCAGGAAGAAATTATCCTCTATTCTTGTGTAAAACTGCATCCTGCAGGATCCCAAGAAGTGTGTGTATTATGTAATAAAGAATCTTATGTATTCTGGTACTAAATCCCACTTTGTTGTTGCAGTTTTCACGGATCTGCATAGTTGTGGCCATTGTTGGCATGATCGGAGATGGCTGAAAACTGTGAATTGCGAAATAAAGTGACTTCCTCTATCGAAGACCACTCGTCATACTTCAGTCGAGACTTCTTGTCTTTTAACCAAAAAATCCCCCTCATAGTGGTATTGGATGTGACTGCTACACATTAGAATATCCTCTCCAAACTAGGCTAGACAATATCTTACCCAAGAATACAGCAGACACGATCTGTAAACCACTCATAACAAAAACTTTTTCTTAGTCATTTTCATTTTCCCGATGCTTGGAAAACAACCAATATGTTATCCAGAATTTGGAAAGTTCAGCAGACAGATTGATAGCAACTATCGTTCTATTTCTGTACTCTTTATTGTTTCTAAGGTGTTTGAATACCGAGTTTATAATGCACTTAGTGAATATTTAATACAAAATAATCTTCTCGAGTTGAAAAATCCTGGTGTCAAGGCCAATGACTCTACTATCAATCAGTTAATGTACATCCTTCACAGTATATACAATGGCCTACAACAGCCCATAGAAGCCAGAATGATATTTTTAGATGTGTCCAAGGTTTTTTATATGGCTTGGCATCCTGGTCTCCTCTTTTAAACTTTGTCAACTCGGCATTTCTGATAATCCTGCAGCATGGATTGAAACTTCTCTCTCAAACCGTTTCCAGGGAGTCATTGAGGCCAATCCTCTTCTTGGTTTCCTATTGGATCTGGTGTACCCTAGGATTTCATTTTGGGTCCACTTGTTTTTTTTCTACATTAACGACCTTGTTGATGATATTACATGTCATGTCACACTCTTTGCTGAATAACCCAGTTTACTTGAAATTGTCAATAACTGCATTGAATCTTATAAACACTAATCTCTCCATTATACATAACTATAACTGGGGAAAGTTATGGTGTGTTACATTCAACTCTCTTTCTCTCTCTCTCTCTCTCTCTCTCTCTCTCTCTCTCTCTCTCTCTCTCTCTCTCTCTCTCTCTCTCTCTCTCTCTCTCTCTGTGTGTGTGTGTGTGTGTGTGTTATATTAACAGCCAAACTCGTTGAGCCAGACCATTCACCTGTTCACCCAAGAGACTTCCAAATGCCCACAGCAAACTCACACACTTAACTTGGTATTACTCTTACTAAAAATTTAGCCGAGCATGCACACATTATTCATACTCCCACTAAAGCTAGCCAGTGTATTGTTCTCTTGCAAAGATACAAATTGAAACTTTTCCGCAAAGCTTCGATTAGACTTTATTTAACTGTGATTAGATTAATTCTTGAATACTGTTGGGTACTTTTATAAGGCTAGTTATTTTTTCTTTTTTCCTTGTTGATTTCCCCAATCCACAGGCTGAGGCTTTTAGGCTCTTCAGATTTCCCTTACAATTCCGAGAGTGGTTACATTGTGTTGTACACAGTCTGTCCAGAAATTGAGCCCAAGTCACAGAAAAGTTACTTGTCCATGCGTCTTTGCATTTATACCAGACTTAGATGGAGTTCCGGTCAGAAGATCAACTAATATGGAGTGACGTCACTCAAGTAAGGGCACGTCAAGGGTCAGGGCAGGGACAACGTCAAACTTTGGCCACTGCACCATATTTCAAAATTGATACTGTTGTTCTGATGCCCAACAACCCACAAGTGAATTTAGAGCAAAACTTTATTTCTGAAGAGCATGTTTTAGGGGGATGGTTCAACCATTTGGCTGGAATGACCAAAGACTCACACCTCCTTTGCCACCATAATACAACTTATTTTAACCTGTATACATGTCTTCAACAGTCCCACAGATCCATGTACCAATCTTGATGTTGGAAATGAGGATAATTTTTGGACTTTCAAATAACATTTTGAATTTAGGCAACAAACTTTCCGACTTTCGATATAACAGTTGCCCTCTGTTAGTAAAGTTTCGTCTGAATCTGAAATGGGCAGAATACATATTCAGGTGCTGTTTTGACTAAGGTCAGATACTGAAGTTGCATTGTTTTTATATATTAGACCAAAAATTGTTTGTCGTTGAATTCTACCATACCGGGAGTATGAGAAGCAGGGGTAATATAGAATTACAGAGTTTGCGAATCTGGAACATGGGGGGGGGGGGGGGGGCAGATATTGGGGTCATAGGATATTGGACAGGGCCTTTTTAGGACTATTGCCTTTGCAATTTTTCAAAGATTTTATATGTGTAAGGTAATAATCTCTGTCGTGACTAATAAGAAGATAGTCTGGTAAACTAAAAATGTGTGTACTGTATTTTCATTATATATCGACGGGTATGGATAAAGTTTGGATTAAAAAAAAACATGAGTTCTATGTAAAGTTGAAAGTGGGAATTTGAGGGGCACATAAAAAGAAGTATTGTGTTTGGTAAAAAGAACGTATTCAACCATATAGTAGTATGTGTCTAGCTGAGTTAAGTGAATGTCTCTATAATGTATCAAGGGGCCGTCTGTAAAGCTATTTTTTAGTATAAAATTTAGAAAATCAAGAATTTTTTTAAGAATAGGGAAGATTAGTTACCAATATACAATACGGCCAAATGTTGAGTTTGAAAAATGTCAATTCTTATGGGAATTTTGGAGCTAAAGAAATCATGGTTTTTGGCCAAACACCCACATGGTTTTGTATTTACAACAGAATGTAAATAAGGTGTCAGTCAGACTTGGGTGTGCTAGGTAATGGTAAGGCGTCAAGCTATTCATTTGGTGGGGGGAACAGTGGGCTGGTGGGCCAGGGAGAGAGCACTGGACCATTGGGCTAGGGAAAGAACAATGGGCACTCTTAATCTGTTATTTTAGCGACTTAAACCAGCTATAAGTAAACCAAATTTTTATGATCTTCTTGTAGAAAAACGTCAAAGATTCCTTTTGAAACATATATTTAAAGATATATTTTCATGACAATACATCAAAAGTATGGTATGATAAGAGTACTTTTTACAAGACAAGTATCGATCACAGGGAGTGAGTACATTTTCCACAATGGCCAGTTTACCGATCCCAAAGAGCCCCCCTACCCCCAACATTTGCTTTATTTCACAACACACCGACCATATAGATCCAAATAATCATTCAAATTAATAATTGGCTGACCTCTTACCTGGAATAGATAGCACAAAATAAAAAGTATCTTTCATACTGTGACCTTGACCTTCACCTGTTAATTGTTCTATTAGCTTTTTTCCTGTTTTTGTACATGTGTGAGGTATAGATGTAAAACAATTGGTGCATGTAATTTTATCCTGGAAATTTTCTTTGACCTTGACCTTGGGCATGACCTTGAAAGGCCTTCAGTTTTCAAAAGTTGGTTTCCAGGCACCTATGAATTATCGCAATGTGGCAAATCATGTTTGTTTTGTTTGCAGGTGAAAAGGTAGTGTCTGACAAATAAGTTTTGTTTTTCTGAAAGGTAACTAGTTGCAGTAGCCGATGAAGTAATCAGTATTGCAGACATACAGCATATAGCTTTACAGTACTGTCGAACAGCTTTTTAATGAGCTAATAATGGCTTGAATGTTTGCTTGTAGGCAGGCATGTATCACAGTAACTGTAGAAATGAGAAAAACTGATGCGTAAACTAAATGTTTCATGCATTTTAACTTTTTATATTTTGTAGGAGTTCCACACAAAAGAAAAAAATAGTATTTTCAAACATAGATATGTATTTCAGAGTTAATTATTTTTTATGTAAACATATTTTAGTTTCCACGAAAAGATTCTGTAACAATCTTAAAAGGGCTTGATCTTAAATAACACCCTTTCTTTGACAGTCTGTAATGTGTTTTCCTTCTTCTTCTTCTTTTTTTTTTTTGACTCAGAGGTAGAAGTTTAAGCTTTGGTGAAATCGCTTTGCGTCCCTCTGTTCGACTTTCTACATTTTCAACTACTAAAAATTCGTTGCAGGGAATGTTTTGATTTTAAAAAATGGATGTTCCATAGGTGGTTCTCTACTAAGTTTGAGAAGGAGATGATGATGCATTATTTTCCTATATTTGATGAATAGTTTTAGTTTATTTATTTTATAAAAGAAAAAGGAATTTCTTCTCAAAAACCACTGAGCCAATTGCTTTGATATTGCATACAGTGTCACTTGAGGTTATGTACTTCACATTTTGAACACCATGTGACGCTGACTGTTTTCCTATTTTTTTGTGCTGAGGCTATTATTGTCTTTACACCAGAACATCTAAATAGAATTTTTCGAAATGATATAATCCGACTAAGGATGATGCAAGTTGGCGAAAATAATAAAGATATATTAATTTTTGATTAAGCTATGGGACAAATACTTTGGGACAATATGTCAGTAGCACTACAGTTGTGCAGGCATGTACCAATACAGTGCATGTATTGTAATATTGTCAAAATGGTTTTGTGGAATGCTTTGACTTTAAGACAATTGTTTATTAGGTGGGCCTCTACCACCTACGTGAATAAGATGACGATGCAATATTTTTTTCTCTATTTGATTTTGCAGTTGGATATTCCGGAGTTGGTTGTGTACGTACTTTTCGAAAAATATAATAATGCAAGAATCTATTTATATTTCATAATTTCCAAGCGTTTTTGCAAACACACACACACACACACACACACACACACACACACACACACAAAGCAAAATAAAACCCCAAATAAATTTATTTTACTGAGGAAGTGCAGTGTACTAGCTATTAGCTAATTGACTCGATATTGAATACATTGCCACCTGGCATCATGGAGTTTACATTCTGGCCACCAAGTGGCCCTGAGATTATTACTCTCTTGGTCTTATCGGCCGACGGTATTTTCATTGTTGTCGTGCCTGTGCGTGCAGGAATACGTCTACTCGTCCCGCCCCCCCCCCCCCCCCCGTTACTCTTGCGGACCCAGTAACTTTTGTAGAGAATGAGCTACTGTCATGAAACCCGTGCTGTGGAAGCATATTATTAGAAACTTGGGTGAGTTTGGCATTCAGCGACCTTGGCAAAGGTCACCAGGGGTCGTGAAAATTTTTCACTTGCGGACAAAATAACTTGTAATAACTGTAGTTTCGTGGTCTGTAGAAAGGATATACATAGTTGTCTATCGCAAATTTACATATTTTCTGGTGGTTTTGTTTTTCAAAATGTAGGGGGGGGGGGGGCTAGGCAAGATATCAAAATGCTCAAGGGTGACAGGATGTCACCCGGCATTTTTCGATAGTACATACCAAGGTTTCTCAAAATAAGTAAAAAAAAAAAAAAGCAGGTTCAACCCAATTTTTCATTTACCTGCCGGACTACTTTGAAGGTACCGGTTCATTCTGTGACTTTTGTTGACATGTGAGGGTGCATTCCCCTCCCTTTGTACGCCTCAACGAAATAACCTAAAACATTGCGACCTAATTTACTTACCCAACTTCGATAAAAGACCAGGAACTTGAGAAAGTATTCGATGGATTAAATCATCTGTAACCACGACTGAGTTGAACACTTTCAAATTATCCTGCACAGTTTTACAGTCAAAAGGATTCAGACCTGCAAACAACAAGATTAAGTTATTATCATACAGACAACAGCAAAATGGCAAAAAAATGGCAAATACAGAAGACTAATGATGATGATGATGATGATGATGATGATGATGATGATGATGATGATGATGATGATGATGATGATGATGATGATGATGATGATGATGATGATGATGATGATGATGATGATGATGATGATAATAATGTCCTGTGGCAACATCCACAGTTGGAAGTATTTTCTTGTCATGCAGGGTTTCAGTTACCCCCATTTACAATTTACAGAAATCCATTTATCGCAATTTTATGACAATATGGTGTGTTCGAGGTCCATTTTCAGTCATGCTGAGAACATTCATGAGAAACTGAATTTGCCATATCTGATAACGTTTCAAGACGCTTCCAATTTAAAAAAAATTATATATCTTGGGCATAGACTTCTGAAGTGACTTGTCTGCTTACTCGTACCTTCATACAGCAAACCCTATCGACAGTAACATAAAACATTTATTTTTGACAGGGTAAGGTTCACAGACAGCCTATGAACAAACTTTTGTGAGTTTGGTTCAGCACGGCACAAATTGTTTCAATCAAAAAACATGTCACCTTTAAATTTCAGATCGAAGACTAGATTGTTTATGCCACACACACTTACAAACACACACCGTACACACACAACACACACATACACACACGGATATATTTATATATATATATGTACATATACATATATATATATATATATATATATATATATATATATATATATATATATATATATATACAGTTACAAGCTTGCCTAATTGTGCTTGATATCAGGTTAAGAAATATTATATTTTCATCGCATTCTCTTGACATGAATACAAATGACTTTCATTCTTCTCTGACTTGCCCTATAATTTAGCTGTTAATATCCAAGATTATTAGAAAGTTTGGCTATAATAATTTACAGTTTTTAGACTTGTCTGTTTTGCTTCTTAACTTTATCTTTGGCATCATTCTGTTTTAATGTTCACCTTTCAGACATTTTAAGCTTGCTTGTTTTCTGTTAGGTCAAACCCCCAGGGGCTATAGGTAGCAAGCAGCTACTGACGACAGTTACAAGCTTGCCTAATTGTACTTGAAATCCTGTTAAGAAAAATTGTTTTGATAACATGTTTTTTGACATAAATGCTAATGACTTTCATTCTTTTCTGACATGCCTAGATGCACATTTACTCAAAATTGACAGTATTTTCTCAAATGTCACAAACCTGACACATTAAGTTGATACATTGACTCAGAGTTGGCAGTTAAATAGAGCTTAATTGTTTGGGGGGTAGGTGTCATCACAGAGTTTGTTTTACATTTCTGGTGCAGGATGTCAATTGTGGCAGTCCTTGTTGGGATTTCCCTTGGTTTGTACAGGTGGTCTAGTTGCAACTGTTTATTTTACTATCACTGGGACTAAATGTAAGGCCCCAGCTTGTTTCCACTTCAGTTATACACTGGCGGGTGGTTTAACTAGGATAAACTGTCCAGCCAGAAAGGGTACATATTGGTTCAGGGGTAAGTCAAATTGTTCTTATCTGAACCTGTACTAAACAAATTTAGTAATTATGGTTTGTTTGACAGGGGTTCTTCTTTCATAACGAAGCTCTGCATATATGAGCAAAACTTCACGTATTTAGCTAATTCATCATTTGCCACGTTCTTATTTATTCTTTATTATGTGGGTTGTCTTTGCTGAATATTTAGCTTAGACAAGGAGCCGCTACTCAGAGATACATGTACGGGTAAAAGGCTCCGAAACATGTTGAGTATTTACCCGCTGAAGACCCTTTAATTTATTTGGGCTGATACAGCCTATGTCAAAATTTTACACAGGAACGTGTGCAATATAGACAATAGTAATTCCATATGTATACAGGTTAGACAGGGACAGGTTAGCTTATGGGGAGTAAAGAGTTCGAACTGCGGAATAGTATATTGACTACCAGGAAGTGGTTCTGGGCAAAAAGACACAAATACAATATATATATATATATATATATATATATATATATATATATATATATATATATATAAAGCTGAGTTGGCCAAAGAAGTCTTTTTGCTCTGATATTAATTCACAGTTTAGATGTTATGTAGCGTCTATTTGCAATTATTTGCTATTGGATGGCATGTATAGCGTGATGCGCCTGAGAGTTGAGGCACAAACGCACCAAGACTCTGCAAAATGTATGCATATTATACAGCATAGAACTGCGTGATTTATTATATTGCACATGACTCGAAATATCTCTGGGCATCTTGTACACTGCACACTATACACTATGCAATCGTATCAGCGATATGTTATAGTCGTCTGTAGAGAGGACTGGATTCACATCACATTGTTCGCATTTTTTACACGTGATCGGTGGCGATCACAATTTGATTTCCCAACTTTAAACACACACACACACACACACACACACACACACACACACACACATACATATATATATATATATATATATATATATATATACATATATATATATATATATATATATATATATATATACATAATTTCTTGTTTCTTGTTTTAGACTTAAATATATGATCAAACACATTTAGTCTTATGACCGTATGCGTTTAAAACTCCAAATAAGTCGATTTGTTCAAATATTCAATTGTATGTTTACTTATTTGTTCATATATTCAAATATTTGATCATATCGTCAAATATTCGAACCTTTAAACAAGTAATTAAAACCTATGATGAAATATTTGAACGTTTATGATCCAATACCTTCGTTTATATTAAGAAAAATACTGGTATTGAAACATATCATGAAATCGATTGTCATATGAATAAATCGATTTAAACATATGATCAAATGTGTTTCATTATATCATAGAGAGTTAAAAGTTCGGACTGTGGAATAGGGTAATGACTACTAGGAAGTGGTTCTGGAGAAAAAAACGCAAAGACAATGATCAATTAGAAAAGAAGATTTGCTTCAAAGCAAATCTGTCTGTGTGCCTTCAAAAGTTGTAAATATTAAATGCTACAACTTTTATCCTATGGTACTTCACATCACTTTAAGCCTATGCTTGGATGCAAATTTCAAAGTCCAAATGACCTTGACCTTTGACCTTTACAGGTCACATGTAAATTGCATAGTGTACAATACCCACAATTTTAAGTCCAACATGAACCAAATCGGATGAAAATTTACCAAGTTTTGTCAAGATGAAACTTTCAAAGGGCCAAATGACTTTGACCTTTGCCCTTTTGAGGTTACATGTTCTTATAAAAACGTATAGTGTTGCAATACCTACAATTTGAGTCTAACATGATTCGAATTGGATGGAAATTGGCCAAGTTATGGCTGGACGAAATATTCAAAGGTCGGAATGGCCTTGACCTTTGACCTTTAGCGAACACATGTAAGTTTCAAAAATGTGCAGTGTACAAAAGCTACAGTTTGAGCCCAACATGATCAAAATTGGATAAAAATTGACCAAGTTATGGTAAAAAGAAAGCAACCATCGAACGTGGCCTCTGACCTTGAAATGACCTTTGACCTTGAGATGACCTCTACCTGAAGTGAACCTTGACCTGCAATATGAGATTTTGGCTTAAAATTGACCTTTGACCTTGACATGACCTTGACTTTTGAGATGACCTTTACCTGGCTGTGATCGAATTCCTATACACTCGGAACCACATCTACTATAGTACATAAGATATTGAAGATTTGAAACTTTACTTAGCCCTCATTTGCATAATTTTGAAAAGCATGACCTCTCATTATAAAAAGACCAGACTTCATCCATAGAAGTATAATTGTGCCAAGTCTGGAGTTTCTACGTGTAATACTTTTCAAATGAATGTCGGACAAATTTGCCTGTAAAGAAAGAAAGAAAGAAAGAAAGAAAGAAAGAAAGAAAGAAAGAAAGAAAGAAAGAAAGAAAGAAAGAAAGAAAGAAAGAAAGAAAGAAAGAAAGAAAGAAAGAAAGAAAGAAAGAAAGAAAAAAGAATGAAAGAAAGAAATAAAGAATTCGTAGAAAAACAGTATGTCTGTGTTGGCACACAGACATAAATACAGCTGATTCGCTTCCATCACAAACATAATGGATGCTCCTGGATTTTGACGATGCAATTTCCTGCTTCTTGTTCCCTCCTGCACTTACGAAAAGGAACAAAATGTGTATCAATTGAATACAGCATGGACACATTGTGTATTAACCTCATTAAAATTTCATTGAAAAATGCTGATATTGTTAATATTCTGAAAAACAGAAGGTACTTTCGCGAGTGATAATGTCGCTGAGGAACCGACATCAGCCATATGGCGGCATGAAGGGCACGGGAGATAGTTGGGAGCTATCATTCACTGTATGACGAGTGCGTTATATTTAGACATACTAGCAAAGACACTTCAATGCGTTGAAATGGATTTAATGAAGTGTTCGAACACATTTAATGATGTGTCTAAATCAGTTCGTATTCGATAATACCCGTTTGATGATTTTCATCAAATATTTGATGATTTGTTCAAATATTTAACTATATGAATAAAATAAAGAATTAAACGCTGATTCAATATCGTGAAATCTGTTTAAACATGTGAACAAAAGTATTTATGCATATGTTTAAATCCATTTAACCACATGTGTAAATGCATTTGAGCATATCATTGATAATATTGAATACGTTTAGTCATATACTTAAATCGATTTATACATATGATAAAAAAATGATGATATGATAAAATCGATTTGGTCATAATTATTTTCAAATATTTGATCACATGAACAAATGCATTATATTTATAAATATTTGAACATATGTCTAAACACTGAACAAAACAAAAAACGGCGCTCATATATATATATATATATATATATATATATATATATATATATATATATATATATATATATATATATATATATATATATATATATATATATATATATGGGTAGGGGTAAAATAGTGGGTGATCGTTTTGTTTTGTTGCGTTAATTGCACAAATCAGATGGTAATATTACCCCCGACATATATTACTGGTAATGCATACCGGGTCGATGGTATATGAATAAACCAAATGGTATGCCATTTTTTGAAGTATGATTCCGAGAAATTGCATTGCTTACTGTTCTATGTAAATGAATACCAATGACAAAAGTACAAATCGACACAATGCTTTGTTTAGAGTTGTAGTTGTATGTACATACATATACATAAACTAAGCATTATTTGAGCTTGGCAGTGCTACTTAAATAACATAAATAGTATACATAAATTAAATATGTAACCGTAAATTGCGCAGCAGCTTGCATACTCAGCAGCAAATAATTGGATTGAAATAAACGAACTGGCATTTTATGTGGGCGAAGATGATTTGTTCTGCGCGCAGGCATATATTGCATGTGTTCTGTAAAATTTTGACATAGGCTGTATTAGCCCAAATAAATTAAAGGGTATTCAGCGGGTAACTACTCAGAACATGTTTTCGAGCCTGCACACGTACATGTCACTCAGAGTTGCAGCTCCTCATCTAAGCTAAATATTCAGCAAAGGCAGCCCACATAACAAAGAATAAACATGAAAGTGTCAAATGATGAATTAGCTAAATTTGTGCAGTTCTGCTTGTAAATGCAGAGCTTTATCATGAATGAAGTATACCTGTCAAACCAAACAATATTACTAAATTTGTATGGTACAAGTTCAGATAAGAACAATTTGACTTCCCCACGAACCACTATGCACCCTATCTAGCAGGATAGCTGATCTTAAACCGCCTGACAATTTGTTTGTTTTTATCCGCACTCTGTTAAATTAGTCAACTGCCAGAAGACAGCATTGGTGGCGGCACGTGGCGAAGCCAAAATTGATAAAGCAATAGAATTGAAGGTTTTCTAGTGATAATTATGTATTTAAATAAGTAACTGAGCAAGTAAATGCTTTATTTTGTGGGGGCCACACAACGGTTGAATTCTGCTTTAGATGAAAGCGTTTTCCGCGTTATTAACTTACCAAGGGATTGCTTTACATTTGTATATTAAAACACCCTAAATCAAATGCTTTAGCACTGAATGTTGTGTGTGTTTGCTTGTAGTGACCTGCCTGTATGGTCAACATTCTGTTCTGTACAACAATTTTGATGTTTTTAGTAAACTAATGATTGTTAATCTAGATCGACATTTTTTTCATCAAAAGGCATTAAAAAGCAGCATTTTTAACTGTCATTTTCAGAAAGAGCTTGTCCCCGGGGCCATCCCAGCAGCATAGTAGCACAACCTTGAGCCTAAAGCGCGACGAATTAGTCACATGTTCCATTCGCGCCAACGTGCTCCCTTTTATCAGAAATGAATATGCATGGCATGTTTTTTTTTGGGGGGGGGGGTTGGGGGGGGGGTTTTGTTTGTTTGTTTGTTTGTTTTTTTTGTGTTTTGTTTGTGTTTTTTTTTCTTTTAACAGGCGTTATAATGAAGCATAAACACAGCTAATTTCATGGTGGCTTTATAAAGCATGTTTTCTGAATATTGACAAACCTGAGACTTAAATGTTGGTAATTACCTTGCGATGTTGAAACAAAACTTTACGCAAAACTGTGAGGGTTTATATGACTGTCGTTTATCTTTTTGAATTCGGACCTATCAATGCACTAATCCGGGGCACTACTAAAACACATGCTCCAAAGCGGGAGGGAGGGGAGGGCGAGTACTCGGGCTTGGTCCTCCTATTGGTCGTCATTGGAAACTGAAGGCCTTGAGGAAAAATAAACATTATATATCTTCGTAAGTATTTGAACGTACCGTTTGGTCCGTCTTTTTTAAAACAGTTCATGATGGTTAGATAATTTTCTGACACACTTTTATTCCATGTGCTGAGTGCCACCAGATTCTTTGGACTCCCTGTAGTAAGAAACGGGGCCCGATGTTGAGGCAGTGAGAAAGTTTTGTTGGTGGGGTCATACGTCACAATGTCGGCGATTACCATGTTTTCAAGCCATAACCGGATATATCTGAGAATGAAAGTGCGGAACACAGTAGTCGAAAAGTAAAACCCTTTTAATCCAACACTATGCAATAATATGCGAAAGTTACATTTGGGTCCACAGGTAGCTATCAACCCTATCAGAGAAACGTTAACCACATGCCGTAGAAATGGATTCCGACTTCCAGAAACAACAGGATATTTTTATAAAAAGGAAAAATAGTAGCAATACACCAACTGGTTCATTTTTGAATACTAGAGAAGTACCTTTAAAAAACTGAGTTTTTCTGCAGGGTCATGACAGTTAAAATTGTATATACATATATACATGCACGCACACACACACACACACACACACCTATATATATATATATATACATATATATATATATACATATATATATATATATATATATATATATATATATATATATATATATATATATATATATATATATATATATATTAAGTGCATTCATACGTAAAGAAAATTTTGGTTTAGGCCTAGAGTATGCAGGCAAATATATGTGCTTGGTGAAAGAAAAGCAAAAAAATAAAAAATAAAAATAAAATAATAATAATAATAATAAAATAAAAGAAAGCAAAAAATCCCGGAGAATAGATATGTGGATCCATCAGTTAATGCTCACCTTTCTTTAAATCCCAGTGCATCCCCTATCTCTTGACTAGTTTTGGGTACGTCAAACTTTGCCATACCATCAAACAGACCAAGTTCATAACCCAGGCTTATGGCATTTGTGGTAAAGCTTGCGTTGACCATGTCCAGAATCCTGGTCATAAAGGATTCCCCGCTTTCCTTCCCCTTTGCTGGCTCCATGTAGATTGAGGTGGAAATATCTGACAAGGCATGCATCGTATATATTCCGTGATTTTAATGTGTGAATATTCAGGTTTGGGACAATTTTTTACCACAACAAACATAGAGATGACGTTTCTTCATTTCTAGATGGTTGTAATGTTTAGCTGATCCTCAGCTTTAATATGGGGTGATTAGCTCGGGGAAATAGGGCTGCTTCAAAATTTTTCCGAAGAGAGAAAACGTGTGAAAAGCCCCGAGACTGGTTGAAAACTTGAAACTTGAAACATTATTGCTGCATCAAACATGCAGACGTGCTATTATGCAATATATACAACCATCCACACATATACACACAAATTACATTAACATCACATTTTGACAAAATCAAACGTATACACAGTAATACATAATACATAATTACTGGCAAGAATAATAAGAAGTATATACATAAAAACCCCTGACTGGAAAGAAGAAAAAAATATCACTGTTCCTTATGCGTCATTGATGTTGTTGGTAGTTTATGTTAAAAAAATTAGAAGGGTCCCCTCTGCTCCATGATAGCTGCAAAGAAAATTTCAATATATTTTATTTTTTCTATATCGTCTAACTTCATCAAAAAGGTAAATTTATCATTATTGTCTAGTGATGAGAATAAAGGGAAAATATCGGCCATTTCCAGGAATAGTTTTTTTCTCTCCTTTTCATATTGTTTGCAAAAAATGATGACATGTGTTTCATCTTCCAATATATTACATTTGTCACAGATTCTTTCTTCCATAGGTGTTTTTTGTGGTCTTCTATGTCTACCTGTTTCGATTTTTAAATTATGTGCGCTGATTCTAAACGTGTTATATTTTTTCTGATATATCAATCTTTTATTGCCAGTAAATATAGTTCTCTTTTGAATTCTTTTTTAAAATTAGTGTAGGTTCGTAACTTTTTATCAGCTCCTGAATTAACTCTCATATCTTCTTTCCACTGTTCCGAGAAATATTTTCTAATCTTTGATCGAAATTTTAATGTCGGAAAATTGTCTGTCAATAGGCCGATATTTTCCCATATTTGTGTAAAACCCAAATTGCAGAAAGTGTCTCGTATTACTGTTATCAATTGAAATTTTCCCGTATGTATATTTTCTGCATTGCAAAGAAAACCGTCATAAAGTAATGATTTTAGTTCCATGTGGACTATTCGTAACCAGTTTTTACACATTAGAGAAAATATTTTTAAAGCTAGTGGATATTCACCAAATTCACTCGATACAGCAATATTGGTTGATTTTTTGTGCACGTCCAGACAAAACCGCAAAAAACTAAGGTGAACTTTTTCAAAAGGAAAACAAAGATATTCGCTGATTTCTCCCTTTGAAAAACATTTGGCTGCCGATGATATATATGGTCCCCAAATTTCACTTGCGTATAATAATATTGGTAAACTTAGGCTATGAAATAAACGTAATAGTATTGGTATAGTTATTTGTGAATTGAAAAATAATCTTTTAAGTCTACCGACAGCTTTCATTCCTTTATTTGAGAGAATTTTGATTGCATTACTGAAGGAACCGTCAGTTTTTAGTTCTATGCACAAATTGAAAGACGAAAGCAGTGAGTTCAATAAGGTAGAACCATGCATTGCAGGCGACATGTAATTTGCTATCGTCGTTTTTTAGAACGGAAAAAATGCTGCAACCATTCGGTGATTATAGACCTATAAAGATACAGCATTGTCACTGATGATTAAATCGCTGAGTAATAATAAATGAAAAAGAAATTATTTATGACTGCTATATTTGAAAAGGGGATTCATGTGGGTGGGAAACAACACTCAAGCGTTACGAATACTCACTCTAATATATTGTTTAACAGCCTGTCAGCTATGTGGCATAGTGTCTAGGACGGCGTACGTTAGAAATATAGGTGGCACGTTCGAGTCAGGGATTAAAAAAAACCCAAGTTAGACTTGTGGGTCCCCCAAATTAAATATACAAAATTATGTTTACACGTTAAGTTTCTTGATGTAGGTATAAACTTATTTTATTTCTTGTCAGAAAAAACGATTGGGGAGCAGGCAACACCTATATGAATGAACGAATGAATGACTTTATTATGAACCCCTCTCGTGATGTTGAAACTGATGTTAAAATCAGCTGTCCATATATATATATATATATATATATATATATATATATATATATATATATATATATATATATATATATATATATATATATAGTGAAACCTGCCTATTGTGGACACCTCTGGGACCGGCAAAAAGTGTCCACAGTTGGCAGATGTCCACAACAGACAGGTGTTTTTAACTAGAAAATTGACCTTTCGGTCCTAGACATTTCTGTCCACATTATACAGGTGTCCCCATTATAGAGGTGTCCACAAGGACAGGTTTTCCTCTCTCTCTCTCTCTATATATATGTGTATATATATATATATATATATATATATATATATATATTATATATATATATACATACATATATATATATAATGGAAAAAAGGACGACAACTAGATTCGAACTCACTACCTTCTGTTTCAAAGACACACGCTCTACCACTACGCTGGCAGTAGTTTTACATGTTTATGCACATTGTGTGGCTCGGATAAATCTATTCAAGACTAACATTGCTCGTTTACTTTTCTGTTGTCTCGCTCTGCCATGCGATTCTTGGAAATTTCGTTCTTAAGCAACCTTATAAATACATGTCACTGGTGAAATATAAAGAGCCGTACATGTCATAAGTGCTAACGCTTAAATATGAGCGAAATTATGAATAGGCGACTCCAGTGTTTGACAAACATTCAAGCAGGTACATGGGCATAAAAGTGGTGGGGCAGCATACTACGATCGAGGTCGGGATATAAATTGCATCATAATTAACATTAAGTTTACTGTACGTTTTTGTAACAATAATCAAGCAGGAATATATATGCTTTTGGCAAATGTAGACACAAGCGAAGTGCAAAACTACATCCTTCTTTTTTCCTACAATGGGTGAAAATGAATGGTCCCAAATCCTTTGACGTTTCTCGTTTCGTTTCGATCTATTTCGCCATATTCACCCTTTGTCGCTCTTTTCCGTGAAAACTATGAAGCAGCCATTATTAGCTTTAAATCACAACTAAGTTTCGACATTGTCATTTTTTCTTCAGTCTCCGTATAATATCGAGCCCAAGAACAACATACAATCAAGTCTGCGAGACGTTAACTGGCCAAAAAAACCCTTATAAACTACCTTTCAGATATTTGAATCAAGCAAAAGGTGACTTGGTCCGCCCTCCAAATATCAATTGGAACTTCTAATAAACTTACGGCACATGTCATGAAACAAAGAGTATACTTGTGCAAACTGTTTTACAATTAAATGAATGGTATCTGTAAAAATGAATAGCGTCTCATGCACGGCGATTGGACGATATGTTTTCCCTCCATACCACGACACAATTTCTTAATTTCGCAATCAGTGATTAAGTGTAAACACCGACAAGACAGAATATAAGGTTGATGTGGTCTTTGGGTTTTGTGGATCCGCAAATCGGTAACACAGAAGTATCTTGATGACCGAGTTAAAGTGCCGCGATTGGGTCATGGTACAATTCAAATTCTCTCCCAAACTTGAAGGCTATAATAATAATAATAATAATAATAATAATAATAATAATAATAATAATAATAATAATAATAATAATAATAATAATAATAATAATAATAATAATAATAATAATAATAATAATAATTTTATTAAAACCTCCACGAATGGAGAAATTAAAAGATACATCGAGATTATAATCATATGAAAACACAAGTACAAAAAATATTACACAGTGACCAGCAGATGACAACATCGAGATGACATATCACAATTATTGAAATTATACATCACAGATATTAATAATACAAACTATAATCAAACATGAAAATTATAAACAGTTCGTACTGTGACACATATGACATTATTCGGTCATGAGAGGGCGTGGTACCCGGCCCGGGCAGCCGCAAAGCACACGCGGCAGTGAGGTCAATACCGCACTGCCGTGTGGACAACACCGGCAGCCAGGGTCCGGCACCACACCCCATTGGCGCTCTTTAAAAATAAGAAAAATTACTAAAATGACTTCGTTAAGAGAGAGACAAGTAAGTGTTCCTCCCCATAAGGCTTAATAAAATTTTCATGAAACAGTAAATATTTTAAAGAATCCACGATTCCATCATGACTAGGGCTTATATTTTTGTTCAGTTTTTTAGGTCGGTCCCCCAGAGCCAACTGAATGGGGGATAATCCATGCTGGACTATACTATGCAATAAAGTACCATTGGTAGTTGTGCCCGTAGTCAGATACTGTGAAAGAAAATATATATTTAGGTCCCGAACGGGGGAATCGGTTTCAAAAATTCTGCAATAAAGTGATGCCATACGGTCTTTCAGTATTGACTCAATAAATTTTATATTAAGAGCCTTCAATATGTTCGAATGATGATGTCTCTTTCCAATGCCAAGGCACTGTTTAATAAGACATCCTTGTAATGATTCCATTTTACATAGTAATGAATGACTCAAATTCATACACTCAATATTATATAACAAAGCCGGAGCACAGACTGTATTCCATAGATAACATTTAGTTTTGGAGTCCAGGCCAGGATAAACCATGCCAACCTCTCCAAGAGCATAGAACGAACGTCTACAACTATTCAAACGACGTTCTATATTGGGAAGACCCGACCTGTTATATGAAAATAAAGTACCTAGGTTTTCTAAATTGTCCACTATCTCCATCTCATTACCCTTTAACCACCAACTGGGTTTCTGTAAAAAGTGATGCTGACCAGCAATAAAACATTTTGATTTTGCTGGATTAAAATTAAAACGCCAGTGATCAGCATAACGTATACATGTATCAATAAGTACTTGTAATCCAGACACCGTAGGGCTAAATAATGTGATATCATCTGCATAAGCATATGAGTTAAACTTAAAGTCACCAGCTCGCACACCTATCTCCGTAGAATCCAGGTCAATAAGTAAATCGTTTATAAATATATTGAAGAGATACGGAGACAGCAAACTACCCTGTCTGGTGCCGGTGGTGACATGGAACATTCGACTATATTGTCCATTCCATCTCACCACCGCCAGCAAAGAACTATACCAAGTATATAAAAATAACCAATGTTCTACAGGCAGTACTTTCTGCAATTTATAAAAGAGCCCATCATGCCAAATACGGTCGAAGCACTTTTCTGCATCTAAACTACAAACGTATACAGCATTACCTTTAGCGTTATAAAAAGTACTAATATCATGTAAGAAACTATTACATAAGCCAGTACCGCGACCTTTTCGGAAACCAAACTGAGTCCCAGTCACCGCATCTCCAGGCAACATAATTAATTCGACCAATTTTGAGTGAACCGAAGATAAAGTTATGGGTCTGTAGCTACTGGCCTCATTAGGGTTAAGTGTCGGCTTCTTTAAAATAGGTACAATTATGCCGATACAGAAAATATGAGGCACAACTGTAAATGACAGTATAACTGAATAGAGAGAAGCAAGTATTTCACAAAGAGTGTTAGATGTACCGTAGACAAGGTGTTCAGCACTAATTCCGTCACATCCTGGTGAACAATTCTTATTCAATGAGTTTAACATATTACTTATTTGACCTCCCGTAATTGATACAGAGAAATCTTTTACTAATCTCTCAGTATAAAAAGTATTGACATGTTGAGAGATTAAAGACTGACTAGGAGACAGAGCAGAGTGTTTATCTCCACCCATAATATTATTAAAAAAGTCACCAAATTGCTCTACTCTTAAAGATGAATTAACCCTTTTCCTCTGTTTCTTCTTAATGTGATTCCAGAAGGCAGTCATTTTTCTAGAATGGAACATATTACCTAGTCTCGTATAACCATTTTTCTGTACAGTATCAACCTGTTGCCTCAATCTTTTTCTAAATAGCTTTTTTACACCCTTGTAACATTTGTAAACCTCTCCCTCTCGGGGGCTGCCATTTTCGACCCATAGGTGCCACCACCATCTTTTCTTATCACGTAGTCTGCTAAGGTCCGGGCACCAATACGCTTTGGGTCTAAATCGCTGCCTAGGGACACAGCCCGCTTCTTTGCAGGCCTCGTGCATGGCATTATTTATATTGGAGATATAATTGTCAATGAGCTGTTGTACATCAACTTTATTGTAACCAGTAGGAATATTAAGGCTTGGTAAATTCTGTAACTTACTCTCTAATATTTCACGATATTTCAAATTATTTCTTTCATTAGACCAGTTAGGAGTTACATGACATAAAAAGTCTGATGTATTTGGAGCGGATATGGAGTTCGCATTATTTAATTCAGTCTTGATTACTAACTCAAGTCTTATGGGCAGATGATCACTCACATTTGAGCTATCTTCTGGAACAATAGAACAATGCATGATATTATCAATGTCATATTCACTGCTAGCAATATGATCTATCCATGTATACACACGTCTAGAATGATTGAAAAAAGTATAATCACATGTATTCTTAAACATAAAGTCTGCAACCATCAGGTTATTAGCAGCCAAAAAATCAAACATGATACTGCTGTGTGCATTAAATTCAGGGGAAGAAAACCATCGTTTATGAAGTATATGTGATTGTGGGAGCTGGACATTAAAGTCCCCACATATCTTAACAGGGGCAAGCATACCATATGTGTCGAGGACAGCCTGCAAGCCATCTATAGTTTCAATGAATAAATCTGTTTGTTTTGAATTACCTGCTTGGAAATAAGGCATGTATACACAAACAAAGATTTGTACAGGTTTACCCATTCTGTCATACACTGCAATTGGTAGAATACGATCACTGCCAGCATCAAGAGAATGAAAACTTAACTCATTAGACGCCTTAGTAATTACAGCAATACCCCCAAAGGGTCGACCTGAATAATTTTCATCTATATCACACATTGAGCTTTTTGCAAATACTGTAAAGCTACCGGTACTCTGCTCATTCACAACGTCATCAATTACTTTAAGTTCATGTGGGTGCAACCAAGTTTCATTTAAACACATTACATCACAGTCTAGCAACCTCTCACATATATAATGAGAGGACTGCTTAAATCCATGACAATTGAGAGTCTCTATTACAAGCTGTATGCTAGTCGCAGGAGAGGAAACACTTTCAGTAAAATGAGATATTGAGGGAGCGCCAGATTTACAGTCAAAGTTAATGTTAGAGCCCACTGGTGGCTCTGTAGTGCCACAAGGATTACCATCGAGTACGGGGCTCGATGGGCTGACAATAGTACCAGTCTCTGTCGGTATGGCGTGCGTCCATGCGTCGTTGGTAATTGTACTGGTATCCGTGGTTATAGTCTCTTGGGGCGGTTTCCATTTGTGATTGTCCCCACCATGTCCCGACCCTTTTGAAGTCCCAGGGATGTGGCTCACCGGGTATCTGCCTACCTCGCTCTCTTATGGGGTCCCTTATAGTAGGATGGGTCTTAGGGAGGTCAGGTGGAGTAATCTGCGGCCTCTCCCCTTTAGGTTTAAGTTTAGGTGCCTCTGCCAAGAAAGGCCGCACAATTATCCCTGTATCCCAATTAGCCCTGTCCAAGAGCTTTTTGGAATCCGCTGTAGATACTCTCACTTTAAATGATCTATACTTCCCTTTAAACTTGCCACTTATAAGGGACACATCACAGCCATTTATGTTAAGGGCACTGATATGGCTTTTCATGTCTTCAACCGTATTTGAGCGATCCACTCGACCAATATAAATGTCACATTTAGCATCATTAGCTGCTAAAATAGGCTTAACAGCTGGTTTGGCGGTTATAGCAGCATAGCTGCTAGCTGTATTGCCCAACTGATTAGGGGCCGCTGATGCTGAAGCTTTTACAGGTTGGTCGGTATGAGAGATAGGCTTATGTTTCTTCACTTTTTTCTGTAACCTTTTTCTTTGCTTCCGCTGATGGTATTTTGGTACAAAGTAGGGCTCACTATCACTACTATCGGATGCACTTGGACTTAAGTCAGATTCCAAGGGTAAATCCTTAGCATCCTTTACATCGGTCTTGCCAGCAGTCTTTTGGCTATACGAGTCAGTAGTGGTCACCGTTATAGGGTTAGGCTTAACCTCTGAAATTACCACAGCCTCTTTCTCATTGTCATGTCCTTCCTTTGAAACATGGGCGGCATTAGAACCTTTGGCCTCTTCTAGCAGAATAGACACCTGTGATCGGAGTTGAGCATTATCTACGCGTATTTCCTTTAGCTCTATTTTAAGATTGTCCACAGTAATTTTCAAATTGGCAACAGACTGAACAAGATCCAGCATATCTTGAGCATTTGCACTGCATCCATGAATAGGACCTGTAGAGTTATCACTACGATCAGGTGCACTGTTTTGATCTTTATTCACAAAAATTTTGTCCAAATCTTTCACCGGTGAACCATTAGCTATAGTCTCACCGAAACTGATAATGTCCGACAACATTTTGTGCTTGACCTGCCTGTTAATAGGTCGTTTTTCCTTATACTGTGCATATTTCTCTTGGACCTTCTCACACAGGGACTTGCGGACGGATGATAAAATATCAGTATCAATTTTGCACAAAGTGTTCTGGATATCTAGAGACGAAAACTGAAAAATTCTGTCCAAATTCTCAGTAAATGCATATTCAAAATTACAGTTCTCGATCTTGCATAGATCTTCCAGTGTGTTTATAGTCGGGGACGTACCGTCAGACTGACCGTGCATTGTGACAGAAGAATCCAGGTTAATCCGCTAATGATGATGTAACCGCGAGTCCCAAAATGGTGGGTTCCCAGTTCCCGGGAGTCTAAGCCCCCGTCACTGCTGTATTATATAGAAAGTCACGAAAATTTTCACTTCCCACTGTGAGACTGGTTCTGTGATGTCTCTAAGTGTTCTTAAGTAAATACTCACAGTTTTCACAAGTTGCTAACATTGGCAACTGTGATTTTCAGTGCGAATCTTGCGGAGCCCTCCTGATTCACTGCTTCTAAAGCTATCTCACTTTGTTTAGGATCGTGCGAAAAGCCTCGCACTTTAATACGCGTTTGGGGAAAAGATTTTCACCCCGCATGTCCACTAAACAACCTCATGTCCCAGCTCAGTTTAGCACATTCTCGCCAAAACATTGTGCCAATTGCTACTGTTGATCTAACAAATTTTTCCAGATTCAAAAGTCTACACACACAGTTTCGCACAGATCTATAAACTGGGACGGTGTGCTTTCCAGAGCGGCGAGTTGTCAAGGTGTTTTGTGAAAAAAAAAATGTCATTGTGTTGTAGTCACCGCTAGTGTACTCAGAAACAACAACAGAATAGAGTGACAAAATTATTTCAAATTGACACAAAAATATGGACAGTACTAAAGAAAATTTTTTATTCCATTTTTTATTACATTTAAAACGAATAGGTTCACCCCGGGATGGACTTGGCTATTTGTGAATATGGTCGACGTCCCTGCAGATTTCAATGGTCCAGAAAGTATACCGTCCATGGAAGCTGTCCTGTTCAATAATTCATAAGAACCCTGGGCTTTGCTCGCAAAACCCAGAGTTTTTAAACAAAACATAGGGTATTGTACGTAAAACCGAAAGTTTTGTAACAATACCCCGAGTTTTGCTTGCAAATCCCAGGAATTTGTAAACTACCCAGGATAGCAAAACAAATATAATATTCAAATTTCGTTCAATAATATGCACAAAACCCTGGATTTTTATTTTTTATAAAACCTAGGGTTTTGTCCCAAACCAAAAGTTTTGTATCAAAACCTAAGGATTCGTAAACAAAAATTCTGGATTTTGTAGCAAAACCTTGGGTTTTACACTGTTATCCAATCTTTTCTCAAACTCAGGGTTTTGTTTCAAATCTATGAGTTTTGTTATGATAATCTTGAGTTTTGCAGTTGATTTGTTCAATAATTTGCAAAACCCAGGGTTTTTTGGAAGAATAAAACAAAATGTTCTGTAAAATGCTTTAGTCATCTTAATAAATGAGAAAGCCCTGAGTTTTGTTGTGATAACTCTGGGTATTGCAGTTGCTTTGTTCAATAATTCACTAAACCCTCACAAAATCCAGGGTATTGTGACGTCAGAAATCCCACGGTTTTGAATAATTTGCGAAGCCCTGGGATTTCGAACGTCTCAAAACCCATGGTTTTTAATTTACCGTCAAATTGGTCATTTAAGGGACTAATACCGCCAACCAGTGGTCAGGGTACAGGCACAAACTCCGAGTTAAAGGTTTTAATCAGTTTTCTATCATGAAGAACCGCCTAAAACTTACGGCTGTAAAAAAACACACTCACACAACAAACATCAACCTTGAATAGTATCGAATTTTAAATATAGAACTTCAGTGGTTCAAAGGTTACTTAAATAATAGATCTCAATTTATCGAAATTAATAATATTAAATCCCCGACACTGGAAATCACTACTGGAGTTCCCCAAGGTTATGTTTTGGGTCCTCTTGTGTTCCTCATTTATATCAACGGCCTATCCAAATCCAGCAACTTTAGCTCAATCATGTATGCTGACGACGACACAAACCTATTAAGCACCATATATAACTATAAAACAACACCCGCATCTTCACCAACTGAAAAAGTTAATAAAGAATTAGCTAAAGTAAGTGACTGGCTTGCTGTGAACAAACTATCTCTGAATGTAAATAAATCAAAACATATGATCTTTCATACAAAACAGAAACAATTACCTCCTCACCAATTACCATATGTAATGATAAATAACCAGCTAGTTCAACGAGTTGAAGACTTTAGATTTTTATGTGTCTTAATTGATCATAATCTCAATTGGAGCAAACACGGTAACTGTGTATCAAATTAATTATCCCGAGTGTGCGGCTTACTTTCTAGACTAAGAAAACCTACTGCCTGAAAGCATATTACAACTTATTTACAATGCCTTGTTTTTACCGCATCTGAATTTTGGAATAACTACATGGGGGTTCCACTCTTGCAGTAGATATGTAAAGCTGCAAAAAAGCGATAAGACTTATCAGTAATAGCAAGTACAATGCACACACATCTCCTATCTTAAAAAAACTTGGCGTTTTTAAGTTCAGTGATATATTCCAGCTAGCCTGTGTCAAAATATACTACAAGTACAAAAACAATATGTTGCCTAACTATATATTTCAATATGTTCAACTTTCATCGGATTCAATGCACTGATAGACCCAGAAGAACTGTAACAATACCACGTACATGTGATGCAACAGTGCATAATATTCCTATTTTAACCCCAATGACCCGAATACTATTTACAAATCCCAAAATTAATCGCTCATGTTTAAGACATAAACTACCCGATTTTATTTAACGAAAATTACTTACCTGAGATAGTTATAAGAAAAATTGATACACACTCCTTAAAAAGCTTCTCACAATATGCTAAGAATTATATCATTAACCATTATGAAATTAACTGTAACATTATAAATTGTCACGTCTGCAACAGACGATCATTAGTCATATTATATGTATTATTGTCACTTGGTCTATCAACTTAAGTTTTGTAATATCTACTATCATTCAGCCTACAGTATTGTGTTAGAAATCTTACAGCGTATGAGTTTAAACATAGTTATTAAGCATGGTATACCTTTTGGGTGGCCTCCATGTCAGCGAATCCTCGGAGTCTTAATGTATGGTCTCCTGGTTTAAAACTTATTAATGTATTCTTGTACCACATTGTGTAACATTGTTTAGACCAAATAAAACTATTCTATCAAATTCTACCTATCTATCAACATCGCGTCCAGGCCAATCAGTCTGTAGATGAAGATTACTGCCATCCAGCGGTTATTTTCGAAAGAACTGTCTCGGATAACAAGGACGCCGTGTATGGCAACGGTTCCAAGATCGTTGTGATTTCACATGGGACATGTAAACTTAAAGGATGTACTTCGCCACTGTAGCACTTTATTACGCGTAGAAAACAAGGGAATATCTACAAGGAGCACTGGAACATTTTTTGTGAACGAAATTGAAAGGAGAACAGGGCCGTAATATGACTTTTGAACACAATATACAAGGTCAAGGCAGTAGAATTAATGACATTTTCACACAGATGGCGCTGCAAGCATGTAAACATGGAAGTGGAACTGCCAAGCAGTTTGCCTGCGATGGACCTTGCTGTACAATGCCCAGCAATATTGTTCAATTCTTCGTTGCTTGGACTAGCAAATCGTTCTGTCTGTATGGATGGAAGGGCGGATGGATTCGTACGAGTAGTTTGACTTGTTATGTCGGCCATGCCTAACCACTCGGCCATAGAATTTCCATCGGCATCGAGTAGGCCTAGTACGTGTATGAGGGCTTCACCATAGCATAACCCATAATGCGAATGCCAACATTGACGAGTTTGTCCGTATCTGCTCCCAGAGAGAAAGGGGGCACTGGTAGAGACACCATGCGGTAAAGGACCGCATTCCCTATCTATTCCATGCTAAATGCGTGAAAGTTGGGAAATTGCATCGCTGTTTTTCCATTTAAAAGCTAAACAATCAGTCAGAACAGCTAACCCTTCGAGAGCATATATATTAAAGTCATTTTTATGATGTTTGTATGCTCACAGTTTAGCTACGTACAGTCCCTTTCAAAATACTAGCAACGCGGCGTTTCAGATAGGCAACTCGACAGTTTGCGCCTCTTCGCATCCCAGCATCCTTTGCGGTGGAAGTCACTTTCACACCAAATACACACGTGCAAGGCTATCCGCGAAACGGGTTATGGACTGTCCTGTTGTCGACTTCGTGTATATGCCCCCTAATACTGTTACCAGTGTCGAAATTCATTAATTGGTAGGTGTCGAATCCATATTCATTGATTATGGAGATAAATAATGTGATCCCTCCCTTTAAAATGCACAATTTCGCCAACATCATACTGGAGAGAGGACCCAAGAGAAACCTTTCGGTAGTCATGCTGAAAAACGGCTATGGACCCGCATATGCACAACACTTCGCAAAAATTATAAATTTATGCTTATTTTATATAAGTTTTACATGAATAAAGCTAAATTAAAAAAGATAAAAGTTGTCATAACTCACTATTTGAACAAATAGACTGGGAGGTCGTAATAATCCTGAGAGGTCGTTCTACTGGTCTTAAGACCTGGCAATACTGTGTTCCTATTGGATGGTCCTCGGTTACGGGGTAACATCATGATAGAAATGGACACCCCAACCACTCACAACACGGCTTTAATGCTGTAAACAAAGATCATGCCAAGATGGCGGATCTTGGAAACTTGTATCGATTTGCGACTTAAACGTCGTGTACTTTATCATTGTGTGTAGTTCATGGCTCATGTCTTAGGCTCTACAAGAGCAAAATGTGAGATGTATACTGTACATGCGTTTTTAAGATATGTAATAGATTTAGACTGATTTTCTAGGACTGTACGCCCGGCCTGGAGGGTTAGCGGCGAAAGGCTTCTGATCTGCCGCGTAGCTCCAGAACCTACCGTACGTGGTGCAACTGCCTGCAGTGATGGTACCTTTAATTACAAAACGAGGGATCATGACTTATCACATTGTGGTGATAATTATCTCAACACAGCTAAGTCTAAAATTCTTACATAGTATTCTTTTACTCCACCTTCGAATTCATTCCCACCATTCAGAATTATTGCATCCTAAGTTATTATTTAATATCATCATCATCATCATCATCATCATCATCATCATCATCATCATCATCATCATTTTATTTATTATTTTGTCAAGACATTATTTCCTATAAATATGGCAATCATATTGAGCAAAGTATCATGCATTACAAGAAATTTCTGGCTTCAGTAACGCTTAAGGATATCGCAGCTGATCAAAATTGCGACTGCACGTCTAACAATAAATATTCTAAGTTTGTTGATACACACCACAAACATGTATTTACAGGTAATTTGGATATAACACAGCATCAGTTTTAAAAGTTTATAATTGGATAATTACACATAAAGACGAGATGAAAAGCAATTTTAATATCAAAATTTCTGAAGAGGACTCCTCTATTCCACTTTTGTTCTGAATACGCAAGGTACATAAAAACCTTTTTAAAATCTAGATTCATAGCTGGTGCTTCAAAATGTACAGCAAAATAACTGTCAAATAACAAAAACAGAAATAACTATTTGTTTGACTGTGATTAGGAATCATTTTCGAAAATACTGTGATGCAATTTCAAGAAACTGTGAAATAAGTTGCTTTTGGGGTATTACCAATTCTTCTGAGTTTGCATCTAAAATCAAAGATTTAAAAGCAAAAAATATCCAATGTTTTTATTTGTCTACACTGTACACAAATCTACCCATATATAAAGTCAAACGTTTTCTTTCAAAATTAATAAGCAAAATGTTTTAACATAATGGTAGACCATACATAAATATTAATTCATATACAAAGAAAGCATATTGGCTGCACAATAAATATTCAAAAAGTAAAGTTAAATCTTGCATTGTTGAAACTTTGGATAGAGGCTATAAAATTCTTTTGGATAAGACTTTTGTTCAATGCGGATCATTGGTTTTTCAGCAAATGCAAGGCACTCCAAAGGGTAGCAACAGCTCAGCATTACTTGCAGATTTATATATAACTTGCATTCAATTTAAGTATATGGATGAATTGATGAAAAGGGGCTGTCAGATGCCTACAAAATTGTCAAACAACGCGAGATGTATTGATGACATTGCCTGTGTAAATGTACAAAATTTGAAATTGCTAACAAAAAATTACCCAACATATATCCCTTTGGCCCTTTGGAAGGTACCAATTCAGATGGCCTCAGAGATCTATTTCAAGGACTCAAAAATGTACTTTTGATCAAATATTTCTACAAATTTTGCTCTGAATATCCAAAGATGGTTAGAAAGTTTGGTTTCAATAATTTTAGAGACTTTAGACTTGCCTGTTTTGCGACTTAATTTTATCTTTAGGCATCATTCTGTTTTAATATTCCCCTTTCAGGCATTTTAGGATTTTAGGCAAACTTTTTTCTGTTATGTTAAAATCCCAGGGGCGATCTAGTTTCCTTTTTTAGAAGATAGTCAATTTAAATTATTTCCGTCTGTCAGCAAGCAATAGCCAACCTAGTTCACATGAGAGTTTTGCACGTGACGTGTGTCTTAGTGCCCCAGTACATATCTTGGTTGCTTTATACTGGATCTACTCAATAAGGTCACACAGACCTTGGCCACAATTATCTAATATAACACAACCGTATTCAATGATTGGCATCACCATTGATAAGTATAGTCTTTCCAAAGCTTTTCGGGATAACTTATATTTGAATCGTCGCAGGAGTACAACCCATTGATTGGTTTATATGTCATACGTGTGCCGTGAGCACGCCAGGGCAGATTGCTGGATAACGTAATGCTGGGATGTGTATGTGTGTCTTCCTCTGGTATGCCAGTACCGCCAAGAAAGACAGGAGGATGATGTGGTTTGTTGGTCTTGGCAGTGAAAATGACTGACATGGATTTTACTGCATTGAAAATCATGCGCCATAATTTACTCCAGTGGTGAATAGAAGAGAGATTTTGGTTGGCGTGCTGAGTCTCCAGGGTTTTGGACTATTTTGAATATACTGGTATCATCAGCCAAAATACGAACATCACAGGTCAGATCATCTACAATGTCATTTATGTACACAAGAAATAATAACCGACCTAATATGGACCCTTGCGGGACTCCGGCCTGAACACGAAGCCATGAAGAAGATTGTCCGTGGATGACTACGCGCTGAAAGTGGTTAGAGATATAACTGTCTATCCACCTAGTGATCCCTTGACATAAGCCAAGCTGTTGCAGCTTGAAAAGGAGACCAACGTGCCATACCTTATCAAAGGCCTAAGAGTTGTCTAAGAACACCATTCTGGCATCAGTGGAATTTTCGAGTCCATTGTAGATGTTATGGAGAATACTAATTAGTTGGTTGATCGTTGAGTCATTTGCTTTAAAAGCAGAGTTCTTGTTAGCGAGTAAATCATTACCTAACAGGAACTCGTACAGGAAATGGCAAACCAGTCGTTCAAATACTTTTGAAACATTGCAGAGCGGTGAAATGGGACGATAGTTACTTTTGATTAGTTTATTCGACTTTTTAAACATGGGGCAAATGTTGGAGCGCTTCGAGGAATCAGGGAATTTGAACACACGAAGGACATGTTGAAAATTTTCACCAGTGGCTTGCTGATAGAGTTGGCAGTATTTTAAAGGAGATAGTTTCCTATATTGTCAGGTCCTGAAGCAGACCTTAGTTTCAATGAGGATAAAACTTTTCCTAACGCTTTCTTCATTGATCGGGAATTCACCCATGCGTGATTCCGTGTGATACGTTAGATCGGGCAAGAGAGGGACATCATTGTCGGCGTGAGTAACACACTGGCTGGCAAAGTAAGCATTAAATACTTCGCACTTTTCGGTAATACTAGAAATAATCTTCCCCTCTTCAACGATGGGGGGTATGTCTTTATGAATTTTGCTTGCGAGTATAGATTTGGACAAATTCCACCATTGTTTGGGATCTATATTTTTCTCATCCAATTGTTTACGTAAATTTGAAAAGTAGGTGTTAATCGAACCTTTTAGGGAATTGACAACTGTGTTGCGTTTCTTTTGATAAAACTGGTAAAACCTATCGATCTTGACATGGGCATCTCGATCGAGAGGGCGGGGCATTTTACATAGCCTCTTAAAACTTTTCCAGGCACGGTTGCGCTGGTGCCTGAGTTTTTTAATGTCTGTTGTTACCCAAGGTGTGTCCTTGGGCCTAATGGTGACCTCTTCTTATGGGATAAATTCCTTTGTTGTGGGTAAGAATAGGTCAGGCCAATGACAGACTAAGGTTCAATGGATTCGAACACGTTGAAGGCAGTGTCCCACGGAGCAGAGCATAGCGTGGTATTAAGGTCTCGAAAGTCGACTTTTTGAAGTTCCACACGCCGCTCTTGAAAGAGTGGTCATTTTGGTATGAGAGTGAGAAAGAGCAGAATATGACTGAGTGATCAGTATTTGAGATAGGAGCCATAACACCGCCGTCCAAAATTAGTCCAGGTGAGTGAGTGATTAGAAGATTCGATAGATTTGTTGAATGCTCATTTGTTCTAGTTGGTTCATCTATCAGTTGGAAAAGATTGAACTGTGCTACGAGATTGTAAAGAGACATACCAAGTTTGCTATCAGAGTGAGTGGAGTTCCATTCAACACATCTATCGTTGAAGTCCGCAATAAGTATCAGTAAATGAGGGTTACTCTCTATAGCAGTAGAAACGTAATTAAGTGGAGATTCAAGGAAAGCATTACGGATCTCTGCGGGTTGGTTGGGTGGTCGGTTGTAGTTCCCGATCAGAACTGGCCCGTATCTGGTTGATATCTCCACCGATATGCATTCACAATTTTGGTCCTCTAGATCAGATCGCCTGACGCATAGCAGGTAGAATGTACATAAGTTAAGAGGGAACATCCTCTACCCATCGAACGGTCTCTTCTAAACGGAGGTTGAACATTTTCGATATGTAGGAGTTGGTTTGGGCAGCTTGCATCAAGCCAGGTTTCGGAGACAGTAATTACATTAAATTTTTCAGACTGTGCTAGAAGTCGGATTTCATCAAGTTTGCCATCACTTTTTATGCTGCAAACATTCCAATGTCATATCTTAAGTTGATTGACAGAAAGAGTACTGTCATTAGGTCTTGGGTTGGAATGCACATCAATAGATAAGTCAAAGTGAGAGCACAAAAATCCACTGAAAAGAATATTTACAAATATTGTTACTAACACACTATATGAAGCGGTGATCTGATTACTTATTGATGGACATTGATGGACAAGTAACATGAATAACTTGTGTAATACTTGAAATACGAATAGATATGAAGAGACCAATGGCTGCTTTATATTGCTAAGTACTACAACCCATTATGAATAGAATAGATGAATGATCCACCCTGCATAAAGCCTTTGAGATACCTTAAAATTATCATCTGGATCACTGTAACCTTCCTAAAAATTGGTGTCACGAGCCTTATAAGCACCAGTAATCTATCCTGTGCATGACCCCAAAGCATCTCAATGTATTTCAGTCTTTCAGCGAGCATTATATTTTATAACATAGTCATAACATGAAACAAAAAAACATGTAACGAAATAATAATAAATGTAACAAAAGATACACAAGAATGAATAGTCGATGAAAAAAAAACATGTAGAACTGATTTGACAGTAGATGGATAACCTGGATTGACAGTAGATGGATAACCTGGAATTATGAAGACACGAACCAAAAGTGAGAAGGGTAGTACGCGTCACTGCTTACAGGTTTAACATTATGAGGAACGAGCAATTTTGTCGCAGAGCGCATCTAGCTTTGCCTGTTTAACACAATACCATAAAAAGTGTATTACTGGGCATATAGTACCAACACGTAATCAACAGACCAGAACATGAGAAGACGTGGTCAACATGTTGACGTTGATAAATCAATAACATGGAGAAAAAAAGAATAGAGTCTACCAGCAGGAGGAATAAATGTGGCTACTGCCCAGTCGCTGAGAATATGAGAGGAAAAAAAGAAGCTTTAGTTGTAATCAACATTAATGGCAAATATAGAGTAAATTGGAAATAAAATGGAATGACCTATTGACCTTGAGGTTGAACAAATGTATCATATGAGTGGTCAATGGAACATTTGGACTTGCACTATACAAGTTTTGTAATTGTGTTTGGTGTGCAGATAGTCTTCATTCATTCATAATGAGGCTGTGCATTTGTAAGCAAAACTTCACTTATTCAGCCAATTCATCATTTGCCACGTTCACATTTATTCATTATTATGTGGGTTGTCTTTGCTGAACATTAAGCAAAGAGAAGGAGCCGCTTCTCAAAGTGACATGTACGTGTGCAGGCTCGGAAATATGTTCTGAGTAGTTGCCCGGTAAAGACCCTTAAATTTATTTGAGCTAATACAGCCTATGTCAAAATTCTACAGAAGAACGTGGGCAATATGGACAATAGTGCTTCCATATGTATATAGGTTGGACAGTGACTAGTTAGATTATGGAGAATAAAGAGTTCGGACTGCGGAATAGGGTAATGACTACTAAGAAGTTGATCTGGACAAAAAGACACAATACAATAGTGGTCAAACGAAACAGCTTTGTTTACACCTTCACATCTAGGTCATGCCAGTCAAGGACAATATAAGATCATCTTAATTTCCAGGACTTCATCATATATCGTGCGATAAATTAAATTATTTGCAACGGATCACATGTTTTAGGCTACTTAGATAACTCGAGGCTCTGCATTCAGTGTATAGTCCACGCGGCGCTTCATGCCTTGTGGTTATTTCAATGAATGCACACCCTCTCGTTCTTTAACCAACAAATCCTCATCGTGTCGTACAGAATTTAATTTTAGACTATGTGCGTGGTAACCAATGATGATGTAAATGATCACACAAACTGAACCTCCTGTGGTTTGGCGCTATTTTCGAGTTCAGTAGCCTCGGCGTACTAAGTGACAGCTGTCATGATTAGTTGATTACAAAACCCTTGGTACTGCACTTTTTTAAAAACCTGGGGATTTGTGACGTCACAGATCCCAGGTTTTTGTGGACAGCAAAACCAGCGGGTTTTGGTCTGTCATTTCACAGGGTTACAACACCGAAGGTTTTCTGGCTAAATCACGGGGTTTTGTGAACAAAAGCGATGATTTATGATCAAAACTCAAGAGTTTTGCTCTTAAACTGTGGATTTCGTGCTCAAAGCTCAAGGTTATGCTATAAGATCCAGAGTTTTTTTTACCTTTAGCCTGAGTTCTATTCATGAAACTCATGATTTCATACACAAACCCAGAGTTGTGGGGCAAAAACAAAGGTTTTGTCCAAAATCATGTCAAAATTCAAGAACTGAGCAAAACCCAGGGTTTCGTGATAAAACCTATGGTTTTGTTGGCAAAACTAAGGGTTTTGTGAACGAAACTCATGGTTTTGTGAATAGGAGGTTTTTGCCAGCCGCCACATTGGATCAGGGCTTATGGGATCGTGGTGGTTCTCGGCCGCCATATTTACAGTCAGCGCATATAAAACTGTATGGTACAATCTGACTTAGGCTAGCGTAAACTCCCCTGTAAAAATGCCAAGATTTACGTGTTATGTGCCCAGGTGTTTTCATAATATTGTCTGGAACAAAGTATAGTCATTCTATGGATTTTTAACCGACGAATGAGCACTAACACATATTTGTCATAGCACTGACTAAAGTACTTCTTCTATCTAAAGAAGAATTTATATTCTTACTTGTGACTGGAAAAATAACTGAATCTGTACATACAATCAGTCTGATATCTGTTGTCATAGCGTCAGATCAACATAACCCAGGCCCATTATAATAAAATGTGTTTTTCCTGTCTCTTTGCGATGTCCTGTGATCCAAGGATAATGATAAAACCTTTATTCATGTACATAATATAGATTCTCTGGGCTTCAAAACATTACTTTATTGCCTGATTCTAAGTGATTTTAGAACTTTTGTGAATGGATAAGATGTTACAGCAGAAAAATAAATCACGGTCAATGTAAGGAATTATATTAGCCAGGTCAACACCCCCCCCCCCCCCCCAGCCCACAGTATATGTGAGTGCAGTATACCGGTAAGTTATAAATCAGGGAGAGCATGTTCTCAATGTGGTAAACATTATTCAACGATATTCGTCTCGCTGACTGGTACAATATACAAAATTGTGATTTCCAAAATTATTCTACATGCCAACAACATTAACAAAGTCCATGGTGGTACATAAATGTGTCAGTCTACAGATTCGTTTTAAAGACATGCACGGAGAAAACATAACTATATAATACATGCCTAACACGTAAAATACAGTTTTCCTAAACATTTAGGCCAGAGAACACCCGTAACAAGAATAAATGCATATTTGATATGTTTCCTTGGTTCCCGAAGTTATTGGAAAATTGTTAACGCAATCTTGCTCGCTGACACTAGGGGAGACTTTGATAATAACTTTTTTATACGTCTAACTCTAAGTAATTGTCAGCATTAGCGTGTTGTTATCCCCCTTGTAAATCTACCTCTCATATTTGTAACAGATCGCGTTTTCCAAACCGTTTACTTGTTTGTGAAGTTCACTTACAATGAAAATGAACTTAAACTACCCGCATCAAGTTCTTGAACAAAGTACTGGAGCACATCAGCGGTATTTCACGCGTCATGCATTTGAATAGGGGTTGATGAGATGTGTTTCACACTCCAGCATTGAATCGTTAGATAAAGCCTAGTAGTGGGGAAATGCGTAAGCGACGCTTCAAAATTCCGCAGTTTCTTTCTGACAGTATCTAACATTTTAGCATATATTTAATGCGTTTACCCGGTTAGAAAATAAATGATTCAAATTGTGAACAGCAGCAAATATAGTCAGTTTCAGGCTACTGAACTCATATACTAGTATTCATTCTAGCTTGAACTCCTCAAGTTTATTGTACCAAAAGCAACATTTTATGTCATCGCATCGAACTCCTTTTCATTCTTTGCTCTCACAATGTTCTATCATTTAATCATGCTATTTTTATTTGACAATAATCCCTGACTTGTTACTCATGGACCGCTTTCTTATACTAAAAAAAGTTTAAATTAAAATTAATCGTTGTTGCCAATCTCTTTTTTTCATAATTTATGAAATTAGTTTATGTCTTTTCTTAATTACTTTTCTCACATTGTTAGTAGCCCATATCATCGCTTGTGTATTTAATCCGCGGGTACATAAAAAGTGCATATGGCTAGACCAACGTTTCTGTAGATAATTGTGTGGTCTCCTTCCCTGAAAATATAGATTTTAAATTTCCTTTTAACTTATTTACTGTATTGTGCTTAAGCATTGTAATGTGAACGTGCATCTATTTATTTTGTATATTAATCAGAAGCGATCAGAAAATAAAATTGCATTTTTCTTCCTAATGTGCTCTGTGTATTCAGTATAGAAACCGACTCAGAGAACCACCAAACGGAAGTAACGCATGCGAAATAGCGCATGCGCAGTCTCTGGTGAGAATCTCCTATTATTGAACAGTACAACTTTCATAACTGTCCCAGTTTTAGGATGTGTGCCTAACCGTCTGTGTGCAAATTTGACTCTGTAAACTTTTGTTTGATTAAAAGTAGCAATTGGTACAATGTTTTGGCGATAATGCGCCAAAATGAGCTCAGACATGGGGTCGCTGAGCAGACACAGGGGGCGAAAATACGTTTTCCAAGCGCGTATTAAATTACAAACCTTTTCGCACGATCCCAAACATTGTGAATTAGCTTTATTTAAGTGTCCGGTTATTGGCTCAAAACACAAAGTGTAAGCTCAGCTGACGTGTCAGTCAGCTGAGCTCATAAGTTGGTCAGCAGTTCAGAGTCCGCTGTCCATCCATCCGTCGTCATTCCTTCATTTTTATGTCTGTGTGCCAACACAGACAGGCTGCTTGTCTAGGAATTCTTTCTTTCTTCCTTTCTTCCCAGGCAAATTTTATTTGAAAACTTTTGCACGTAGAAATTCAAAACTTGGCACGATTATACCTGCATACATGAAGTCTTTAAAGTGGCTAGACGGATTTGAAAATTATGCAAATTAGGGGCATTTGACAATTAAATCTCGAGTATCTTCAAACCTATTATAGATACATGTGCCAATCTAACTTCAATTCATAGGTTTGTAACGCCGCACAATTTTTTTGGTAACAAGCATGTGACCTCCAAAGCCAAAGAGTCAATGTCATTTTGCCATTTGAAATTTTTTCTCACCATAACTTGATAAATTTTCTTCGGGTTTTAACCATGTTGGGCTCAAATTGTAGATATTGTGACTCTGCACAATTTTTTGTAATTAACACGTAACCATTTAAGGTCAAAGGTCAAGGTCATTTGGACCTTTGAAAGTTTCATCTAGTCATAACTTGGTCAATTTTCAACCAATTTTACCATAACGAATTCAAAATGTAGGCATTGCAACACTGCAGATTTTTAAAACTTACATGTGACCTTGAAGTCGAAAGTAAAGATTATTTGGTACTTTGAAGTTTCCATCTAGCCATAACTTGATCAATTTTCGTCTGATTTGGTTCATGTTCGTGTTAAAGTGTAGATAAAGTAACATTGTACATTTTTGAAATTAACTTGTAAGCTCTAATGGTCAAAGCTCAGGATCATTCGGGCCTTTAAAATTTCATCTAGCCATAATTTGGTCACTTTTCATGCAATTTGATTATGTTGTGCTCAAATTGTAGATATATCAACACTGCACATTTTTGCCTTTAATTTATATTATTGCAATAGGCATATTCAATGAATAATGAAGAAAAGTTGTGCATTTAATATTTACAACCTTTGAAGACACACAGACAGTTTTGCTTTGAAGCAAATCTTCTTTTCTATTTCACATTTTCGCCTTATCTGAAAGCATCGGCCAGATCCCCTTCAAATGTAATGGATATTTGCCTTGGGTAGGTTTTTACCAAGTTTGTTCAAATGGTCATGCTCCAGTGATTCGGGGATTTGTATGGGAGGGTCCGCTGTCCGTCAATCGTGCGTTATCCTCGTTCGCGCAAACCTCCCGTATAAGATTTCGCCAAAAATGGACCACAAAAATTATCCAAAAAGCCAAAATTATTGGAGCGTGGACATTTGAATAAAATCAGTAGATATTCGAAACAAGTACATTTCCACAAAGATTGAAGTGAATGTGGCCGCCGGTTTGGAGAAGTCAGAAATGTGAATTATCATCGTTATCCCCATTGATTTATATTGCACCTATTGTAATCAATAGAAATAAATGCATAAAACACCGAGTACCCGGATCGAAAAAAAATCGTTAGAAGTCAGAGATCTGCAGCAGCATCACCTAGTAATAACTTTGACCTTTCCACAAAATGTTTTTCAATTAAGTTTCGGCAAATCTTTGAAACCGTTGTGGAGAATTAAAAAATGACCCAAAAGACACACAAATTCGTGCATAAATAGAAAAAGCGCGACCCGGTGAATAAATTTAGGTCCTGAGAGCCCAGCAATGTCCCTGTACAATTTGAAAGCAATTGGCCGAAGATTGTTTGACATTTTTCTGACGAATGAAGAAAAAATCACAAATTGACGAGGTTCTGTGACCTTTGAAACTGCGTCCAGGTCACTTTCTGTCGTGCCCAAATACTAAAGTACTTCCTCAATGGCCAAAGTCGTAGCTCAAATACTTTTGAAGTTATCAAGTGCACAGTAAAACTATTGAGAAATTACCCTGTAACATTGGATATGAAGTCTAGGTCATCTATGCTTACATAGAGGACCATCAGCATCAAATTCCTAGATCAATTAGTTCCCAAGTAATCAAGTGAACAGTAAAATCCGTCGAGTGGCCCAGTGACCTTAGGAATTAGATCAAAGTCATACATGTACTGTTTAAATCTTGCCCTTATACCCAGAAGTGCCCCTATGTAATTTCAAAACTATTGCCAAGGTTGTTTCAAAGAAAATATTCTAAAGATTTTGGCAAACTATGAACAAACAAATCCATTAAACTAGAGGGCTGTGTGAACAGCCCGTACTCAGCTGACCTAAGCTCATTCATAAATACAAAGTTGCAATTGAATAGACCTGTCTGGAGCTTTAGCTGATTGCACAGGACATTGAGAAGTATTTCTACGATTTACCTACAGAAAAATTCATTAAAATGTGAATTAGCATTGAATGCGGTTGACTTCAAGAGCAACGAACAGGAAAAATGCATTTATTGATAAGTATCCGCATTGAAAAAATCGTTAAAAATCAGGTATCCACAGCAGTGCCACCTAATGAAAACTCTGTTTGACCCTTTCACAAGGAACGTATCCACACAGTTTCAGCTTAATCTGAGTGACGGTTCTATCGAAAAAATTGAAAATTGAGAAAACACACAAATAATCATTAAAAATACAGAAAATTGCAGCCCTACCCGGTGAACAAATTAAGAACTAGGCCTCCCCGGGAGTGTTCCTGTGTGATATCAAAGCAATTGGTTGAGAGGTTTTGGAGAAGATTTTTTAAGATTTGCCTCCCCCCCTCCCCCCCCCCCCAAAACTGAACCATTCGAAAAAATCCAAAAATCGCTGGAGCATAATCATTTGGCAAACTTGGAAGAGATCTACCAAAGGTACTTTGCCACCAAGTTCTAAGTTAATCTGGCAGACAGTTTTGGACAAGAGGTCAAAAATGTGAATAAGCATTAGAATGCCCATTGACTTGCATAGAAATCAATAGGAAAGGTGCATTTACCGATTAGTACCCGAAATGAAAAAATCGTGAAAATCAGATATCCACAGCAGTGCCATCAAGTGAACAACTGTGTTTGACTCTTCCACACTGAGCTAGTTCACAAAGTTGCAGCTTAATCTAAGTGCTGGTTCTGGGGAAGAAGTCGAAAACAGGAAAAACACAAAAAGTCGTTAAAAATAGGAAAAAAACCGCATCGCCACCTGGTGAACAAATTAAGAACCAGCAGTGTCCAGGTGTGATATCAAAGCAAGTGGATGAGCGGTTTTGGAGAAGATCTGCCTAAAAAGAACAAAACAAAAATGATATATAAATTCAAACAATTTACTGCAGCATGGCCATTTGAACAAATCTGGTAGAGACCCACCCAAGCTACATTGGCGCCATGTTTGAAGTGAATCTGGATGACGTTTTTAAAGAGGAAATCGGAAATGTGATTGACCATTAGAATGTCCATTGACTTGCACGGTAATCAATAGGAAAGGTGCATTTAACGTTAAGCACCCATATTGAAAATATCGTTAAAAATCAGGAATCCAGAGTAGTGTCACCTAGTGCTGATATTGTTCGACCCTTTGACAAGAGACATATCTACCAAGTTTCAGCTTGATCTGAGTGATAGTTCTGGAGAAAAAATACAAAACACACACAAAATCATTTAAAATCAGTAAATAAATGCAGCGCCACCTGGTGAACTAATTAAAAAACCTAGGAGTCTCGAGACGTGTCCCTGTGTGATATCAAAGCAATTGGGTGTGCAGTTTTGGAGAAGATTTTTTAAGATTTGCCCCCCCCCCCCCCCAAAAAAAAGAATAAAAAATCCAAAAGTCACTGCCGCATAACCATTTACACTAAACCGGCAGAGACCCAGCCAAGGTGTATTGCCACCACGTTTGAAGTCGAAAAAGGGGAATTAGCATTAGAATGCCCATTGACTTACAAAGTAATCTATAGGAAAGGTACATTTACCGATAGGTACCCAATTGAAAAAAAAATCGTGAAAAATCAGGAATCCACTCCTGTGGATTACTAGTTGTCTTAAGGTGTGTTCCTGTGTGATATCAAGGCAATTGGCTGAGCGGTTTTTTTGACAGATTTTTGTATGGTTTGTACAAACACCCCACCCCACCCACATCCTAAAAAACTATAAAAAAAATCTATGGAGTGTGAGAATTTGAACAAACTTAATAGAAACCTGCCCAAGTTACCTTCATAACAAGTTTGAGCTGAATCTGGCCAGTGCTATTGGAGAAGTGGAAACTGTTAATTTGTGGGCGCCGACGGACAGACGACGAATATACGATGGATGCCTATCCACCATGTAAGCTCAGCTGAGCTAAAAATTATTTTAAAAATCAGAAAAAACTGCAGCGCCACCTGGTTAACAAATTAAGAACAATGAGTCGCTAAGGTGGTTCCTGTGTGATATCAAAGCAATTGGCTGAGCGTTTGGAATAAGAAGATTTTTTAAGATTTGCCCAAAAAATATTACCAAAAAATCATAAAAAATGACTGGAGCATGACCATTTGAAGAAACGTGGTAGAAAGTCACCCAAAGTACATTGCCACAATGTTTAAAGTGAATCCGGCTGACTGTGTCAGAGAAGAAGTAAAAAATGTGACTTGTGACTGGACGACGGACAAAAAGCGATGGCATAAGCTCTGCTGGGTGACAAGCCAGATGAGCTAAAAACAAAAAGCAAAAACAAACAAAAAAAGAAAGACAGAAGAATAAAACAAAAAAGGAACTCATATTTGCCATACATATAATGTTTTTCGTATTATGAAGCGGTCAGAAAACGTGACAGAAAGATCACAAGACCACTTATAGAAACTTTTTATGTCGGATTTGCAGAGCCTGAGATAACAAAGTTTAAATAGCATCTATAAATAACACTGTGGTGCGCTTTCACGGATCATGTCGCCCATCTTCAAATTAGCCAGTGTATTTAAATGCACTGCAGTGAATCAAAATCTCTCTGCAGGGAAATTAAAAAGAAAAAATCTCTGCAGTTTAATAAAAAAATATCTGTACGTTTGGCTCGCCATAATGTTGGCCCTCATACTGGGGGTCGGCGATAACACTGAAGACATTGAACGCAGAAGGGGATGAAAGCCCAACTGCTAGTGTTGTCTGTGTTGAGATGATCTGAAAGTTTAGCGATACTGATATTTTGTGACCCACTGAGGAGAATAAAGATGCAGGCCTGCCTTAGTTCTTTTCGGCTTGCATTCTTGTCCGGTCAAAAGTATCTGACGGAATAAACCCCCCGGCTTTAAGCGTAGAATGAACACTGAAATGTGCATAAAAATAAGTCTACTTGTTGGTAAATGTCAACATCTCACATTCATGTAGGATTTGTCTCCAACTTCCGTATCTTGGTACATGCATGATTTCGAGAACTAATTCATCTAAAGGGTCACGGCAAAATCCTCTTACTTTTCAACGATCTTTCCGAAGACTGCTGGTACTACAGCTGACGATGACGTGAGCAAAGAGGAGATGTCTCGCAGGACTGCACGGTTATATACCTCACTCAAAATCGATACAGCCACCGGAAACCATACTATGGACCCATCTGTGATAGAAGGCGGTCCAAATATCCATATTCATGGGCGCTGTCACATTTTTCAGCACGTTCTGTGTACGTTTCTCCCCAACATTTGGTCAGCACTCAGATACTTGAAGTTCCGGTACTTAGAATCAGATAATGGAGCCAAAAACAATGGACCCAGCGTTGGAAGTCATAAATGTTATGAAATTATTTTTGTGTTGCAATACTTGCAATTTAGGCCCCACATGACTGAAATTGGATGAAAGTTGACCAAGTTATGGCTAGATGAAAATTTCATAGGTCCACATAACTGACCTTTGACCTCGAGAGGTCACTTGTAAAAAACGATAATATACAATGTTGCAATTCCTACAATATGAGTCTGACATGACTAGAATTAAATAAAAATTGAACAAGGTGTGCCAGATGAAACTTTCAAAGGTCCAAATGATATTGACCATTAAAGGTTACACGTATTCTTCAAAAAAAAATGTGCAGAGTCCCAATATCAACAATTTGAGCCCAAAATGGGAAAAAACCGGATGAAAAGTCCCCAGTTAAGGTTAGACGCAAATTTGATTTGATAAAATGACCTTGACCTTTGACCTTAGGAGGTCACATAGGAATTACAAAAACGTGCAAAGAAAGAGAGAAAGACAGAACTAGAAAAGAAGATTCGCTTCAAAGCAAATGCCTGTGCACCATCAAAAATTGTAAATATGATTAATAGAAAATTTTAAAGTTCAATTGATCTTAACTTTTGATCTTTAAAGGTCACCTGTAAATTGCAAAAATGCAGTGTTACAATACCTACAATTTGAGCCCGTCATGACTGAAATTGCAAGAAAATTGACCAAGTCATGGCTAGATGAAAATTTCAAAGGCCCAAATGACGTTGATTAATGACCTTTAGAGGTAACTGTAAATTACATAAATGTACATTGTTACAATGCCTACAATTTTAGCCCAACATGAACCAAATCAGATGAAAATTTACCATGTAATGGCTAAATGAATATTTCAAAGGTCGATCTTGATCTTTAGAGGTCACATGTAAATTACAAAAATGTGCAGCGTTACAATGCCCGCAATTTGAGCCTGACATGATTGAAATTGACTATGTTATAGACAGATAAAATTTCAAAGGGCCAAATAACCTTGACCCTTGACCCTTAAAGGACACATGTAAATTATAGTAATATGCAGTGTTAAATTACCTACAATTTGAGCCCAACATAATCAAATATCTACTGAGTTAATGTTAGAAGAAAATTTCAAATGGCAAAATGACATTGACATTAGACTTTCAGAGGTCACGTATATATTACAAACATGTTCAGTGTTACAAACCTATGAATGGAAGTTGGATTGGTTACCTGTACCTACAACAGGTTTGGAGATATTCAAGATTTTTTAAGTTTTCGAATGGCTCTAATGCGTACAATTTTCAATACCATTTGACCTCTTTCAAAAACTAAAGACTTCGTGTATGGAGGTATAATCATGCCAGGTTTGGAGTTCTACATATAATAGTTTTCAAATAAAATGTCAGATAAATCTACCACTAAAGAGAGGAAGAAGGAAAGAAGGAGAAATAAGTAAATAAAGAAAAAACGAATTCCTACAAAAACATTATGTCTGTGTTAGCACAGAGGCATATATCCGTGTTTGCACAGAGACATAAACTGCGCTAAAGAGAGCTGCAGGTGAACATAAAATAAAACGTGTGTTGAACATTGTACAGAAACAGATGAATGTCAGGGAACAGATTCAGTAGGTAAAAGCACCATTGACAATGTTGCCAGTATAGCCGGCACATCCGATTCAAATCATGTTGAACTCAAATTGTAGGTAATGTAACACTGTGTATTGAACTTTTCAGCATCAGGCGGAATAATGGCACATCAACATTTGTTAATGGTTATTTTTGGTGAAATGATATAGCGGGAAAATAAATGTTGATTTTCATTAAATGGGTTTAATATCTGTGTACGGGCCTTTATTCGTAGTAGTAGTAGTAGTAGTAGTAGTAGTAGTAGTAGTAGTAGTAGTAGTAGTAATAGGCTCGTTTATTGATAATAGGGGGAGGGCACATTATGAGCGATAATGGCCAGCTATAGCAGACCCTGTCGGTTGGTGACAAACAAAAAACGGCAGGTGTAGCTCAATAATAGTGACATTAAGTATGAATGGTAGCATAATTGGCACCTAGCAGGTATCGTAGAAGTAGTAATGTGGGAGAAATGTGTCAGTAGCATCACGAAAGAAAGAACCGGGGATAATAAAAATGAAATTTGGTGTAATTGTCTAACGGAGCCATACGAGTGAAAGTATTATGAATGCGGGGTCCCCCCCCCCCCCCCAGCATCCATAAAGCTACGGGCTACATGTATATTTAAAGGTATCCGACTGCACGATAAACAAAGGGCGTTTTCTGGAACATGAGAGAGGATCCATTTCATCATGCAGCCAGGAAAAAACAGCTACTGTATGAAAGTGTAACTACCATGCCTTTTGGACCTTTAGTTACTAGTATTTTTCCTATTCATAATTGGTGACTGCCTGAAGAGTCATCCGGCGGGTGCATTCATGATTGAATGTGTTAGTTCAAGACTTGCTCCCAGAGGGAGTATGGTTTGTTTTGGACCCATTTCTGTTTTGTTGAAATAACCATTTTAGTTTTTAACCTTAATTACTTCTGTTTTACCACACAATATGGATTATCACTCAGAATGAATTTTTGTGAATTTTTTTATTATAATAAATGAGCATTTAATTCAAATTTGTCGTTTTGTCACTTATATATTGTGTATTATAAGATGTAGTCTAGGGAACCTGAACCTGGGGATATTTATCATCCACCACAATAACTGTGCCCAATCAAGACTCCATACTTAGTTTATGTAAACAAACCTGGGGATATTTATCATCCACCAAAGTAACTGCGCCCAATCAAGACTCCATACATAGTTTATGTACACAAAAGGTGGTTACAAAATGGCACCTCGTCCGGGATTGTTTTCTGTAATATTACTGTTAGTATTGATAGACATATTGCTGAAGTACTGTTTAAAAGATGGTACAATTATTTGATAGTATATTATGAACTTGATTTGTTGTCTTGCATACAGTTAAATCATTTGTACACATTTTGGCATCCCTACATATGTGTCTGTATGTTCGGTTATTGTTATGGGTGTGAAAACAATTGTTTACTTTGATTTGGAAAGGTTATTGAGTTCATTGAAAGCTTTGCACAGTCACTGAGTTGGCCTGCTTTATTGGGGTGACGCTCATGTAACTTGTAAACATTTGGAATAATCTAGAGTGGTGACCTACATTCATATTGGTAGGAATCATTTTGTTGTAAACAGAGGGAAATCCCTGATGTGGTCTAGACAGGTCTTGGCGAATTGGAATGTGTAACTTAATTGAAAATGCCCGAATAGTGGTGAGAGTTCTCAGCATGGGTATATAAAGCAGTTCCCATCATGACTGGGAGAGGAGAATTCTGAGATCTAACAGAAGCTGTGTGTTGTCATCAAGCCAGTAGGACTGTGCGCTATTGCTGTGGAAAGATATCCAGAAACAGAAAATTTTAAACAGCCTGCATATGCCAGCACTTGATTTGGCTTGTATCCTCAGTGCTAAAGCCACAAACAGAGACATTGTGAGCCATTTAAAGGAGTTGTATGGCTCAGTCGCAGATGGTGTTAAACTTTTACACACATTCTTTTGCATGTGGTGGGAATCAAGTGAAAAAGGTTCATGACTTGTTACAATGCCTTGCCATTAAAGTGCAGAAAGTGGTACATTGGGGTGGTTCAAAGGAGGAGCAAGCAAACAAAACCCTCCTTACACACTTTGAGTCCAGCTGCCAGGATGAAAGGGTGAGTTCGATCCTGCACATTAAGTACTATGACAGTTCCCCTCCTCTAACAGATCTTATAAAGGAAGCAAAGAGGGTTGAAGAAGACTTTAGACACCCCATAATAAAGGACACCAATGCACTGAAGGCAAACATAAAGTCCACAACTGTTCCCTCAGAAGGATCATGTCTCCAAAATTAGAGAAACTCTAAGGTCACCTGAAGGAGTGGGGAAGTGAAATATATTTGACATGCAGGGCATCTGTGATGAGGTGGCACATACAGAGTGCCATACAACAGTCAAACTTGCTTACCAGAGGTTCTTTTGGCTCATTTTGGCATGTGACATTGAATTCGAGTGTAAGGGGTGTGAACATAGTCTCTGTATGAAGGCAAAGGCCCAAAAGGCTCCTATGGAATCCATGATTTCCAGCTGTCCCAGGCAACTAGTTTGCAAAGAACCAGAAAAAGAAGAAAATTGCAAACATTATGATAAAAACTGACCTCTTCACCAAATATATCATAGCTAGCTAAGCTATGTAAAAACCAGAGAGTGAAGACTGTACCGCAAGATTTATGGGACCATATTATATCACACTGTGCATGACCCGCTTGTATCCATACAGACCAAGCCAATGATTTTGAGTCAAAGGTTATCAGGGAACTGTGTAAAGTGGGTGAACTGTGAAAGAGCATGATTCGCCCAAATCACCCTCAGGGAAGCCCTGTGGAGAGGTTCAACAGGACTCTTTCAAATATGTTGGGGACCTTAGAAAATGATCAAAGCGAGACTGGCAAAAGTACCAAAAACCATTGACCAATGCATATAATTGCACTATCAATAGTGCAACAGGGTTCTCCCCATATTACCTCATGTTTGGCCACCACACAAGTTTGCCAATTCACATTATGTTTGGCACTGATCCAGATTTGCCATGCCCTAGAGACCCTGTGCTATATGTGCAAAATACGTGAGAAAGGCTGCCATATGCCTATAAACTGGCTCAAGGCAGTACCAGAAAGTCCTGTTACAAGAACAAAGACAGGTGTGATAAGACGGCCCAAGCAGTCATCTTGAAGAGGGTGACAGAGTGTTCATTAGAAATTTAAATCTTTGTGGCAAGAATACAATCGCTGATTGTTGGGAGTCAGAGATGTATAAAGGGTTCCACCAAGCACCTGATCTACCTGTGTACACAGTGGAGGGAGAAGACGGGGGAGCCCCAGAGCACACCTTACACTGCAACCATCTGCTACTGTGTGCAGCAACAGAGATAGAGGATGATCCTCTCAGTGTACCAAGGACCAGATCAAAGTCACAGAGGCGAGAACACAGAGAAGAGAATGAGTCTGACAGTGATGATGGAGAGATATTTGATCCGATATTTCACTTGGGGGGACAACCCGCCTATAAATGTTAGCGTTAGAGTGGATCAACCCCAAGTCACACCAGCGCATTCTCCCCTGCCAGCAGCAGCACCTGAATTCTACCAAGACAGGGTAGATGGTTGTGATGGTGATAACCACCCCCCCACCCACCATAGTCACAGCCCTATTACTGAGTTACCACCAAATGATGTGGTTGATGACATGCCAAGGGATGATGAGGGTGTAGAACAAGAAATTATTGAACCCCTAGAGGTGGAGGAGAGTGAACATGAACCTTGCTGGTCCATGAAAGCTCACCAGCCACCTTTCAGGATGACTCGCAACACTCTTGGAGAGCAGCTTGTCATGAAAAGAGCCCAAGGTCACTGCATGAAGCACACATTTAAGTACATGATGAAACATGCACTGAAGTGCATCTCTGACACTAAGATGCAAATAGGCAGAGCTATCCTCCGCCCTGGTGAATATGATGCCATGCTACATGTAGCTTGCCTGGGTATCTAAAATTGGAAGCTTTTAATGAGCACTACCTTTTGTCATGCAGTACTATTTGTATCCTGACAGTGGGTGTGAACTATTCAAATAACAGGCCAGGAGAGCTGTTTTGATGAAGGCAAATAGTGGCGGGGTAAGCCCTGCCTAAAGTCTATTCTGACCTCATTGACCTGATGCTGCAAATTCAAAACCTTGTGAATTAAGCTGACTCTTTGCAGCTACATTTACCAATCATCATGTTTGCTTGCAGTAAGTATCCCCATAGTATTTATAGGAAGAAATACTCTTCAAATTGATGCTATTTATTGCATGATAGTCTTGTACATGTTTTAAGTTCATTCTCACTGACGAGAATCAACTATGCACTTAGCCTTTTTGCTCATTGCGAAGACTGCTCCAGATGTGTGCCTCTCCAACAAGAGGTGAGTGTAACTACCATGCCTTTTGGGCCTTTATTTACTAGTATTTTTTCCTATTCATACTTGGTTACTGACTGAAGTTTCATCTGGTGGCCACATTCATAGTTACATTTGTTAGCTCAAGACATGCTACAGCTCAAGACATGCTCCCATAGGGAATAACAGTCTGTTTTGGACCCCTTTCTGTTCTGTTAAAATAACTATTTCAGGGTCTAAACCTTAATCACTTCTGTTAATTACTTCTTTTAAGGAACCTTTCCATATCATAATTTCTGATTACAACATTGAGGTCTTACATAAAAAAATGGGTATTTAAATACATTAATATCGAAAGGTCAAGGTCATTGGAGAGAGATACCATTATCTATAAGGCAGGGCTTGTGACTTGGCGAACATAAAACATTAATTTCATGGCAATTTTTGTGTTGTTTTCTTTCCAGGAGAGTTTTGAAATATAAGGTCATTTCTACCTGTTTTATGAAGTTTTTGCTAGTTTAATGCAGTATTGATAGCTCTACCTTGTACTTAAGGTGGAAGGTCTGAAGCCGCACCTTCAGATAACCTCTCATCACTTTTTCATATTTTTGGATAGTCTGATACTTAAACTACATGCTCCCAAAAACTCAGATGTGTGAACATAAAATTTATATGAGATAATTGATCTCTAGACTTTTGTTTACAATGAAAAGTTTAAACAGTGCCGGACACATGGCTTTGTTTGCATGGGCATGATAATGAACCATGTCATTGTTTGCACAGTCATTAGTCCATGACCGCTGGAAACCAATTGAGCTATTGACAAGGGTCACTCACAGGAAACCATTAGCCGTGGAGCTAAGAATGGGCCAGTTCAGACGAATCACTACCATTGTTCTGATTACTTTGAAATTCTCTATTGATGTAAAAACAAATTAGCACAATCCACTTACTGGTCCCCAAATATGGAAAGCCACATGTGAAACCACACCCGAACAAGCCAAGTGTGGTGTTCCCAAGTTAAATAAGTCGAGATTTAAGCCACAAAATATTTTTGTTAAATGACAACATCACAGAGGTAAAGCCACAAGTTTATTTCACAGAATAATTAAAACACAGGACTGAAGAAATGAGTATGTGTCATATTACAGCCATAAATGCATAAGAATTGGCAATTTTTTCTTTCAATGCGATTTTCTCGGACCTGTTTTTTGCTCAACCTCTGCAATTTGTGTCTCGCCTCACAAAGGTACAAATTGCCCTATCACATCAAAATCAATGGACATTAAAAGAAAAATATCATATCCAGGAACGGTTCCCAGGGTTTTTTTTTTCTGACAACCCCTTCCGTGACTTTTGGAGCAATTTATAGAAGGAAAATGAACAACCTGTCAGAACTAAATTAACAATTTTTTAACTTTTTATTTATGCTATTTCAGGACTAACCATTGAGGTCGATCCTAGACATGGATATATATTTTAAATTTATTCTGACTTCATCTGGAAAAAAACAATTTTGTGTGATTTCTGCACGAAAAATGTGAAAATCCTACCATGTTGAAAATAATGCTATAAAATCTCAAAAAATTGCAATCCTGCAAAAAAAACTCTATGCGTATAAATCTATGGATATGTAGTAATCAGAAAATATATAGGTTTAATGTACTTGTGAAAAAATTAAATGGGTAATTGCGATGCAAAGTTGCCAGTCTCACTGCGCACTAGCTTCACAGCTTCCACCTTAAGTGTAGGCCCTAAACTTCCTTTGTTCTCTTGACAAGCATGTGGTGCAGCATGATGCCAGTAAGAAGGGCACATGCTAAAGTGAGTTTTACACTTTTCTCTTGCATACACTTCCTGCTGTAAGCTCAAGTAATACAGGCAAATGTACTATTATCATCATTTCAAGCATGTTCATTGAAAGAGAAGTACATATAAAAGCCAATTCAACTTTTGATGGTCGTAATAAATTATGATAATGAGGCAACATGGAGCACATGTAAATCCCTTGGGAGTGGGTCTCTCTTTAAAGTTATAGCTAGTGAGGAGACTATACCAGCTATACAGCCAGCCGTTTGTCTTCACATTATATCTGACTTTTACAAGTTTCTAACAAGTTAGGACAAATTGGTAAAGGTATGTGTACATCTTCACATTGTTACTGTATGAAACAGATACACAAATTTGACATTGAGTTTTGTGTCGCTAATGATGGAAAATAGGCCAATGCTTGCTATTAAACACTGAAAGGAAAGTACGTATGGAGTTTCATTTGGTTTTGTGAAATTCGACCTGGAATGACCTTGGAAGGTTTGGGAAATTGGCTTTTATCTCGGTCATAGTGCACCATAGGCCCATATTTACTGTTAAACAAACTGGCTATTTTCTCAAAACTGCTGGATCGTAGACCCATGTTTACTCTTAAATACTAATAGAAAAGTACCTATTCATTCTGTTTTGGATTTTGACCCCATGTGAAAGGTCAAACTGACGTTTTATATATATATCTTATCAATAGTGGATCTTGTCACTTTTCATCTAAAAAATGACCCGTAAACTGTATGATGACGACCAATATTGCAAACGGATTATGATGATAATGATGGTCCTAAACAACGGTGAGCTTTATATTCTCTAGGTCACAGGACCACTTCAGTCTGTGTATAGAAGATCAGCTGAGCACGGAACTGCCACAGTATCTTGTTCTGCTGTTGCAGATTACTTCGTCATTTATACAGTGTATGTACTGTCTTGTGAACTGTTCAATTTTCTGCCTTTATCTGATGAGACAATTGCTGATGTTTCATAGTGATATCAATTAGCAGATATCAAATCAAAATTAGGATACGTGTAAAATAGGATAATAAGCAAAAGAATATAAATGTTTTGTGCACATTCTAAAATTTTTAAGTTTAAAAACGATGTTTGCTTTGGAACAATTTGTAAGAATTGTGATGGTGATAAATGATTATTACATTATGATCAGGATAATACGTAAATGTATAAAAATCATTGCATAATGCACAAAGTCCATATACCTCCATTTTACAAACATATAAATCTGCTTATATAAAGGATTAAACTTAACTATACATACATTCCAGAAAATATCTATGCACCTTCTCATGTAAAATTTCATTAACATGTATAAGCTTGCCATGAAATGCTATGGATGTTATAGGTCAACATTCATTTACACAAATGTTCATTGAAAGCAATTGAATCTGATTAAGGGCGCATTTCATTGTACATGTATAGCCTATATTGTAAGTACGGGCACGTAGTTTATCACCCTTGTCACCATTTATTTTTTACATACGTGCATGCATCATGTCAACGTCTAGTGAAACAGATTGGTAGCTTTAATGAGCAAGACCAGACAATGGAGCTTAATTGTGTCTGGGTCAGGCCTTTTACATGTTTTCTGTAATATGAGCATTGTGATGGTAGTTCTCACCATCATGTTGCTCGCACTGCACGGTTTGGGATTTAGCATGTCACATACCAGGAATTTTGTAGTGCTTTTGTTAATCGCAGGAGCCTGTTTTTTCAAGTTTATCTTCAGTAGAGGTCACTTTAGATTCAGTGTCAGTCATTCGCAAAGGGACTTATGTTCCGGACAATGTAGCAGCTTCAATTTCCTTTTTTTGTGCAATTTGACCCTCTAACATGACTACGTGCTTTGAACCTTGTCCTGATTGAAAGCTGAGTGCAGCTAGTTCCAAAATAGCAGGCTTCAATGCAGTTTTATGTAGGTCCAATTCAAAGACTGTGTTTGTTTGAAAAATGTGTTCCAGGGCTTGGCAATCTGTTGTAAATTCACCAAAAATTGCGATAAAAGTGCAGAAAAATACAAGAATGAAAAATTTGCGAAAAAGGTACAACAATAAATAACATAAACTATCTAACTAATAAAAATTAATAAATAAGAATTCAAATCATATTACATGTGTAGAACATATTTTGTCTGAACTCACATATACTATAAAATGTACATCACAACGGTATTGTTTCCCGATACTTTGTTCAAACAATATCTAATGACATCAGCGAAAGAGTGGATACTATTTCCAACAACTTTCTCCCATCAGTGGCTAAAAACATTGAGGATGTATCTTCCGAGTTAACCCTTAAAATCATAGACAAGGACGTACACGACCGAAAATGGTCCTTGGTGATAGATGGCTTGAAGGGGCCTGCGGGGGAAAATGTGAAAGACACTAAACTCGCTTGTGTAAACTTAGCAAAGAATCACTTACGAGTGGAGGATGCCGAGTCTACCTCATTTAGTGCCTGCCATCGGCTCAGCCAACGCAAGGATGCTAGTGTGATAATCTGTTTTGTTGACCTAGACCAACGTAATCGAAGGCTTGCCGGCGCAAAGAACTTGAAGAACCATCCAGACAAAATCTGGATAAACCCCGACCTGTCCCCTGTCCTTCGACCTGTGAAGAAAGATCTGCTAGATCAGCGACGGAACCTACCACCCGATCTCAAAGGTAAATCGACCATCAAATATTTGAAAAGCTGGCCATATCTGCAACTATCCATCCCAGGACGCGACCCACTGTATCCAAGTATATCAAGAAAAGAACTGGCAATTAACTTTTTGGATCACGATACTACGATGTCTTTTACCTATTGAGTGATCACTCTTTGTATCACGACACAAGGACAGCTTTTATTTATATCGTTGGCTACTTAATCCAGCACATGCTGACGTAGTGTTATACTTTATATCAAAGCTACCATTAACTTTTCTCAAACCCCGTCATTATAGCTTATGCTCACCACCAGAACACTCTATTTTATTTTCATTTCAAATGGTTTCTTTTCCAACAATCATACGCGTGAGAGGGTCACGCGTTTGGCTCATATTTTTTGTAATACTTACTCACAATTCAGCTAAGGGTAAATATTTCACTAATGATTATTCTGAGTACCTGAGTCCTCCCTGGAACAAATATTATGGCGTATCACATTTAGATATACACTATCCCTGTTGTTTTCAAATACCTGTAGTTGCTCACGTTTTCACATGTCCGTATGGTACAATATGGAACTGTATTGACACAAAGTTTTTGAAGTTATGTGTAAAAATGTATGGCTTACTTAAATGCACAAATAATTCTACGTTGATTTTGCTTAGATGTAATAACATTTTTGTACTGAACATTTCGTTAAATGCACAGCTCATTTGGTGCGTTTCTGTATACTTGCATACCTACTCATGCACTGATAAGGTTTCTATTATAGTGTGCCGCAAGGGACTCCCCGTGCATCGCGGGCTGTTAGCCGTGGATCCACGGGGGATGCCGACGCATGACAGCGCTATACATGTACTGTCTTTTGCTAGATTTTCGTGGGCAATATATTGTGTATTGTGTTATTTCACAGATGCCGTCTGCAAGATTATTACTTGGGGATTTTTTATTTTTGCTTGTGAGAATAGCAACCATCTTCATTTTTCATTATACTATGTCTGTATAGACTATGTATCTATCTATCTATCTATCTGATACAATACTATACTATGGGAGTGTCCGTACTTCACGGATTCTTAACCGTGGATGCATATGCGTGGGGGATGCCGACGCATGGCAGCGCCACAGGGTATGGAGTACTGCGTTTTGCTATATTTTTTGTGGTCAATATTATGTGTATTAAATTATCTCGCATATGCTATCTGCATGCTTGCTACTAATGGATGTAGTTGTGGATTTTTTGTTTATGAGAATGGCAACCATTTTCAGCCAGCAGCATTTGATGTTATAGTTATTAGACAGCTATCTATCTTTCTGAAACAATATTATGGCTACGGATAATCTAGTTGAAAATATGTTACGTAACTTCGGTGGCGTTACTAAAAATAATCTGAATGATCTATTGCAAAATGCAGATGACGTTGATAATGCTATTTCGATTGTTGCCGATTCCCCTTATGTAAATGTAAATGATCTTGCCGAATATGTCCATTAATTTTCTCAGAACTTCTCCGTATTAAGTCTTAATATTCAATGTTTGAATTCCAAATTTGACAAGCTTCAAGCAATGGTAAATGAATTATATACCAGACTGAGTAATTTTGCCTTCAGCGCTATTTGTATCCAAAAAACCTGGCTTGAAGGCCCTGTACCCGACACCAGTCTGTATATGCTGATAATTATGTACCAATCGCTCTTGGAGCCTCTTGTAGCTCTCATAGCGGGTTGCTTATCTATCTACACAAAGATTTTCAGTTAAGACTCGAGAAATATATTCTCCGAATGCCAGTTGGGAAGGTCAATTTATTGATGTTTTTGGAAACGGATTACAGCAAAAAGTAACATTGTGTAATATTTACCGGCCACCTCGTGACAAAAATGAGGACATTTCGAACTTTGTTAATAACATTGCGCCAATCTTATCCTCACTTGCAGAAGAACGATCTGATAAGCTTTTTCTTGGAGATTTAAACATTGATTTGTTAAGAATTAACCTAAGGGAGAAATATTCTGAATTTCTGGACTGTATGCTGAATAATGCCTTTTGGCCACATATTACATTACCAACCCGGTTTTCAATGAGGCAGGCAACTTTAATTGACAATATTTTCTGCAATCTTTCCCATTCGAAAAAGGCAAGTTTATCTTGTATTATTGCATCGAACCTGTCAGACCATTTACCTTATTTTATCTGTTTGGATCAAAAGCTAAATCTGCATCATCCACCAAAATACATTCAAGTCGAAACCAAAGACAGTCAGTCTATACAAAATTTTGTACAGGAGCTCAGTAGTATTAACTTCACAATGGTCTTAGATTCCGAAACACATGCTGATCCTAACATAAATTACAATAAACTACAAAATGTTGTCATACATGCTAAAAATAAACACCTTCCGGTCAAAACTGTCAAGTTTAACAAATACAAACATAAGCGATCCCCCTGGATAACAAATGGTATACTTAGATCTCTTAAATTTCGAGATAATTTATATAAATCACTCAAATGTACTATGATTGATACACCTTTGTATTATCCTCGCAAACATAACTTAAGAGTGTATAATCAAATACTTGACCGTAATATCCGTTCCTTAAAGAAAGAATATTATTGCCGTCAATTTGAAAACTTTAAAAATGATACCAAAAAGACTTGGGACGTAATAAGATCCGTTCTTCATACGAATAAAAATAAAAAAGATTTCCCTTCTTTCTTCATCATAAACAACTTAAAGGTAACAAGCAAATGTGAAATTGCCGAACGTTTTAATTCCTTCTTTGCAAGCTTTGGTTCAAAGCTTGCAACCAAAGCCAGTACACGAAATATTACCGACTTTTCCATTTATCTAACTGACCAAATTGAGCATAGGTTCTCTTTCTCCCCGGTAACTGCAAGCGATATTGAGAAAACTATTAACAAATTAAAACCTAAAACTAGTACGGGACATGATAATATTTCTGTAAAACTCTTAAAATACGTTAGTGGTCCTTCAGCTTTTCCTCTAACTCGCATTATTAATCAATCATTCAACACTGGAATTTTTCCAGATAAACTGAAAATTGCGAAAGTGATGCCTGTATATAAAAAGGATGATGAACAAACTCTTGATAACTATAGGCCTATATCTCTTTTACCAGCTTTCTCTAAAATCTTTGAGAAAGTTGCTTACAACCAACTTTATTCATACTTTATTACACATTCTTTACTCCACTTAAGCCAGCATGGCTTTCAGAAATTACTCTCAACAGAAACGGCTGCCCTTGAATTCGTTGATAGAATTCATAAAGTCCTAGACTCTGGGGAATTACCCGTTGCTATTTTCTTAGACCTGTCAAAGGCGTTCGATACTCTCGATCATAACATCCTTCTTCGGAAATTAAACTACTATGGTGTTACTGGTCTTTTTTTGCATTGGTTTGAAAATTATCTGCAGAATAGATTTCAATATGTTTGTTTGAATGACGCGCGTTCAGCGTTATTACCAACGAATTGTGGAGTTCCACAGGGGTCCATTCTCGGACCCCTTCTCTTTCTCATTTATGTAAATGACATGCATAAAGCATTTTCTAAATTTGATTCTATTTATTATGCTGATGATACTACTTTAGTAAGTTCATTATGCTATTTTGACCAAATAACATCTCCAAATGAAGAGCGTATATGTGCCAATGTTAATTTGGAATTAGATAAAGTGTATAAATGGTTGTCTGCTAACAGGTTGTCTTTGAATATTTCTAAAACAAAATACATGATATTTCGATTCCCGCAGCGCAAAATTGTCCAAAATTTTACTTTCCGTATTGCCAACACAGTCATTGAAAAAGTTTGCCATTTTGAATTTCTTGGGGTACTCATTGATGAAACTTTAAGTTGGAAGAATCATAACAATAAAATAGCAACTAAACTCTCCAGAATTGTCGGCCTCTTAAGTAAAGTTCGCAATTTTCTGCCCTTGAAAGCACTCCTTACGATCTACAATTCTCTATTTCTCCCGTATCTCAACTACTCAATTCTCGCCTGGGGTTATCGATGTGATAGGATAAACAAACTTCAAAAACAAGCCATACGTACAATATGCTTCGCTACTTTCAATGCCCATACTGAGCCCCTATTTAAAAAATTGAATATTTTCAAATTAGGTGATTTGATGCATTCCAGGGCACTTAAATTCTTTTACCGATATCGTAAAAATGAATTACCTGGATATTTTAACCAAATGTTCTCACCTTTACCTGTATCTCACCCTTATCCTAACTGCAATCGTAATATTCCCCGCTACCCAGTCCCATCCCACAATCTTAGTAAAAAACGCATCCGAGTCTTTATCCCCACAGTACTTGATAACACACCTAATTCTGTAAAAGACAAGATAAACACTCATTCATACTCTGGTTTTTCTCTATATCTTAAATCATATTTAATCTCTCAATATTCCGACATTTGCACCATTACTGATTGCCATGTCTGCAATCAATGATCAGATTATTTTATGATTTTCTACCATTGTATATGTTTGACTGCTTTCATTCTTACGAAAAATGATTGTATACATGTTATGTAATTCATGTTTTCTTACCCTCATGTTTATTTGTTACATAATACCTTACTAACTGTCATTTTACTTTGTTATATTCTTGTTTCAGTAAACGATTGTCTTTTGGTTATTTGAAGTTATCTGGAGTTGCAATGTTGAAATTTTGTTTAAACACACCACAGGTGGCCGCAGCGTTAGCGGATCTATGCATCCTTAGCTGGGGTCATCCTGACCTCGTTATTGCATTGCTGCATTGTACTATGCTACTTTTTTCTTTTGGTCAAATAAAACTGCTCTGACTCTGACTCTGAATGAAAATACCAAAGGAAAAAAGTTGTACATTGGCTTTGCTCATGGCTTAATTTTAACATCTGTGCTGGTAGGTCATGGGAATATCGATCAGGACATTCAAACAACAGGAACTCTGTCATCATGCACTAAGAGTTTGCCAAAAATACGGATGAAAAAATAGCTCATACACCCTAGAACGAGAGTGAAGAGCATGATCCAGGGAGGCAATCACGTGAATTTGAATGCAGAATTTAGGTCTTGGATGCAGACACAAAATGAACCAGAATGCATCTCCGAGCAACCTTAAGTTCAAAATTTTCGGGGGGGTCGGACCCCCCCCCCCCCCCGCCATTTCTTCTCTCTTTGTTGCGTACCGTTCTAATTTTGCTGAACGGAATTTTCAGTCTGCCCAGCCCTGTTCCCGCTCTTATACATCAAAATTATCCCTGCAAGTCTGGAGTGTTCAGAGCTGGAACTGCCACTAATATTGAAAATCGAATTGTAATCAACAACATGCGGAGCATACATAAGATTCACTGAATTCGAGTTGAATGTTGCCTGATGAAATGAACTTGCAGACCAAATATTGCAAGCACAAGCAAGCCAATTTTAAGATACAAAACTGGCAAGCTGATAATTATGCTGGAGGTATGTTTCAGTGCATACGTCTGTATTAAGAATGAACCTCCAGTTTTACCAGTACTCGAACTTGTCCTAAATCAGAAAAAAAAATAGATTTATGTGTCTCTTGCTTTCATTTAAAAAATAACGCTTTTTTGCTTATTATAACATAGGGCTGAAACACATGATATGTGTGCTCTGTCATTCAAAGCTGAACTCTTCGCAGATTTGTGTGTGTGAACACACACACAATGTTTCTTTCACAATTCTCTTTTTTTCGTCTCGATGTTTATCATATCGGACATTGCACGACCCACAAACTTCAAACTGTGCGTGGGTATAGCATCAATAGTGACTAAGCCTGACCTAATTCCCAAGCACATAGCGAAGTTTCAGTGAGTTTGATCCCTTGTACATGACTCGAATGGCATTTGATGTGAAACTTTCACTTTTTTTTTATTGTAGACCTAAATAATGGTTACTGTCATGCATGTAGAAGGGTATTATTCTTTATGTTGCAGATTCGGAATTGTTTTAATATTATTTTCTTCACTTAAATATGATATGTTCATGACCAAAAAAAGGTATGTTTGTTAGGTCATTACATGGATGTTCAAACAGTCCAATTTCCTATTTATAATAAATCAGTAATGTCAGCTAAATACACGGCTGTAAGTCGTTACAATTTGTTAATCATTCATTTGGTATCTTTGTCCAGAAGCAATTTAATATTAAAGGTATGTAAATTTGCTGTCCCAGAAATGCACATAATGGGCCCTTCATTTTATTCACGGCACTATCAAAGAGTGCCAAAGTAAAATGTCAACAAAAATATAAAAACGAGCCACAGAGAGACCACGATATAAAGCGTCACAAGTACAAATACACACCGATACATACAATGTATTACAACTGATTAAGCAATATTATGTATGATCTAAACAGGTGATACTTTCAGGTAGACAGACAGATACAGATATACGCACAGTATGCAGGGAACCACGTGCAATCTTGTAATGTGTCAACACACAGTTTTCTGTTTTTCCTCTCTGTCTTTCGGTCTTTGATTCGGACACTATTATACATAGAAACTCCAAACTTGGCATAATTGTACCTCCATACAAGGACTTTGACCGTTTTATGTACAGGCATAAAGATTTTTAAAATTATGCAAATTAAGGGCATTTGAAATTTTAAATCTTAAATATCTTCAAAAGTATAATAGATAAAGATGTCATTCCAACTTCTACTTGAGGGTTATTGACCATTGCACATCTAATGAATTTTAAAACAAAAGTTGTAGCAATTTAAATTATGCTAATTAGCAGCATCTGAAAATTTAAAACGTGTACATCTTCAAAACTATCATAGAGATGTCATTTTAACTTTTACTGGGGATTATTGACCATTGCGAATGTAGTGAATCTACAGCAAAAGTTGTATCAATTTAAATCATGCTAATTAGCAGCATTTGAAATTTTAAAACTTTGAGTCAGTTGTCAGTGCTTTGAAAGTGCCAGTGCGTTTTTTTACTTGTGTGTTGCCGTATGAAGGTGCATCCACCGCCCTTCTGCACGCCTCGACAAAATAACCGAAAACATTGTGCGGTTTCAATTATACAACTTGGATAAAAGGCCAGGAACTCGAAAGAGGATTCGATCGATTATATCACTAGTAAGTACGACTGTGCGAAATACTTTCATCCGGCTCTGCAGAGGTTTACAGTCAAAAGGATTATTACCTGCACACAACGAGATTAAGTTATTAACATTGTCAGTCTCAACGACATAATGACAAAAATGTCAGTGTTGAAAACTGATATTTAATAATAATAATAATAATAATAATAATAATAATAATAATAATAATAATAATAATAATAATAATAATAATAATAATAATAATAATAATAATAATAATAATAATAACGCCGTGGGGAATTAACCCTAGCTGAAAGGATTTTCTTGTTTGTTGGCATTCAATTTATCCAATTGATAATTTACAGTAACTTATCTGCAGCAATTTAAGGGATGTTCAGGGCCTACTTTCAGTAATGCATTCACAAGACATCAAATTTACCCCGCTTTTCTGATAACTTTTCAAATGAATATACGATTCCAATTAATATAAACATATATTGCAGTAAAATTGAAATTGGGGCAGCACGCCAGCAACGCATTTTGATGTCCCACCTTCTCTCTCCCCCTCCCCCCCCCCCCCCTTCCTGCAAGTTACCGGAAATGGAATGATATCGCTACAGGCGCTTGTAACTTTCAGTCAGTCAAGCTTCCGTGCTAATATACGCGGGGGGGGGGGGTAGTGGATTAAGAGGGTGGACCTGCAACATCTGTGCGTTCAATAACCCACATAGGGCCATATCTGCAATAAAATATTGTGTATTCATCTGTGCAGTCAATTATTTGTGCTAATAAGATGGTGGTGGATGGGCCTAAAACCACAACGTCGTCACATGGAGCTCCTATATAGAAAGGTATGAAACGAAGCTCACATCTGGACCACTACCCCGCTTCACGTTTGGCATGATTTCTCCGTTTCTGAACACACCGACAAGCTGTAACTCACCAGTTTATTCCAAAACTATTTTCTACAGGTATATCACACAGATAATCCATTGAAATCCGCATATATCCACAGCAACACGCTTATAATTGTCGAAAATGTCACACAAAATCCATTTCGGGCAAAAAGTCCGACATTCCAGCGCCAAATTCAAACGGGTATCCCATCCTGAATCGCGAGTTCGTTCCGTAGCATTAGCCGTATGACAACACTTCTCAACCGTCGATCCAACCGTATTCTTTGATCCACGGGCGTTTTAATCCTGTTTTCATTTCCACAAATCATGAAACCTGACCAAACTTGATTCCGTCAGTGCTTCTCGAATGCATCGAAGTGTTTTAGCGGCCATACTTTTGCCAGGACACAGATATGGAATGTAGAAGGAACGTAGCAGAGATGAAAGCAGAAAGGAGGGCCAGTAATAATGAAAGAATGACAAAGAAAATAATGGAGAATGCGGGAGAAGGGTCAACCATCTTTTGGAAACAGGTTAATCCGCGTAAACAGAATAAAGCACAGGAAATTACACACAGAGGGAAAAGAACAGATAACAAAGAAGAAATACAGGAAGCTTTAAGGGAGCATTGGCAAGAAGTTAATAATCCACACTGGGGTCAGGGAACAGTACCAGGGTGTCAAGCAGAATACACACAGGATCAATGGGATCCAGAGATGTGTGGCAGAGTCAGAAGGATAGAAGTTGAAATAGCAATTGAGCAGATGCGACTATGCAAAGCACCAGGGCCAGATGACATACTGTCGGAATTCATAAAGAGAGGACCAGAAGAAATTAAGGATAGCTTGCAGTTGCTGTTCAACAGGGTTACTGAGAAAAGACAAGTACCAAAGGAATGGAATAAACTCAGGATCTCGTATATCCCAAAGAAGGGCCCAGGAGGCCAATTGGATCAATGTAGGGGTATTGCCATTTCATAAAATGTGGGAAAAATATTCAGTAGGATAATGTACAGGAGATTAAGTAGAATAGTCGAAAGGCTTGGACTTCTGGGGGAAATTCAGAATGGATTCAGACCAGGCAGAAGGGTAGGTGATCACATCTTCACATTGACCCAGGTGTTAGAGTTGGCAAGGCAGAAGCGGAAGAAAGTCTTCATGGGTTTCTTAGATGTGAGGAAAGCTTATGACAGGGTATGGAGAGATGCCCTGTGGGAAAAACTAAGTGGACTAGGATTTGGTGGGAATTTTCTAGAAATTCTGAAAGCATTATATACTGAACCCCAATGAAAAGTATCCACATGCCAATTTTGAAGTATTTTATTGTTTATACTTGAAACATTTCATACCTAGACGTGCTTAGAACTTAACAAAGCATTCACTTTTCTGGCGTAAAAATAATGTCACGCTCTACCGACATTAACGTCACTTACAGGCAAAAAATGTCATTAACTGCCCTAATTGAAAGTCACACAAATTTTTCTGTTCAATATGGGATGTGGCCACCTCGAGCATCAACACATGCTATACATCTGCGGCGCATACTGCTGACCAGGGTTTGAATTCTGTGTTGGGGAACATTATTCCATTCTTCCTGCAGAGCTTGGATCAGCTGGTTTCGGGTAGTAGGCCTAGGTGTCCTCCGTTGAATACCTTGGCCTAACTGATCCCACAAATGTTCAATAGGGCTCAGATCGGGTGAGAACGCTGGCCATTCCATGACATTGATGTTGTTCTCATTGAGAAAGTTCATTGTTAATCTTGCAGAGTGTGCACGTGCATTGTCATGCTGAAAGATCGCCAGATCTTGATGCTGCTCCATAAATGGGACCATGTGCGGCTCCAGCACCTCATCAATGTACCGCCTAGCATTGAGGATCCCTTGAATGACCACTAGGGGTGTCCGGTAGCGATTGCTGATGCCTGCCCACACCATGACAGAGGGTCCACCCCATCGATCTGCCTGACGGACACAGGCATCTGCTTATCTTTCCCCAGTCCGGCGCCACACACGTTCTCTGCCATCTGCTCTGCTGACACAAAAACGGGACTCGTCAGTAAAAAGGACGGTATTCCACTGCTGGCGAGTCCACCTGGAGTGTGCTCTACACCACTGCAGTCGTCTTTCTCTTCTGGGTTGGGTCAGCAGGTTACCCCTGTAAGGTCTTCTGGCTGTTAGGCCACTGCTCCTCAGTCGCCTCTCCACAGTAGAACTACTGACAGGACGGTGATTCACCCCTTGAGTCTCACGGGCTGTTTGGGCTGCTGTACGGAAACGGTCTCGCAGGTGCATCAGCCGGATGTGACGGTCTTGGCCAGGTGTTGTCACTTTTTCTCGGCCAGGCCTAGGCCGATCATCTACGGATCCAGTTTCTTGTTGCCGTTCAATTAGTCGTTGGATGGTGCGCCGAGTACACCCCATTCTTTGTGCGATTTGAGTGATTGGGACTCCACCCTGTGCAAGCCCCAAAGCATGGTGTCTTTGACCTTGGCTCAGACGCGGCATGATCGCCTCAACACACCTGAGACCACTGGCTTTTTTCTTGGCTGAACATCCCTTTTTAAAGCCACTGAAAACATCAGGTCATTTTAGCCATCCAATAGGAGTGGTGGTCAGAAGCCATATTCGGTGCACAAAAGTCACATGCATTATGTAACAACCCAGCAAAAGTTAAAAAGTTGTCCTGAATGACCCTGATGTAGGCTCCAAACCATGCATATATGCACACACAGTACTTAGTAACTTACAAAATTAATGTGTTAATTTTTTTATGTGGATACTTTTCATTGGGGTTCAGTATATAAAGATGTAGACTGTACACTTTCATTAGGAAAGGTAGAAGTAGAGAATGCACGCCTGGATATAGGTCTAAAACAGGGATGTGCGCTGTCCCCGATTTTGTTTGCCCTGTATATAAAGGAGCTGGGGGACCAGTTAATGGAGTGTAATAAGGGAATAAAGGTAGGTGACCTGAAAAGTCCAGGTCTGTTTTTCGCAGATGACATTGTACTCATGACAGAGTCCCAGAAAGACCTGCAAGAAATGCTGAACATAGCAGGGGAATACGGGAATAAATGGAGGTTAGAATTTAGTAAGGATAAGAGTAAAGTGATGACTCTTGGGAAGAAACCAGATTGGAATATAAAATGGAAAATTGTGCAGTTCCAAATTCCAGAAGGTAATGAACAATTAATTGAAATTGGGGAGGTTGATGAGTATGAATACCTAGGTGTTAAGATAAAGACAACAGGTAGAGGCATGTTCAGATATCAGGTTGAGAAGATTAAACAGAAAGTGAACCGTACAAAAGGAATGATTAAAGCTACTGCTCTGAACAGTTTCAACAGAGCATACACAGCAAGGGTATTATGGGATAGAGTTGCGATACCAGGGATGATATATGGCTTAGATGTGATTTCAATAAGTGAAGGAGATATCCAGGGAATGGAGAAAGTACAGAATGAGATGGGGAAATGGATACTGGGAGCACCACCATGTGCAGCAACAGAAGCAGTCCTAGGAGAGTTAGGATGGAATAAAATTACAGACAGAATTGCCAAAGCAAAGCTTAAGTACTGGGGATATTTACAATCAGTAAATGAAGACAGGTGGTGCAGGAAGGTTTACAATGAAGTAGTCAAGGAACAAACAAGATGGGTCAAAGATATAAATAAGTTGGCAGAGAGATACGAATTGAAAGGATATGATGAGGTTGAAAACTGGAAAGTGTATATAGGTAGGACTGTCACAGAGGGCTGGAAAGAAGACTGGAAAAGAGGTGTCAGGGAAAAGAGTACACTAAAAGCATACAAGGTACTAGAAAAACCAAAGAAAAGTGTGTGTTGGGATGGAGGGAAGGGATCCAAGCTTCTTTTTCAAAGTAGGGCAGGAGTAATCAATCTAGAAAAGAGAAAACAGAAGTGGACAACAGGGAGTAATGGTAAATGTAAGGTATGTAGACAAGAGGCAGATGAGACAGTGGATCACTGGCTTTTGTGGTGTGATGCATATAGAGAGATAAGAGAAGAATTTTTCAGAAAGTGGCACAGGGAAGACTATAATAACAAGGGTCTAGAAGAGGTTCAGTGTTTAGAGGAAGAGGAACGTGTAGCATGGGTTTTAGGTTTGAAGGGTGGCTTTCTGGGAGGCAGGAAAGGCACTAAAAGCGTACAGGACTACCTGGTAGGGTGCTGGGAGAAAAGAAATGAATTGATAGGGCTTGATAGCAACAGGGTGAACTAGAATCTTAGATGCAGGGAGGAGAGGGAATGGTGGTAGCCCTTATAAGGGCTCCCATGGGATCCCCTATGGGAAATGCCTGACCCTTAGAGGCGGGGATAGGGTGTATGAGGGAAGGTTTTTTCTGTCCTTTTATGGGGGGGGGGGGCTACAAGCGATGAGTGTTGGGGGATATATCCAGGGCCAGGGGCCCACCACAGCTGTGTGAGAGTGTGTGGTGGACTCTTTGCCTCGGCTCTGGTCCTGGTAAACATGGCAGCATGAGCTGATTAGCATAATCATGGTTTCCTCCATCTCATCATCTTCTCTTTTTTTTTTTTTACCTTCCTAGGCCACCTGTGTCACACAGGACCGCGGCGCATAAGCGGAGAGCCACAGTATTATTATAACAGACTGGTAGCCAAGCTGCTCTCTGATTGGTTACACCGACTTTCAGCCAATCAGAGAGCAGCTGGGCTGCCAGTCTGTCTTCGTCAAAACTATGGCAGCAAAACAACTTGGATGAATGGGAGAGGCACTGACGGAATCAAGTTTGGTCAGGTTTCACGATTTGTGGAAATGAAAACAGGATTAAAACGCCAGTGGATCAAAGATTATGGTCTGATTGACCATTTGGAACAGTTGTCATGCGGCTAATGTCAGGGAACTTACTCGATTCAGGATGGGATACCCGTTTGAATTTGGCGCTGGAATGTCAGACTTTTTGCCCGAAATGGATTTTGTGTGACATTTTCGACAATTATAGGCCTGTTGCTGTGGATATATGCGGATTTCAATGGATTATCTGTGTGATATACCTGTAGAAAATAGTTTTGGAATAAACTGGTGAGTTACAGCTTGTCGGTGTGTTCAGAAACGGAGAAATCATGCCAAACGTGAAGCGGGGTGGTGGTCCAGATGTGAGCTTCGTTTCATACCTTTCTATATAGGAGCTCCATGTGACGACGTTGTGGTTTTAGGCCCATCCGCCACCATCTTATTAGCATAAATAATTGACTGCACAGATGAATACACAATATTTTATTGCAGATATGGCCCTATGTGGGTTATTGAACGCACAGATGTTGCAGGTCCACCCTCTTAATCCACTACTCCCCCCCCCCCCACATATATTAGCACGGAAGCTTGACTGAATGAACGTTATGAGCGCCTGTGGATAACGCCCACAGTAGCACGTGAAAAGGTGCGGCGAAAACCACAGATGAAGACCTAGATTCGGAAACGCATAGACGTGTTTTACCCGGTTAGGGGACATATTTTCTGCATTTTGCTGTAGAAGTGCAGGCTCCTTTCTCTACAGCGTTCTAGAGGAATCCCGGAATGCCTGGGATTGTTTATTAGCGATTTCTGGGTGAGAGCCAGCCGGTTATTTTGCCACAGTGGTTCCCAACGGGGAATCTAATCAGGTGAGCAAGACAGCTGAACCTTGTGCGGCTGATTTTGCGTGGCGCTGTGGCATTTGTCTGACGGTGGGGGAAATCGCCCCCCCCCACCCCCGTCAGACGTGGATTTTTGCCAGCACCGGTAGGTGTAGTCTTGTGTGTGCTGGACTTGTAGTGTGTGTGTGTGTGTGTGTTATCGGGCCTTTCCCCCTGTGCAGAGTCAACGTGGTGTGTCTTGTTCACAGGAGAACTGAGAAGTCTGTGTGGTATGCGCGTTCCCTTTTGTGTATGCAGTTATACACAAGGCATCCCACTGACCGTGTCAACATTCACCAGTATCTTCGCATTTGCTTGAATAAAGTTAACATATCTTCATTGCTGTGGTAAAACCATATGTGTCTGTGTTCCTTATAACATAATCTATGAGACAAACATTTTAACTTTCTACCTCGCACTAAACACTTTTAAATACTAGCGGAAACTCACAAACAGTTTTTCGTCAGTGTTCACCACCAAAGTTGCATGGTTTGAAGTCCGGAAACTGCGTAAAATGGCAAAATTGTCACCCGATACAACCACATTTACCCCAACTGATGCATCAAATGAGCCACGAGACGTCAATTGCGGTCTAATCTGGTAGTGCACGCAGTGCGGAATTGTGAGTACAATGGGGAAATGTGGTTGCATCCTGTGGCATCCTGTGCCTGAGAGGCATGGCTGGGAGAGTGGGGGTTTCCGGCACCCACACACACACCGGTGCTGACATTTGATTGCGTTTGTTAAAAAGATCGTGTTGATTGTGTGATTTGAAGTTTGATCAACTTTGTTTGGCTCTCAACTGCCACTGACAATTCGTGCCAGTGGCAGTGAGTGTGCACTTTGGGCTGCCTTGCTGGCACCCAGCCGCTAGGACCTTGCAGCGGCGAATTTGGAACCAACTAAATGGTACATGACTTTTGCAGTTCACGGACTGCTGTTTGCCATCAATAAAACATAGCAGGGGTGCTGAATGTGTTGCATATGAGTTGTCTCAATTATTTAATTATTAGTACCAGCTGATAGGGTTGTTTGGTTTTTCATGAGGTTGGCATGGAATGTTCTCTGGTCACTGTCTTTCACTTTTTTTTTAAATCTTTCCCACTTTCCTCAGTCTGGTTTCAAGCAGAGATGTTTGTATCCATGCTCTGACTGTTGTAGAGGTTAGGTTGTATGGGCAATGTGATAGATGCCCAAGTGTGGGCCTATTTCTTAATTGCGTGCACACTTTAGTGCTTTAATTGACCAGTGTGTTCTGTGTGGTCCATTGGGGCACAAAATATTGTAGAGGTGCATCATTGATGTAATAGGGCTGCAGGGTGGACCTTTTGGAAGGGAAAAATTAGTAGCCCTGTTGCGGGAAGCCCACCACACTGGTTTGTTGGACCTTGTGTTTTTGTAATCAACTTTTTTGGCAAATTTTAAGGTAGTGGACTGATTCTGAACAATTGGCAAATTAAAGGTAGTGGATAGATTTTGAATAATTGGCAAATTTAAGGTAGTGGACCTATTCATAATAATTGGTAAATTGTGTTATGGTTAATTGAATCTCAATCATTGCCAATCAAGCTCTGTCTTTATTAATTGAAGTTGAATACTTGCACAGAAATAGGTGTACAAGGCTGTGTGTTGTGTTTTGTCAATTTGGTCCTGTACATTGATCGTGAACATTGTATTGTGCTAGGCCTAAGGTAGGCCTATATTTTGGGCTGAAGCAAGTCCTATGTGAAGTGTACAGGGGTTCATTCAAGTTGAGTTAAGTATAGTTCAATTGTGTGTATACTTGTGCGGTCTATATGGGCCTATAAGATTGTTTGCGGTACACGGTGCATGGTGTGACTACATACAGGGCTGCATTACACCCCTGTGGTGATACTGTATGGAGGTCTGTGTAGGGTCCTTTGTTGGATGTTACTGCATGCTGAGCTGTAGTGATGCACACAGGGTAGTTTTACCCTTAACTCAAGTGTTTGTGGGTGTCAGTCCCCTCTGATATGTCTGATGTTGATTAGTTCTTGAGGCATATTTTTGTATGTGTTGACGACTATTTTGTAAATTGAAGGTTTTTGATCTGTGTATTTCCTTAATAATTTGTTTTTGTGTCTCTGTACTTAAGTATAAAGTGCCAAGTCCTTGTCAGTGCTGTGTAGGTGATTCTTGTGTAGTTGAGGTTCATTTCACCATTTCTTAGGTGCAGGTTGAGTACTTGATTGACATTGAGTCTAGGTGGAACAGAACATGCACTGAACATGGACAAAAGATGCACTGCCCTGCACAAAGGCCTCAGGTGCATGAAGCTGAGGTCCCTCGTGCACCAGCATCAAAACCCCCACGAAATGATGGAACCACTGACTGGGCATCATTTGAGGGGTTTCTTTTGAGTGATAAGCTCATCAGTATGGGTGGTTGGAATGGGACAAGTTGGATAGGCTTTATGAGTGTTTAGAAGGAGTGGCTGTCCGCTTTTTGTGTTCCTTACCTGCTAGTATGAGGCCACTCAGAAAAAGTTGCCCAATAGGTTCGGTATCCGAGATGCTCCACACATTCTTCAGAATAGATATCAGGAACTCTGACAGGGGAAACAGACTGTGGAAGAGTACACTGAGGAAATCCGAAGCCTGGTTCCCTTAGCCTATAGGTATGTCAACCCAGCTGTCAAGGAAGAGTTTGCGGTCGATGTTTCTTGAAGGGGTATAGGGAAAAGGAGTTTGCTTGTCTGGTCATGGCCCAGGGGCCTAAGACTTTAACGGAGGCTGAAGACTTAGTGAGAGCTCAAGAATGTGAGTACATGTATATTCATGGGACTCCTAGTAACACATCTGTTGGAAGGCCTAGAGTACACAAGGTGGCTTTTGCTAGTAATGGGGCGGAAGTTGAGTCCGAAGATGACTCCCTCAGTTGTCAGCAAATAAGACGAGCAGAACCAAGCCAAGACCCCCAGAAAAAGCAGTCGCTTGAGGCCATAAGGCAGTTGACACAAGACATTGTTTCACAGTTGATGCAAGATTTTAGCTTTCTATCTAAGGAGATGGGAACATTGTCACGCTGTTTCAGTGAGGTGCTAGCGTCAAAGGCTGCAGGGTCTCAGGGCTTGGAAGTTAAGACTCAGATACAGGGTGGGGTGACAATGCCCTATTCTCGGTCCCTAACAGAAAGAGGTCGTCCCCTTAAAAGGGGCAGTCAATGGCAGGGCAGTTCTCCTTGGTCAAGGTCACCCTCCCCAGCTAGGCCTGGCAATGATGGTCGTTATTTTGGGTGCAATCAAGTGGGCCATTACAAACCAAACTATCCGAACAGAACTAGGAGCCCTAGCCCAAGTGTGTTGCAGGGAAATGAACGAGGGCTGAGTCGGGTGGCTGAGGCTCAGCCCTACAAGATTTAGCTACAGAAAGGCCACACATCTCAAAGACGGATGAATCACTGTTGCCCCGCACGGAAAGTGGCAAATCCCATCCAATAGGGAAAACCCAAGTGTTCCATGTGGAGAAGTGGGACTCAGGCCCTGGTGGGAAATGCAAGGATGAAGAAATATGTGTACAAGGTTTGGATGGTCCTTATACCATACTTTATGTAGAGATGGAAGTGGGGTGATTGATACTGGTGCCCAAGCAACACTCTTGTCAGATGCTATGGCCATAAGGATAGGAGTTCCATCCCGAATTTTGGCTGAGTTGCCTACCATAAAGCTCCGAAGGTTTGGATATGGTGGTAGTATGGATGGTAAGAGAGGTCTCCTGGTGATGTTTAGAATCGGACAAAAAGAAATTGAGCGGCCTGTCGTCGCCCCTATTAGGGAAGAGGTACTAGTGGGGTTGGACTTCTTGGCAGCTGTTGATGCCATTATAAAGGTGTAGGAGGACTTTGTGTGGGAATAGAGTTCATTCCCACACCAGTACGGGCTGATTTAGAGCTGCAAACGATCAGCCGGGTGGTTTTGGAAAGCACCATTGATCTCAAGCCAGAGAATGAGGAGGTATTTTGGAGACGGGCAAGTGATTTGGTTGGAAGTTCGCCAGTTGTCCAGGAGCCCATTAGTGTCTCCAGTAATGTGGGAGTTAGAGGTGTCCTGGTACAGGGTATGATGTTCATGTTAGGTTGATCAACATAGCCAATGACAAGGTTATACTGAAGTCAGGCACTTGAATAGGGCAATTGACTGATGCAGAGGTCCTAGATAGCCTGAATAGTGCCTCTGAGATCCTCCAGTCTGGGGGGGGGGGTAAGCACTTCCCTCTTGTCAAGGGAATCTGACAAAATTTCTGAAGATAACAGGTCCCAGAGGGGGGTAGAGGTACTCAAAACCATGTTGCCTGTGACTTGGAGGCTTACATATTGCAGGAAAGTAGAGACTTTCCTCCCCATATACAAGAGTTATAAGTGACTAGTAGCACAGACCTTACAGTAGAACAGGCAGTGGAGCTCTGAGCCTTGCTTGTAGAGTTTGGGGATGTTCTTGCTAAGGCTGATTCTGACTTGGGTTGTTGTGGTGGTGTAAAGCACCGTATCCATCCAGGGGATACACCTCCCATTTTGCAAACCACCCCCACACACACCCTTAGGTTTTCAGGGGGAAGAATAGTCCCATTTTCAGAAGATGTTAGATTCTGGAGTTGTGTTGCCCTCTTGTGGGGAGGGGGCATCGCCCGTAGTGTTTGTCAGGAAGCGGAATGGGGGAGTGCACTGGTGTTTGGACCACAGGAAATTTAATGATCTTACTATAAAGGATAGTTATCCTTTCCCAAGGATGGAAGAGTCCCTTGACACACTTAACAGGACCCAATGGTTCTGGGCCCTCAATCTGAACAGCGGGTATTACCAAATTGAGGTGGATGAGCGGGAAGGGGACAAGACAGCATTCATCATGCATCATGGTACATTCCAATATCACACAATGCCATTTGGGTTATATAATGCCCTTCGACCTTTCAGAGAGCCATGGATTTTGTATTAGAGGTGTTTCAGAAGAAAACTCTCTTAGTTGACATTGATGATGTAATATTGACTGGTAGGACCTTCACTGAGTATCTGAGCAGGTTGAGGGAGGTCCTGGAGCGGTTTGGCGTGAATAGGCTAAAGTTGAAGGGAAGGAAATGTCAGTTGCTCAAAGACTCTTTGGTGTTCTTAGGACATGTGGTAGCTTGGAATGGTATCCAAACTAACCCAGCCCTTGGTGAAAGTATTGTAAAGTGGCCCCGTCCTCAGAATATCAAACAGGTACAAGCATTTCTGGGATTGGCAAATTACTACCATCAATTTGTGCCAGACTATGCAACCATAGCTTCCTCCTCACAGATTTGCTAAAGAAAGGAGCTCTGTTTGAATGGCAGGTGGCCCAGGAGGCAGCGTTTGAGTCATTGAAGCACCAGCTGGCCACAGCCCCTGTTCTGGCTTATCCTAGAGATGAGGGGACCTGTATTCTAGACACGAATACCTCAGGAGGCAGGATAGGAGCAGTTCTTACTCAGGTCCTGGAGGTGATGGAGAGACCCATTTTATACGCAAGTTTCAGACTATAGCCAAGCAGCTGGTCTACAATTTCATAGCTAGATTTGGAATCCTCGTTGGAGCTCCATACTGATCAGGGCAAGAATATAGATGGAGTACTTATTAGGGAAGTTTGTAGATTGTTGGAGGTGTGGAAGATGCCAACCACTTCATACCATCCTAGCTGCAGTTGTCTTGTGGAGCAGTTCAATCAGACGTTACTGTAAATAGTGAGGTATTATGTCAATCGAGATCAGTGTGATTGGGACAAACATATCCCCCTACTGGCAGCAGCCTATAGGACCCCCAATGCTAGCATAGGTTTTAGTCCCATCTCCTTATGCTAGGGAGGGTAATTAGGTGGCCACAAGACATAGAGCTGGGAAGAACAGCAACCGATCAAGACTATGAGACATATCTAGGGTTTGTGGAGGACTTGGTAGCTAGCCTTGAAGGTGGCCATGAAGTGGCACGGGAGTACCTTCGGAGGACCCAGGAGCACCAGAGCCGGTGCTACGATTCTAAACTCTTAGGCAGTTTGAGCCAGGAGACTTGGTTCCTGTGAGGCACACAAGATGCATTACTAGGAAGAGTCCAAAATTGCAACATATGTGGGAAGGAGCTTTCCTGGAGTCCAAACTTGCAACATATGTTGGAAGAAGCTTTCCTGGTGGAACAACCTTGTGGTGCAGCCCTCTATTTGGTGTAACTCAGAAAGGGGGTCCATAAGTGTTGCACCATGACAGACTCAAGAAATACACTGGACAGGTCATCCCCAATTGACTTAGATGGATGTGGCAGAAGTTGTTTAGGGAAACTGGCCTATTCTGCCAGATAGTGCTCTTGGGATGGGGAACACACCAGAGGAAATCCATGCTCACAGTGAACGGCGGGGTGTGTGAACAGTGCTGAGTCTCTCAAGGGGGATACCCCAGAGAGTTCTTGCCTGGAAAGGCTAGGTCCAGAAGAAAAAACACTTGCAGAGGGGGAGGACTCTATTACTTGCAATGTGGACCCCAAGTCATGAGAGACTGAACAGACGGTAGTCTTACGGAAACCAAACGTGGACCAGAGGAGTCCAGCCCCTCCTGCTCCAGTGCAGGTTGCGAGAGGGGGGTGACAGTGAGGGTCCCTAGTCGTTACCATGAGGATAATTCGCAATAGTGGCAAATAGTGCATAATAACGATTGAGACTTGTAGGTAACAGAACATGCGACACAGTTTCAGGTGTAAATATGTTAATATGTTCTTTGTTCTTTTGTTTATGAATATAGATGGCTTAAAGGATAGTATTTTAGGCTGGGCCGCAGATAATTTGAGGGCATCCTCTTTGCTGGTTCTAGGTTTTTTCTTTGTGATGGGAGTTGCTCTTATTGAGTGAAAGGTGTCGTTGTGGTGAATAGGCGATGCCGTCAGTGCACACCCTATTTGTGGGAGTTGGTTATAACAAATGGACTTGGTTGCATGGCTGAGCTTGACTGTCCCATCCATGGGGTGATTGTAATGGATGTGTATCACAAGCGCAGTTGACAAGTCTCCCTTGCCAAGGGTACTGGACCTTTATATATAGAGCTACATCGTTCTGTCACATGGGTTGGTTATGTGTTCTCAAAGAGAGACTACGGTTGTTATTGTTAATCTGATTGTGTCCAAACCAGATCTTTAATTGGTCATTTGTATTGTATAGTTTAGTTGTTTGAACTTTCATAATTAATGACTGTATTTAAGGAATCAGTGTTACTTAGATTAAAGTGGAAAGATTGTATTCATGACCGGAAGCGACTGTGTGAATAGGAATAGTAAGGGTTGTTGTTGTAATCAGAGGTGATTGTAAAGAGGACAGTTGGTAAATTGAAAAGGAAGACAGATGCAAGCTCTTATCAGGGGATGGTTAAAAAGAAGCTAAGCCCTCAAGGAGAAGGGAAAAGGAACAGACCCTCGAGGAGGGAGGTAATAAAGGTGACCCCTGGCTGGGGAAACATAAAGGATAAGCCCTCAAGGAGGAAGGTTGCAAAACATGGGCCTTTGTAAAGGGAAGCCATGTATGACCATTCCCCTTTGTGTGGTGTTGGCTGACTTGCATGTGCCGGTATATGCACAAGCAAAGCACATGGCAAATCAACATGCAATGGTATATTAAGAGATCCCTTAAAGGTTAGGGTGTTCATATCTTTCCCTTTGGGTATGTTTGATGCGATAGGTCAGTGGTGTGATGGTTCACGCTTAGGCTTTTCTGTGGGCTTGTGAGGACGCAAGGTTGGCGGGGGGGGGGGGTAGTAAAATTGAAATTGGGGCAGTACCCCAGCAATGCATTGTGATGTCCCACCTCCTCTCCCCCTGCAAGTTACCGGAAATGAAATGAGATCACCCACAGTAGCATGTGAAAAAGTGCGGTGAGAACCACACAAGAAGACCTAGATTCGGAAACACATAGATGTGTTTTACCCGGTAAGGGGACATATTTTCTGCATTTTGTTGTAGAAGTGCAGTCTTCTTCCTCTGCAGCGTTCTTGAGGAAGCCCGGAATGCTTGGGATTGTTTATTAGTGATTTCTATGTGAGAGCCAGCCGGTATTTTGCCACAATATATCACAGACTTATGAAGTGATATGTCTCCTTACTTTGTACCTTCATACAGTAAAACCAATCAGTGATAACAAATGAAATTTACTTTTTAAGAAGGTAAAGTCCATGGATAGCATAATGTTGGATTAGTTCCCTTCCATAATTGATATAACGAGAAGTTCTCTTGAAATTGAGGATTGAAAGGATGTAATACAATCACAAATGTTCACTACGTAGAGAGAGAGTCAGAGACCTGTATTTATCCAGCCGCTCGAAGGTCCAACCCTAGGCGCTCTTCTGTCAGCTCTGACCGCCCGGTCCAAGAAGTAGCTTGCTCTTATACAGAGAAGTGCCCCTCTGTAATTTCAAAACTTGTGCCCAGGTGGTTTCAGAGAAAGTACTTTGTAAGATTTTACCAAAACATAAACAAGCCAATTCATTACAAAATCGAAACATTAATGAAGCATTACCATTTGAACACATGTGACAGAAAGTCATATACATCTCTACAAAGTTTGAAGTGAATCGGTTTGATGGTTTTAGAGAGCAAGTTGAAAATGAGAATTACCACTGCAATCCCATGGATTTTTTTGATTTGCTACATTTCAAGATTTTATCTGACTTCAGGTATTTTGCATTTTCTTTGAATGAAAAAAAATCCTCTCAACTTTATGAAAACAGATTAAATTTGATAAAAAAAACAGATCCATAATATTTCCGCCTAGTGAACACCTTTGTTTGATCTTTCCATGAGAAACATATCCGACATAACTCTCAGCACAATTATAGATACAGTTTTGTGGACAAGTTGAAAAAGGCAAAACCACACACAAAGTCATGACCAAAAAGAAAAAAAAAAGAAAACATTGCAGCACAACCTGTTAAACGGAAGGTCTGGGGGCTTCCCAGAAGTGAAACTTTGCAATATAAAAGCAATTGGCCAAGTCAAGCAGTTTGTAAGCACATTTTGCAAGATTTTGCCACCAAAAAAAAAAATCTGTTTTTCTTTCTTGCTTTCTTTCTTTTCTTCACAGGCTAATTTGTCCAATATTTCATTTGAAAATCATATGTAGATATTCCAAACGTGACATGATTATACTTCCAGGCATGAAGTCTTGACCTTTTCAAAGAAGTTCAACGGTTTTGAATGTTTGGACCATGTTGGACCCCCAATTGGAGGTTTTAAAACACTTTATTTTAAGTAATTTACACGTAGCTTTTAAAGGACACAGGTCAATGTCAGTTATACCTTTGAAAGTTCCATCCAGCCATAACTTGATGAATTTCAATCTGATTGAGTTCATGTTAGGCTTAAATTGTAGTTATTATATCAGTCGAAATGCTGAGACATGAATGAGATTGATTGGCTACCAGCACGCCTCGGTTCCAAGCTAAGCCCTAGGCTGTGACGTCACCAAAATACACAAAATCCAACATGGCGGCCATGATATTAACTGGTATCATATACAAATAAGAAATTTGTAAAAAGTGGTACAAAAGATGTGTTATGATCTCTTACCTTTATATGTCCTCTTTCCACAGATTTAAATCCACATTATGGTATTATTCCAGTCTAATAATAGGGCCATGGTAGTCCAATATGTCCATTTCATTTCTGATCTGTCAGCCATTGCTGACCCTAATATCCAGAAGTCATGTACATGTAATTTGATCAAATTTTGTACAAGCAATGTGATGACAAAATATTTTGCCATCTACTGCAAAAATACTTTCCTGATGCAAGCAGTAAGATGTAGGTCCAAATTAAAAAGAAATAATCTTGTGACCTGACTTTGAATTTCAACCTCTAAAATCCGCCATTTTGCAAAAAAATCCACTTTTCTACAAAGCTCCAGTTTTGTAACATGGGGTCTATTTTTGGCAATTTGCACCAAGAATGCACTGCCAAAGCATACAGATCCATCATCCAATGGGGGTGGTGGGATAGTGAAAACCCTGTGTACACCTTTCAGCCTAAAACGAAGGAACCCCAAAATGACATATTTAGGGGGTAGGGCCCTTTGAATTTTGATCAAATCTGTACCATTTGCCCTAGAATGCTCAAATATATTTTTTTCACAACTTAAAATATCAGTACGTATGAAACTTAGCCTAATCTATGTTATTACAGAAAAGGTTTTATTTTATCAGTTGTTCTAAACCCCTATTACTTCTGATAAAATGGACTGTTCTGTTATTCAAATTGGACCGCTTGTATCTTGAAAATTTAACCCAATCCAGCCCAAATTTATACCCTTTTGAAAAGCATGAACACTTGTTGGTCAAGTTACAGCGTGAAAGGGTCATGGATCTGTTTTAAATTAAAATGCCAGAGCAGTATCTGGTTAGTGGGTGTTCCAAACAGGCATCTCTTGTGTCTTCAGTGGGGTATTGGGTGACAGGATGCTCGTAAAATGACCATTAATCGTAACCCAATAAATGCAATGACTTATATACAGTAAAACCTCTCTAACCAAACACCTCCATATACCGGACACCTCTCTATACTGAGCACCATTTTTTGGTCCCGAATGTATACTTCCAATGTTAGCAAACTTCCCTATACTGAACACCTCCCCTTACTGAACACGACTTTTAGGTCCCAAGGGTGTTCAGTATAGGAAGGTTTTACTGTAAGTGGTAAATGACTTATCACACCCCTTTCATGTGATCCGCAAACACCTCAATACTCCCAAATAGCAGGGACTAAGATGTGCCCATGTGTCTTTGTTTACATAAGCACTGCCCAGCAATGGAACCGAGAACGAGGCTGCTGATATGACCGCTAATCTCGCATCTCATTAAACCCAGGTCAGCATCTCGACTGTATCACTATATGTTTGTAATTGATATGCAACCTATAAAGGTCAAAGGGCAAGGTCATTTGGACCTTAGAAAGTTTCATCCAGCCATAACTTGGGTCAATTTTCATCCAATTTGGACCATGTTGGATCCTAAATGTAGGTATTGCAACGCTGCATATTTTTTTAAGTAACATGTAACCTCCAAAGGTCAAGGTCATTTGTACTTTAAAAGTCTCATCTAGCTATAACTTGTTCAATCTTCATCTGATTTGGTTCATGTTAGGATTAAATTGTGGATATTGTAACACTGGAAATGTTTGTAATTTACATGCGACCTCTAAAGGTCAAAGGTTAAGGTCATTTGGAGGTTTGAAAGTTTCATCGAGCCATAACTGGATCAGTTTTCGTCCAATTTCACTCATGTTGGACTTGTGAGCATTGCAACACTACATATTTTGTAAATAACACGTTACCTCTATGTGCCATAGGTCAATGTCATTTGGACCTTTGAAAGTTTCATCTAGCCATTACTTGGTCAATTTTCATCCAATTTTATAATGCTGGACTCAACTTGTACATAATGCAACACCGCAAATTTTTGTAAGTTACACGTTACCTCTGACCTCTGAAAGCCAAAGGTCAAGGTTATTTGGTTCATATTGGTTTTAAATTGTAGATATTGTAACACCTTACATATTAGTACTTTGCAAGTGAGCTTCAAAAGTCAAGGTCATTTGGGCCTTCAAGATGTTCATCGAGCCATAACTTGGTTAATTTTCATCCAATTTCAGGCATACTGGGTTCAAGTTGTAGGTATTGCAACACTGCACATTTTTTGTAATTTACATATGACCTCTAAAGGTCAAAGGTCAAGGTCATATTGACCTTTGAAATTTTTATCTGGCCAATCTTTACAACTTTTTAAGGCACACAGATTTGGTTTGAAGCAAATCTTTGTTTCTACTTATATCTGTGTACCAACACACACATTCTCTCTCTCTCTCTCTCTCTCTCTCTCTCTCTCTCTCTCTCTCTCTCTCTCTCTCTCTCTCTCTCTCTCTCTCTCTCTCTCTCTCTCTCGATCTCTCTCTCTCTCTCGATGCCGACACAGACATTCTGTTTTTGTTGGGTATCATTATTTCTTTCTTTCCCCTGCCAATTACTTTTCTTCACCAGCAATTTTGTCCGACAATTTTCGTTGACATTTTTACACGAAGAAACTCCAAACTTGGTACAATGATACATCAATACATGAATTCGTGCCTTTTTATAAATATGGCTTGGTGCATTTAAAATTATGCAAATTAAGGGCATTTGAAATTATATAGAATATCTTCAAAAATATTATATGTAGAGATGTCATTGCAGCTTCAATATATATATATATATATATATATATATATATATATATATATATATATATATATATATATATATATATATATATATATATATATATATATATATATATATATATATGATGCAGGTGCATCGAATGGACCACAAACAAAAGTTGTGGAATCTTAATGTATACTAATTAGGGGCACTTGAAAAGTTTAAATGTTGAATATTCTCCAAAGTATAATCAAAGTATAATAGGAGGAGGTGCCATTCCAGCAAACAACAGTTTTAGAATTTTCATTCATGCTTATCGGGGACACTTTGACAGTTTAAATGCAGAATATCTTCAAAACCATAATACGTAGAGGTGCCATTCGAACTTTATTTATAGGTTTCTGTTGTAAGTGCATGCCGGAAACACACAGTTGCAGCATTTAAATTAATGCAAATTTTAGAAGTGAACAGACAGATTTTTTGCTTTTTATCAAATTTTCTTTTCTAGTTCTTTCTTTCTCTCTCTTTACCTGCATATTTGTCCGACTTTTTATTTGCAGACTACTATACGTAAAAACTCCAAATGTAGCATCATTATACCTCCATGCATGAAGTCCAGTCTTTTTTTACAGACGAGTGACAGCTTTGAAATTAATGCCATTTGAATTTGAAATCTTGGATATCTTCAAAACTGTTACAGGTAGGGATGCCATTGCAAGTTCAATTTACAGGCTTGTACTGTAGACACATCCAATAAACCACAAACAAAAGTTGTACCCTTTTAATTTATGCGATAAATTAAATTAAACTATGATAATTAGATGTGCCATTCCAAGCTAAATTTATAGGTTTGTGCTAAAGGCAAGTCCAGGAAACCGCAACCAAAGTTTGCCGAATTTGAATTTATACCTATCAGCGCGAATTACAAAATATATATTTTAATATCTATCTTCAGAATTATTATGGATAGATGTGCTATTCCCACTTCATCCGACTGTTGTCCATCATCAATTTTGTCCACATCTTAGCACTCACACGCCATTAAGGCTTGAATATCTGAACAGTGTGTGGCCCTATCAGTGAAGTTGAAATAATGCAAATTAGGAGCAACAATAGCAAACTTGTTCAATTTTTTTTCGAGTTTCTGTCTTTCTTTCTTTTCTTTCTTTACTAGCAATATTTCTGACATTTTATTTGAAGACTACGTAGAAACTTCAAATTTTGTATGATTATACTTCCATAAATAAAGTCGGATCTTTATTATGGAGCGGGGTAGTTTTGAATATTACGCAAATCAAGGCCATCTGAAACTTTAAATTTTTAGTATCTTCAAAAACATTAGGGCAGAGGTGCCATTCCAACTGTGACTCATGCTTGTGTTGTAGGCGCTTCTAATGAACCAACCATGAAAAATTTAAATGTCAATATCTATCTTCCAAGCTATTATGCGTCGGTGTGAAATTCTGACTTCACATTCCAGGTTTGTCCATCATCAATTTGTCTGGGCGAAGCACTCAGATGGCACTCAAGCTAAAATCTCTATTAGACAGGGACAGGTTAGCTTATGGAGAGTAAAGAGTTTGGACTGCGGAATAGGGTATTGACTACTAGGAACTGGTTCTGGGCAAAAAGACACAAATACAATTCTGAACAGTGTATGGTACTCTCATTGAAGTTGAAGTAATGCAGATTAGTAGCAACAATAGCGGATTGTACATATTTGATGGACCAGACGTACAACAGGCCATGATCTACGCTGTTTCGATATAAATGTATCCATAATGTTGTATCAAAAATTAAAATACATTTTATATCTCGCCTTTGTGTATCTAGCTTCTTATTACTTTATTACAAAGTAACGGTTCCTAATGTCATAGCAGATGTTTCATGATTACGACCACCCACCCGACTTGCAGGAGAAGACGGCATATAGCAATCAGTTTTGCCGTCCGTTTGTCCTTCTGTCTGTCCATCTATTCACAACGTTTCCCTTCTGTCACTTTAGCACTTTTTGACCAAGAGCTTTCATATTGCACTATATTATACTATTATACTCATCCCCTATTAGGGCTAAGTTCAGTTGGCAGATGGGTGACCCAATTCCCAAGGCCACAGAGCCATATTAAGAATTTGTTTTTCGGATGATAGCTTGAGATATGTTTGAGCAAAAGCTTTCATATTGCACAGGGTTATAGTCCTTTATAAGGGCTATGTCAAGCGCGACGAGGGGTGACCTTGACCCAATTCCCAAGATCACAGAGCCAAATAAGTGAATTTGGTATTAACATGAAAACTTGAGAAGTTTTTGAACTGGGCTTTCATATTTCACAAGCCCCCCTATAAGGGCTAGCTTAGGTGTAGAGATTCCATATTGCACTGGTTCCGTCTATCTGTATATCCGTCATTCCGTCTGTCCTTCCGTCCATCCGTATTCCGGGTCATAACTAGAAAGTTTTTTCGAATTAGGACTTCCACCTTGTACATGCTGATGCGCCACTGTAAAGCGTATGTTTAATTCAAAACCTTGACCTGTTTTTTGCCAAGTTCACAGGGTGTTAGGCTACAGCACAAAACATTCAATGATAATCCTTTCAGTTTTTTGTTTTTGTGTATTGTGATCACCTAGGCTATGCAAGAGATAAATGGGCATGGATCTAGCAATCTCTGATTGCATTTAAATTCCTGCTATGATCGATATATCATGTTTGGGTCGATTTTAGTACTATAACAGGCTTGTATGAATACCGTATCAAAGGTCTAAAAGCTACAGTGCCGCGATATGATGTATCGGTACTCGCCGGTGGTGTTGGCACTCTCCGGTGGTATCGGTACTCTTCCAGTTTCATCGGGAAGTGTGTTGATGAGGAGTAACACTTCCTGCAAATGTCGTTCTAATTTTTGCTTTGTGTGTTGAAATGTACAAATCGACCTAAACATGAGATTAAAATTTTATAGCATGCTATAATCTATAATTAATATGTATATATATATATATATATATATATATATATATATATATATATATATATATATATATATATATATATATATATATATATATATATATATATATATATATATATATATATATATATATATATTTATATAAGCTCTTTGGACGTATTTGTACCCAGTTTCTAAATGCTCTGGAGTTTCTCTTTCGCAACCCAAGGGTCAGTGATATTTTAATACGTGGTTAGATGGGTTTAAATGCATGTCGGTATTTCCACATAGGCTGTGCACGTGTGTGTGTGTGTGTGTGTGTGTGTGTGTGTGTGTGTGTGTGTGTGTGTGTGTGTTGGACCGCGACCCCGTCACGAATAATAGGCCCACGATTATTGACCGACCCAGCTCCAGACATAGAAGCCTCGATGGTTATGTTCGAAGTGTACCTCTCAAGAGGTACATTCCCAACATAAGCACCGAGGATTATAGTCAGACTCAGATTCAGACTCAGACTCAGATTCAGACTCAGACTCAGACTCAGACTCACATATCTTTTATTTGACTGAATATACATGTACATTATTTCAGTAACAGTCGAGATGCTGACCTGGGTTTAATGAGATGCGAGATTAGGGGTCAAATCAGCAGCCTCGTTCTCAGTTGCATTGCTGGGCAGTGCTTATGAAAACAAAGACGCATGGGAACATCTTAGTCCCTGCTATTTGGGAGTGTTGAGGTGTTCACGGATCACATGAAAGGGGTGTGATAAGTGATTTACCGCTTACAGTAAAACCTTCCTATACCGAACACCCTTGGGACCTGAAAAAAGTGTTCAGTATGGGGAATTGTTCAGGATAGGGAGGTTTGCTAACATTGGAAGTATACATTCGGGACCGAGAAATGGTGTTCAGTATAGAGAGGTGTCCAGTATATGGAGGTGTTTGGTCAGAGAGGTTTTACTGTATATAACAGTCAGTGCATTTTTCGGGTTACGATTAATGATCATTTTACGAGCATCCTGTCACCCGATACCCCACTGAAGATACAAGAGATGCCTGTTTGGAACACCCACCAACCAGATACTGCTCTGGTACTTTAATTGAAAACAGATCCATGACCCTTTCACGCTGTAACTTGACCAACAAGTGTTAATGCTTTTCAAGAGGGTATAAATTTGGGCTGGGTGGGGTTAAATTTTCAAGATACAAGTGGTCCAATTTGAATAACAGAACAGTCCATTTTATCAGAACTAATGGGGGTTTAGAACAACTGATAAAATAAAACCTTTTCTGTAATAACATAGATTAGGCTAAGTTTCATACTTACTGATATTTTAAGCTGTGAAAAAAAAACATATTTGAGCATTCTAGGGCAAATGGTACAGATTTTGATCAAAATTCAAAGGGCCCTACCCCCTATATATGTCATTTTGGGGTTCCTTCCTTTTTGGCTGAATTGTGGACACAGCATTGTCACTATCCCCCCCCCCCCCCCCCCCCCCATTGGATGATGGATCTGTATGCTTTGGCAGTGCATTCTGGTGCAAATTGTCAGGAATAGACCCCATGTTACAAATGTAGAGCTTTGCAGAAAACGTGGATTTTTAAGCAAAATGGCGGATTTTAAAGAGGTTGAAATTCAAAGTCAGGTCACAAGATTATTTCTTTCTAATTTGGACCTACATCTTACTGCTTGCATCAGGAAAGTATTTTTGCAGTAGATGGCAAAACATTTTGTCATCACATTGCTTGTACAAAATCAAATTACATGTACATGACTTCTGCATATTTGGGTCAGCAATGGCTGATAGATCAGAAATGAAATGAATATAGTGGATTACCATGGCCCTATTATTAGATTGGTATAAACTATAATGTGGATTTATATCTGTGGAAAGAGGACATATAAAGGTAAGAGATCATAACACATCTTTTGTACCACTTTTTAAAAATTTCTTATTTGTATGTGATACCAGTTAATAACATGGCCGCCATGTTTGATTTTTTTGTATCTTGGTGACGTCACAGCCTAAGGCTTAGCTTGGAACCGAGGCGCGCTGGTAGCCAATCAATCTCATTCATGTCTCAGCATTTCGACTGGTAACATATATAGCCAGGAGACCCTCATTAAGGCCACAACAGCCGCTATCATAAGGGCCACCTAAAAATACTATAGATATACAAAAATTGTACTTAGAATACAAGGTTTTAAACAAAGATGTAAGTACCTTACCTAGTAAGCAGGGAAAAAATTATGTCCTACATATTAGCAAAAGCAAATGGGGGCTGCTTATGGAGTGTTACAAACATAACAGTTTGGGATAGAACAAATAATATACTTTTCAATTTATTATTTTTTATATAGAGGGCAAAACCATTTTTGTTGTGCTTATACATGTATGTCTAAAGCTATGATTGACATGGAATTGCGGGACTTGTAATTGAATCGAATCAAGGCAGAATTCATGCATAAAATATTTAACAAAACGTGTTTAAACGGTATGCTGCATCATATTGGACGCTTTGGGGGTGAATCAGGATAACTATTTTTTCCCAATTCTGGTCACAAGACTGTTTTGGCGAGCAATCCACAGGCGTAAGTGCCACACTGCAAAATAAAATTGATGGTCCCTCATATTTTCATAAATCATTTACAGTAGTCTCGTGGCTGTCAGAAATTCGATGCCCTGGTAACCTGATTGTTCAGGTCATGGGAATTCTCTCACCCAGTTGTGTTCCACAGAGAATTGAAGGTATCTGAGCCAACTTGGATCGTGTAAAACGGTAAGGAATGTGCCGTTTGTTCGTGTCTCATGCCACAGGGGATAAGCCCGTGACGACGAGTTCCGAGCGATAATCTCCGCGTGTCGTGTCTGAGGCTTGCAACTCGCTTTCGCCAACCCGCTGTGTCTCAAACCGAGGGAAGATGGCGCCTATTGGTTTTGTGGCATTCATTCAGAAGGATGAGTGCTGGTTTGCACGGACGCTAGCCAAGTGCCCGTATTCTGCGGATCATTGCCGTGTTAAAATGATTGCAACTGACCAGCATGAAGATGCTTATGCTGGTTGTTGGGTCCAAGTGGTCAGACTTGGAGGGGCACTCCCTTGTACATAGACTGTCACTGTTATAGTACTGTAATAAAATTGAAATTGGGGCGGTACCCCACTAATGCATAATGATATCCCACCTCCTCATCCCACTGCAAGATACCAGAAATGGAATGGGATCGCCAACAGTAGCACGCTAAAAAGTGCGGGGAGAACCGAGGAAGCATACCCAGATTTCGAAACAGAAAGACGTGTTCTATTCCCGGCAAGGGGGTTAATTTTCTGCACTGCATATAGTGTTATAGATGTGTTGACGGGTTAGAGTGAACGTAGTCAAGCGTCAGCGTAACGCAGTCGCTCAAAACCCGTCGACACATCTAAAACACTCTAACCCATTTAGAACACGATTCCATCGGTTCTTCAAAATAAACATGAGTGACTGACATGGTTGGGCGAACTGCTACAGACTGTCTGAAGACCTAATGGGACCATTGAATTTAATTTTTCAGATAACACCACATCTTTATGTTTAAATGCACTTGGCTTATATGATTTCTCTTAGCCTTACCAACTCACACGATTTTTCAAATAATGATATGAAACACTGTATACGTTTTTCCATCATGAAAAACCTGCTCTGTGTATCTTGCCGTAATCAGGATCTTTTCCTGTGTGCGGGGTCAACGTGGTGTGTCACTGTGGGCAGGGGAGTATTCTCATGTAGGATTGTATTGGGTTAGTGCCGCCCTGTTTTCATTTCTCCCAGGGTTAGAAAAGCTCCCCAAAATATACACAGCTGGATTAGGATAGGGGTAACAATTTTTGAGTGAACAGAATGTAATATTTAGGCTATTTTTCAAACAAATGTATAGATCTTGGATATAGCACTGAGCAGAAGCATCGATCCTGTTCTTGAGAGGCACGGTTGTGATCGTGGGGTGCCCAGCACCCACGCACACATCGGTGCTGACAATTTAACGATTGTGTTCGGCAAAAAGAGCATTCTTATATAGAGAGAAGTTTGGATCAACCGTATTCCCACTGACAATCCGTGCGTTGTGGAAGTGGATGTGCTGGACGCTTGGTTGCTTGTGCCCAGCCGCAAGTGACGCGTGGCGGCGGAGGTCGGAACTAACGGAACAGTGCATGATTTTTGCATTTGCTGATGGGCTGTTTTCTGTGTGATAAAATATTGCAGCTGTGTTGAATGTTTTGCATGCGAGTTGTCTCAATTATTTCATGTTGTTCTGGTTGATAGGGTTGTTTGATTCTCCATCAGGTTGGCATGGACTGTTCTCTGCTTTCTGGTTTTTTTTTATTTTTATTTTTAGCTCAGCTGACTTGTCAGTCAGCTGAGCTTATGTTATGACTAGCCATCCGTCGTCCGTCCGTTAAGAGCGAAGGAATATCTTACACGAAGCAAGAGTGTGCTCAAATGATAGAATACATTATCAACAACGCCTACTTTTGCTTTGGAACCAGAGTCTATCAACAAATAGTAGGCATACCAATGGGAACAGATCCAGCCCCATATATTGACAACCTTTGTTTACATTATTATGAATCAAAATGGATGAAGGAATTGGCAAAAACAAACTTTACAGCTGCAAAAGATCATATTCTCACACAAGATTTATAGATGACCTGTGTGCTTTAAACAATGAAGATGAAATAAAGGGAAAATGGAAAAACATATATCCCAAAGAACTAACATTAAATCTGGAAAATGAAAGTGTTACAAAAGCTACTTTCCTTGATCTGGACATAGAAATAAAGAACAACCAGTATGTAGCAAAAATATTTGACAAGAGAGACCAGTTCAAATTCGATATTATCTCCTACCCTGATCTGACAGGAAACATTCCGGAGAAACAAGCAAATGGAGTTTGTACAGAACGCATTTCTAGAAATTAAGTCAGAAAACCATGATTATACTCACTTTTTGCAGGATTTCTCTCTGTTCAATCTTCATCCAGTATAGTGGAAGAGTTAGCTTCCAGCTAATACCTTAGTACACTTGACCTCATAACACCTCTAGTGAACTTTGTGGTGCTAAAAATCTTATTACTATTCACCTGTTTATACCAGTGTCGGTATGGTGGAATAGTGTATGAAGCTTTTAAGTTTCAAAGGAGACGTCCATCCTCCACATTTCACATTTTCGACTTCGTCTCCAAAACTGTCAGCCAGATTGACTTCAGACTTGGTGGGGATGTGCCTTGGGTGAGTCTCTACCAAGTTTTTTTCAAATGGCCACACTCCAGTGATTTTTGGATTTTTTTCTTTTTTATTATTTTTTTTCTTTTTGGTTCTTTTTTGGGACGAATCTTAAAAAATCTCCGAAACCATTCACCTAATTACTTTGTTATCTCACAGGGAGACTCCCGGGGACTCTTATTTCTGAATTTTTTCACAAGGTGGCGCTGCGATTTTTTCTAATTTTTAATGATTTTTTGTGATTTTGCTATTTTTGACTTCTTCTCCAGAACCTTCATTCAGATTAAGCTGAAACTTGATGGATATGTTCCTTGTGGAAGGGACCAACAAAGTTGTTCACTAGGTGGCACTGCTGTGGATTTCTGATTTTTAACGATTTTTTCGATTCGGTTACTAATCGGTGAATGCAGCTTTCCTGTTGATTACTATGTAAGTCAATGGGCATTCGAATCCTAATTCACATTTCCGACTTCTCCAAAACTGTCATCCAGATTGACTTCAACTGTCAGTCAGATTTGCTTCAAACCTGTTGGCAATGTACCTTGGATGGGTTTCTACAAAGTTTGTCCAAATGGTCACGCTTCAGTGAGTTTTGGACTTTTTGTGATTTTTTTCAAAATTTCAAAAAAAAATTTAATAGGAAAGTTTAACGGGAATTTACTGTAATGGTTATAACTTAAATAATTATGGTCAGATTTGTGCCAAACATGGTAGGGATGTACCTTTTATAAGTGTATACCTATTTTGTGCAAATGGTCATGCTCTAATGATGTTTGGACCTTGACCTCATTCCCAAGGTCACAGCACAACTGACACGAAATTTAATGCTCACTTGATAACTTGATATCTGTTTGGAGTTAGGACATTGAAGTTGCACATGTTCATATTTGTCTATGAAGGTCATGCTTAGACAGTACATGAGTAACCTTGATCTGGTTTCTGGGGTCACAGTGCAACATACATTAAATTTAGTCGTTACTATAACTTGAGAACTACTTGAACTGGGACCTTGATGTTGCACATGTTAGTGTTCTTCTATAAAGGTCAGACTTACTCAGGACATGACTGACCTTGATCCTATCCGAAGTTCACAGAGTTGCAAATGTGATGAATGTCTAGGTCAGCTGAGCATGGGCTGTTCACACAGCCCTCTTTTTTAATCTGCCCTGCTTTTCTGAATCTGTCATCAAGCAGATATGTTTATATCCATGCTCTGATTATTGTTGAGGTCAGGTTGTGATATGGAATAGTTACAATTGTTGGTGTAGCTTACCTTGTGGGTTAGGATGTGTGGGCGATCTGATAGATGCCCAATTGAGGGCCTATTTCTGAATTGCGTGCACACATATAGTGTATTTAAAAGATTCAAATTAACTGGCAAGTGTGTTTTGTGTCACTATAGTCAGGTGCATTGGGGCGCATATAAACTGCCCAACAAAGGAAACTTGCCACTTGTTCCTGTGTATATATACTTTGATGTCTATAAATAAAACCCCACAATTCTTTCTCGTGTGTGTACGTGGAAATCTTAGGGATGGACACAAAAAAATTCAGAGAAACTTGACTTCGTGCCTCGTCCATATTCTGGAAAAACTGTCATCTACAATTGTAGTTTCCTCCATTTTCTTTGAAACCAAGGCGTCGCTGAATGTATTCTTAGATGTATTCTATGTGTTCATGTTAATTTGGCTCATTATATACCAAATTGTAACTTCCCTTATGCTTTGACTATACTTTTTCTGCTGTTTTCCTTGAATATACTTTCATTGAAATTGCCTTGTTACAAATACATTCTTAAATAACGCATTTATAAGTTTATCTGACAATGCTTTACAAATACATTCTGAAATAAATAAATTTCTTGTATGTAGGAGGCCAGTGTTAACAACGAGAGAAACTTCACTTCAATGAATAAATAAGTTTGTGTAGTAAAAATCTCAGTGTGAATTTTGAACAACCCAAGATGTCACTGTGTGGGAGAACATAAGAACCTTTATTTAGTTGCTGATCGACAATAATATGAAGGAAATTGTAAAGCCATAAATTACATTAATTTTTTACCTATATTTTGTCTGATCTTAATGAATTGTCAATATTTGTGAAACTTTATAACGGAAGTTACATCTTCTTTACCACCTATCTTCTATATGGTGCACTGGCATCTAGTTAGCTTGTCACAAAAGTGGGTTCTTGACTTAAAGCACATAGCTCCTCCTCTTTCAGAAAATATATGTTAAACAGCTCTTGAATTCAGAAAGTTGTTTCACCTACTTTTGCACCAAATTGGTACTTTTCATGAGAACTAGTGTGAAAATGCATTGAGGGCTGTATTGATGCATGCAGGGTGGTGTTTCCCTCAACTCAAGTGTTTGTGGATGGTAGTCTCCCCCTGATATGTCTGACATTGATTAGTTCTTAAGGCTTCTATGTATTAGTAGATAACTCATAAATTGAAAGTGTTTTGATCTGTGCATTTCCTTAGTCATTTGTTTTTTGTATCTTTTTACTATAGTATTGAGTGCTGAATCCTTGTCAGTGCTGTGTAGGAGATCCTAGTGTAGTTGGGGCTAATTTCACCTTTTGCTCAGTGTAGGTTGAGTGGTTGGTTGGCATTCAACGTAGAACAGAACATGCACTGAAATTGCACAGAACATGAGCTGCACCTGAACTGAACATGAACTGCACATGCGCAGAACATGGACTACACCTGAGCCGAACATTAACCGAACATGAGACTGCATCAGCACAGAACATGTACCGAACATGAGCTTGCCCGGGACTTGCACTGCATCTGCGCTGTAGAACTTTCATCGTAATTGCAGTTTGATACATTCGTGGTGATTGCGGTTCTGTTTTTGTGGGCCCATAGCATTCTTTGTTTATTGTTATTGCAATTTAAACAATATTGTAATTGAGGTGCACCTCGAATCATTTTAACAATACTATTACGTATAAGCCTCTGTGTGTGTTCAGTGTTATACGCTACCTTGTGTTGACATTGGTTGGTCAATTTGGCAGTGTATGCTGGCTTTGATGAACTATTCTGTTGCTGTCCGCTCTAACGATGTGTTGTGTGTTTTGTAAAATAGATCACTTTGTTTCATTTCCCATTTCAGTATGAACTTGTATGTACTTTCGATCACAACACAGGTAGTGAAGGTATCTGGCAGATAAATATTTTGCAAAAGGGAGTATATTGCAGAGTTGTGGTTGTTATGTTCTTGCTCTTTTTATTGTGCTACCTTTGTGAATAATTCAAGTTTATTTGAGAGCAAATAATTCAAGTTTAGTTTAGAGTATACCATTGAAAAGGAGTGTAAATGGTCAGATGATTGGCTCGTGACTTTTAATGCCCTTAAAACTGACAGTATGCTGATCTGGCGAAAAATTAATTCTCGTGATCATCCTCCTCTCATTTTTCAGGGTCATACATTGGAAAATGTCAATAGTCATAAGCACCTTGGTCTAACTTTGCGTTCTGACCTGAGATGGCTCAATCACATAGGCGATATCACTTCTAAAGCATTAAAATTAGTTAACATTATGAAAAGTCTGAAATACCACCTTGATCACCATACATTAGAAACTATTTACACGTCTTTTATACCACCAATTCTTGAATATGGAAGTCCAGTCTGGGATGGATGTATAATAACTGAAGAAGAAAAACTAGAAGGAGTTCAGCTGGCTGCTGCAAGAATAGTTACTGGAGCTTTCACTGGAACAGCCAATGCAAAGTTGTATGAAGAACTTGGTTTGCAAACCTTGGCTAAACGAAGAGAAATTGCAAAATTGATACAGATGTATAAGATAGTGAACAATCTAGCTCCAAACACACTTCAATCGATTATCCATGGAAATCAAAATTCAGAAATACCAACATATAATACACGACAATCATCTGACCTTCCTCGATTTGAAATAAGAACAGATCTATTCAGTAAATCATTCTTTCCTCTAACTGTAAGACTGTAGAATGCACTTCCACTTAAAATACGGAATTCTCCATCCTTAGCACAATTTAGATCTAAACTTCAAAATATCCCTCTGCGACCTGTTATTTTTCCACAGCTTTATAACTTTGGAAGTAGATTCGCATCAATTCTTCATACCAGATTTCGCCTGGGCAGCAGCCAGTTGAACTCCTGCTTGTTTAAATTTGGAATATAACCTACTGCCATTTGTAACTGCGGATCAGCCAATGAGGACACTTGGCATTATTTTTTCATTTGCCCAAAATATGCAATAGCACAATCGAAGTAACATACAGCTATTGCAAAATATTCTCCTTTTACCATGCATACTATATTCTATGGTTCTTCTGAATGTACACTGCACGAAAACATGCAAATTTTTTCAGCATTTCAGGATTATATTTTTACTACATCTAGGTTCTCAAATACAGGTATAGGCTCATTCTTGACATAACTGAGGGTTTCATCTCTGCCACGGGGTGCTTGTGTGTGGTGGATGATGCGGGCGCCTATTTCTGGGCATTCGCGTCCGTTTGCCCAGCATGGGGGCCCAGTGGGGGAGATGGAATTTACTCTTAAAGTAAGTTAATGCAAGTATTCTTTGAAAATAAATAATTTATCATGACATAACATATACATATATTGTACGTTTAATTGGAGTAGCCCCCTCTATCTGTCCGTGTTTCTTGTGGGTGTTCTTTCCTGTTTGTTATTGTTGCATGACCGGGCATACTCCCTTCTGAGCTGCCTGCACATGCAGCCACAGTGTGTCATCTGTGAAGTTCTGTTTACTTGTTGTCTTATTCTCCACAAAAGGGGTTAATATAGGGCTCAGCCCTCCTCCCCAATTGCCACTGATAATATGTAATTCATAAACTTAATGATGCAATAAAAATATGTTTAAACCAAAAGGAGTGCATTTCGAAATGGTGCGAAAGCACTTAATTCATAAAGGGGCCCCAAATGGGCCTGCAAATGAAGGGGAGCAGGCCAGGAACTAGGATGAAAGATTAAACCCTTAGGGTGCTGCGTATGACAGTGGGCCTCCACAGTGGGCAAAGAGCACAGAACATCATACAGGAAAATATGCAGCGTCACTTGTCTAGTGGTCCACAGGTGCATAAGTATGGTGGATGGGATCGATTTTGGTGCATCTCTGCGTGAGATGCAGGCTGGGGCCCAGCAATTGGTTGCTGAAGTTTTATCCCTTTATGGCGTGCATTTCTGTCACTTACTCGATTAGTCTTGTGTATTGTATAGTATAGTTGTTGTTTGAATTTTCATAATTGTTGATTGTACTTACGGAATCAGTGTTGCTTAGATGAAGTGCAAAAAAAAATATGGTGTGACTGGAAGCGACTGTGTAAATAGGAATTGTAAGAATTATTGTTGTGACCAGAGGTGATTGTGAAAAGAGTACTTGTTGAGATGAAGAGGGAGACGTAAGCAAGTCCCTATTAGGGGATAGTTAAATAAGTGAGCCCTCAAGGAGAGGTGAAAACAACAGACCCTCATGGAGGGAGGTAATAAAGGTGACCCCTTATTGGGGAAATATTAAAGATAAGCCCTCAAGAAGAGCGGTTGCGAAAAATAAGCCCTTGTGAACCGATACCATGTATGATCATTCCCCTTTATAGGGTGTTGGCTGACTTGCACGTGTCAGCACCTGCATGAGCTAAGCTCTTGGTGAATCAACATGCGATGATAAATTCATAATATCTCTTAATGGTAAGGGTGTTCAGGTATTCCCTCTTGGGTACATTTTGATGTGCTGGATTACAAGTGTGATGGCTTGTCTGTAGGCTTTTCTGTGGGCTTGCAAGGACGCAAGGTAGCCAGATGGAGTGGTGTAGTAAAACTGAAACTGGGGTGTAGCTTACCATTGCATAGTGATGACCCACCTCCTCCCCCCCCCCCCCCGCGCATTACCAGATATGGAATGGGATCGCCCACAGTAGCATGTGATTAAAAAGCGTGGGCAGAACCAAGAAAGAAGATCCAGATATCGAAGTTGAAAGACGTGTTCTATACCTGGTAAGGGGATTCATTTTCTGCCCTGCTGTAGAATGGCAGCCTTCCTCCACTACAGCGTTCTAGAAGGATCCTACAATGCCTGGGGTCATTTAATAGTGTTTTCTGGTAAGAGCCAGCTATCTTCGCCACAGTATGCATATGTGTAAATAAACTTTAAAATCGACCACTCACCATTATACTGTGTACATATGTGTGAAGATAATAAAAAATGCTTTTAGCCAGGCTTTGACCTGGCAATCTAATTTCAGACTTTTTTTTGTGGGTCACCTTGATACAAGAGACAAGAAAGGTATGCAATAGCTACAGTGAGCAAATGAATGCAGTTGGGATGCAATTTGTTTTGGGGATGGTGTAGATAGCAAACCGCAAGCCTTGATGTGGCCTAGGACAATGCCATGAGATAGTGGCATTGACAAGCTGCAGATGTCGCAGCAATAGGAAGATTCACAATAAAAATCTAACACCACTTTTCCTACCAAGAAATGACAGAGAAATCACTACTCCAGAGAAGGACAATCTTTCTCCTGAATTTTACAACCAAGAATTGACATATTTCTGATTTTCTCCTGAGTGGCAATGCAGATTAACTCCAAAGCTCCAATAAATGCAAGCAACTGCTTTGGCGATCATATTGCATAGACCACCACAACAAAACACCACTGTTATCATAGAAAATTTCACATAAATATGTGCTGCAAGAATGACTCAGTTACCTTCAATGGCATCCAATATCACCCACTGTTATGAATGTGAAAATGATTGTTTGTTTTGATTTGGAGAGATCACTGTATTCATTGAGTGTGTGCAGAGTCACAGAGTTGACCTGCTTTGTTGAGATGAATCTCATGTAACTTGATAACAATTGGAATAAGCTAGAATGTTGACCTACATTCATATGGCGAAAGCCCGTATGTGGTCCACACAGGTCTCAGTGAATTGGGATGTGTGACTGATTGGAAAACTCTGGAATACTGATGAGATTTCTCATCCTGGATAATACTGGACCTGATTATTTGGCACCTACCATAGGACTTCAAATTCAAGACAAAACATTGAATTACTTTGCAATAAGAACATAACAGTAGAATCATTTGGAAATTTCCAGAAGTTTTTAAACACTGAATCTTACAATTTGAACTCAACGAAAGATATCTGGTATTGATAAACATAGTTGTTGGTCAATATAGGGACAATAGGACAACATGTCAATGAATCCAAGTGTGTCTGGCTAATGAGGACGTTACAGTAAAAAAATTGGATAAATTATTAAAGGAAGACCTGGAAAATGTGGCCAAAGACATAAAATTAGAAGTACCATCAGGTATCAGGTAAATACCCCTAAAATGTAAGATTATTATCCATTGGGCTGAAGAAGGTTTCCTTCAGCATGAGGGACCAGAGGATTAAAGTTTGGCAACGCAGTTGGAATTAACGAAATTAAAACTTCAAAGTGAAAAAGAGGCAGCACAGGCTGCATGACAGGCAGCACAGGAAGCAAGAGAAGCTGATGAACGGAAAGCACAGGAAGCAAGAGAGCATTAGCTAAAATTAGCAAGACACCATGAGTTGAAGCTAAGAGAGCTTGAACTTATGTATTCTAGATCAGATAACTCAGCACAGTGAGGACTTTTCGATGCAGCAAAGAATGCACGTTTAGTCCAAAATTTGAAGAAAAGTGTGTTTATTGGAAAAGCACAAGGTTATTTGTCCCTCTCCATAGAACAAAGCTCTGAGTATGATGTGTTGAAAGATACTGTTGTGAAAGCATACGAGTTAGAACCTGAGGCTTACAGACAAAAATTCAGGGACAGCAAAAAGGAACTAAATGAAACCTATGTGGAATTTGCCAGATAGAAAGAGAATTTGTTTGATACATGGTGTGCCTCCAGGAAAATAGAAAATACTTTTGACAAACTAAGGGAACTTATTTTGTTAGAAGACTTTAAAGGTTACAATGCAAAAGAAATTAAGACCTACCTGGATGAACGTAAGGCAGACAAATTACATGAAGCTGCAGTTTTGGCTGATGACTATGAGTTGACACACAAAAGCTTCTTTGGAAAACCAAAACAGAGTCAGTTCAGATCTAAATTTGAAAAGAAACTAGAAGGAATGGGGAACCTTTCCCCCCATCAAAAATCAGAAGAACAACAAGCCCACTAATTCTCCTCAGTTTGATAAGCCTGCTAGTCAGAAAACAGGGCAGAAGTTCTTTAGTGGACCCACATTCAATTATTGCCATAAAAGGGGTCATGTCAAATCTGAGTGTTTTCCACTGCAGAGAAGGACCAATAATACTGGGAAACCAGTTGGTTTAGCCAGCATTAAGGGGCACGCACCTCAACATATGTCTGATGGACATTCTGATAATCTCCATGCTAAATTTGAAAACCCACATGTTGGGGTACCTGATCCATATTGGATGGCTATAAAAGTTTCAAGTCCGAAGGGCTGGTGTCACAGAAAGAAAATGCTGATGACCAGAAGGCAGTTGTGATCCTAAGAGACACTGGTGCTGCCCAGTCTTTACTGCCAGAAGATGTTCTTCCTTGGTCGGATGAAACTTATCAAAAAAAAGTGTATTACTTCAGGGTGTTGAGGGAAATTACGTAACAGTCCCACTTCACACTTTTAGGAATGATGGAAAAAATGATGAAGATGAGAATGATCCATTCTCAAATGAAGACCTGAGCTTTATTTCCACTGTAAAAATGCAGAACTGTTTTACATATTACAAACCTCTATAGCAAAATCAGTCATTTGGAGCATGCACAGCAAGCTGGTTTAGCAAAACTTATTCTTGATTTTGAACATTTATTCTCACTCCAGCCTGGTCGCACCTCAACATTGTGTCACTATGTACATGTAGGTGATGCTGGTCCAATAAAGCAGCAACCTTACTGGATGAATCCTCTGAGATTAGCTGCAGTTTCAGAAGAGATAAATTACATGCTGGAAAATGATATTATAGAACCAAGCCAGAGTAGCTGCAGTAGTCCTATTGTATTGGTTCTAAAACCTGATGGTTCAATGCGATCTTGCATTGATTATAGAAAGGTGAATTCTGTATCTAAATCAGACTCTGAGATACCTCTTACCTGATCCCTAGAGTGGATGATTGTATTGATAAGATAGGAATAGGGTGAAGATTGTATAAATATTACTCAGATGAATGCATTCAGTTTAATAATAGTATTGGCAGTAATACTGTTAATGTAAACATGTCCAAAAGTTACTTCGAATGAACAAAATTTGTATACAAATATGTACAGAATGAATATTTTAAGTGATTGAACAAGAGATTATTCCTATTTTGAATTGGAGGAGTTTGTATTGTCAACAGAAAAACCTTTCCTCGGTTTTATGAGATTTGTATAAACTGGGCAACTGTGTCAATTAGAGGCATATGTGTGTTTATTACATTGAAACAGTTGAAGATATGGTATTAATCTATGTGAATGTTAGTGCCACTTTGTAAAAAGAGTAGATATTTCTTGTGAGAATCCACTGCGTATTGGAAGTTGGAATATCTAAAAATTTGACATTGACAATTGGAAAGAAAAATTTTCCTTATATGTCCAATTTTTCCTTCCCCCAAGGAGGGGGTTGCAGTATGGATGTGAAAATGATTGTTTGTTTTGATTTGAAAGGGGTCACTCTATTCATTGAGTCTGTGCTGAGTCACAGAGTTGGCCTGATTTGTTTGGGTGTCTCTCATGTAATTTGTGAACAATTGGAATAAGCTAGTATGGTGACCTACATTCATATGGGGAAAGCACTTATGTGGTCCACACAGGTCTCAGAGAATTGGAATGTGTGACCAATTGGAAAACTCTGGAATACTCGTGAGATTTCTCATCCTGAATATATAAAGCAGCTCCCTTCATGAATGAGGGAGAGAAGAGAATTCTGATATTGCCAAGGAGTTGCTCATTCACACATTGTACCTGTGAAGTGTGAACAGTGTCTTTGAGTGTACTGGTATATTTGGTGTTTAATTTGACCACATTGGAACCAAACTATACCTCTGTGGGATTTGGATCAGCATGGTGCCTTTGTGAACCACATTGGAAAAAAAAAACTGTACCTCTGTGGGATTTGGACGTGATTATTTGGCACCTACCATAAGGCCTAGAACTGTGGGACAGAGAGTACCTATAGAGAATCTCTCACCAGGGATTAGGATTCACCTACAGCCTGTTTTACTATTGGGATATGAGCATAGCTAAGTGTATAATTTCATTTACCTACTTTTTACTGATTTTGATTGTTAATATATTGTTATCGTTAAATTTATATGATCATTGTCATTCTTTGTTGAGTTCTTCTACCATCTAGAATATTCAGAAGTGCAGACCATTGAGGTGGTATCTACAATGCATGGCACTGCTACTCCTCCCATCTTGGGAACAACTGTTGGTACTTGTCCTACTGCCTTCTCAAATCGATTGCCCACATGATCATTGGGGCCACTAGTTTGCTGTTCCATTGTTTTGGCCCACATCAGCGAAAGCAATAGTTTTCTAGCAGAAAGGGAGTTGCTTCCTGTGAAGCTATTACTGCCTCTGGTTTAGCTATCTGACATGGTTGAGACCCTGGAAAGAAGGCAGTAGGGGACCTCATACCTACCGCAGTATTGGCAAGCTGAGCCATGGCCACATGTGTAGTGTTTCCTGTCTCCAGGCCTGTAACTTGATTTCTTTGCTGCCCATGATAAATGGCACTTGGAGGCTGTGGTCCTGACACTGCAGTGAAACTGTTTGTCTGGTCATGGGACAGCCCAGAAGGTCCTTGACCCTGCTGAAAAGAAGGGCAATTATGTATAAAGTGCCCAGGCAGTTCACAGTCAAAAAAACTTCAGCTTGACCCCTGCCCCTATTTGTTGGCCTCTTTTTTATCTCTGCTTGCCTAGTTCCTGCATGGCAGCAATAAGGACTTGGGGGGGGGGGGGTTCTGTTGTTCCTGCTCTATAGCCTTTTGCTGATTTTCCAGTAACATTGTCATTTTGGCTAGCATGGGGTAACTTTCCATCTTTTCTGTTGTGACCTTCACCTCAGGCATTTGTGCATCCTCAGTGTCTCTCACTTTGAACTCTTCCCATGGCAATCTTCCCAGTGCAATGTACTAGCCCAAATTTGAAGGAAGATAGATTCAGATTCCTCCCAAACTCTGGCCCGCAACTCTGTTTGAAGCACAGGTTCACAGAGGTGTTTCACAAACTGATCCTGAAGAATGTTATGTTTTGTTGTAGCAAAGCTTGGTTGTGTTCGTTGACTGCCCTGTTCAACAAACCCATTCTTGCATTGGAATATCCACGGATACCCTCCCGAAGCATTTGGTGTCTTTCATGAAACTTGCACAAGGTGTGTTGCAGTCAATTTTTTTTCCCAAATACATCCTGCATGACTTTAAACAAGCGTTCACTTGTTGTAAATTCTGACCTGTGGAACAGGACCTTCTGAAACTCATCTGTATTCCCAAGTGTGCTTCATGACAGTTTTCTACTTTTTTCAGCCACACCTTGTGCAGGGTAAGTTAGTTGGTGGTGCTTTTGAAAATGAAGACACTAGCCTCAGCAGGCAAACTTACAACTTCATTTATGCCTATTCAGTGGGGTTATGATTTGCCCATGTGTAACACATCCTCTTGCAGTGCTGGAATAAAGTGCACAGCATTATGGAAAGGACCTGCCTTTTCAATATAGATTCAAAAAGTACTCTGTGCATTTTGCATCAAATAACCAATTTCCATCAATCGCCAGCCAAACCCAGATATATGGAGCAACTGTCTTACCCTGTTGCATGAACTTAAACTACTTATACCTACTGTATTCATCCAGGTTTGAATGTAAATTAATATGCATATATGATCAACTAGAGTGGAACAACATACTGCATGGTTGACCCTGTCCAACATAGCCCAGTCATGGCCAACAAAAAAAACTTAAAGAAACCCTGTGCTACATTAAAAAGTGTACACTTTACCTTACTTAATTTTTAACATTTAATTAAAGGTTGATGGCCAAAGCACAAACAGAAAACTCAACCCTGGCATAAGACGTTATATATCCAGCCATGATATATATATATATATATATATATATATGCATATGAGCCTGACATATCTCTGGGGTTTTTTTCTACTCATACCGATATACCGGTATCGGCAGAGTTTACCGAGTCCGATACCTAGAAAACGTTCGGATTCGGGTCATAGGGAAAACAAAACAAAACAAAAACCCACAAATTTCACATAAGTTGCAAACATTTGCAATATGACAAAGTGCTTACCTCGTACAACAGGTTTATTGCACAGATTGCATTTAGCACGACTTGGCGTTTCTTCATCAATGCAAAAAAATGATTCCAGATGGATGATTTTCCATTGCACAGAACATCTTTAGCGCTGGGGTTTGCCATGGTTGTGAGGTTGTAACGCGTGTGTGGGGAAAAATGAAAGGACACATAGGTTTTAGTATATGTCGCTGTATTGTGCCCGTGTCACCACCTGTGAGAGCAGGAGGTCACGTGAAGACCTGCCACACCTTGTCGCTGCTGTGAAAATAAATCACAGTGTGAGGACCTTGCATACCGAATCCGAACGTCAGAAACTTATCCAAACCGATCCTGAATTCTGTGAATCGGTAACATCAGATTTGGTTGTTTGGATCCGGTCAGCTCTAATATATATATATATATATATATGAATAGCTAATGTGTAAGTGGTCCAATTGTTCTGCCTTGCATGTAAAATTGCCAGTTATGTTCAAATTGCAAGATTCTTGGTGTAATGTTCATTCATATCACCTTTTCCTTTTTTACCCATGTTTTGTACACAGCCGACCAAGTAAACACAGTTCTTCCCCATCACATTGTTCCATGTTATACTGATGTTATGTTAGCTTTTTGTCTAAGAAATCTCACAATCAGGTTAGAACCCTCGTACTGCAAGCAACTGTCACTTGGTTAGTAAGATATACTCCTTCTTACACAGGTAACCATCCCTCTGTCCTGCCACATGCATCAGTACCCATGTGGTACATGTACAGGTTGTTCTGTCAATAGTGTAAGCTGAGTACTAAATCTGTGGTGCTTTCACACAAGGTCTGCCATGCAGGCAACAATCTTTGTACATGTGGTACATGTAGAGATTGGTCCCTAGTAATAGTACAAACTGAGTACTAGATCTGTCCGCTGTCACCACATGTATGTCTGTAATGCAACATCCAGGGTGTGGAATGGCTTCTGTGGCATTCACTGTAGAGCATTCTTACTGCATCTTCCCAACCACCGCACCTTTTAATAGCATAATTGGTGTAATCCTGTTCATGACGCCAAGTTTTGTAAGCTACGATTACAAGCAGAAATTAGGTGAGAGTTGTAGTGTCTCTACCAATGCAAGTGAACTTAATTTCTGACAAAAAGGGGCAATGGTGACACCACCTAGAACAACAATAAAATGAACAGTTGCAAGTGATGTTTAGTATACGAATAGTGATACACCATGTCAAAATTGGTGGGTACCAGCCATAAACACTATATGTACTGGCTGGGCAAAATAAAGTCAGCCATAAACACTATATGTACTGGCTGGGCAAAATAAAGTCAGCCATAAACACTATATGTACTGGCTGGGCAAAATAAAGTCAGCCATAAACACTTTATGTACTGGCTGGGCAAAATAAAGTTGCCGACTTATGTTTTGAGATTATATGAGAGTATGATTAGCCAGGATTGACTCTAGATAATGCACTTACTCAAGAATACTGCTTATGCATGACGCAATATCTATACATGTACTAAATAACATGAAACATAGCCCTATCATGATTAAAATGTTAGGAATTAACACATAATAGGTATGAGAATTTCAGCCTGTGAGTAGAAAAAAGTACCAACCTTATTGTGGTTAAGCTTAAAAGTATAAAGACACAACTACATCAACCTGGCTAAGAGTCCCGGATGTAGTTGCCTGTATGACCCTTCTGTACTTCACTACAAATAGGAATCACACAATGTATCTTTTGCAATTAATATAAATGCAGTCTTATGGACCCTGGCTGAGGTTGTGTTTAACAGAAACATGCCCATCTGGAGCCATGGAGCCTCGCTAATCAAGTGATGGGTGTTCATTTCTACCCGTACAATTGTTACACTGGTGGCGAAGTGACTCATGGTCACCCAACTTTTTTTTCTCCATGACAGAACTGCAATAAAAATGAATAATAACGCAAGTACATGTACGATTTCTCTGCATGACGTTCAAACAGATCCAGGATCATCATTGTTATTATGTTAAACTACCTGACATTTTTAGGCAGCGCATTACTTGAACTACTGCATATGTTCCCCTTCCCTGTAAAGTGTGTTCAAAACACTTTTGAATTCATTTACATTTAAAACTTCTGTCAGCAAACTTTACTGTCATTTAATTCATACTGTGATTTTGTTATGGTTGTTAAATCTCGGTTTTGGAATGAGCTACCTCTTCATATTTGCAATTCAGCATCCCTGTCAATATTTAAATCTGAATTACTTAAATTCTCTTCTTGACTGAATCCGTTGTCGGAATTGTTTAACTTTGGAAGCAGATATGTTTCTATTTTACATACCCGTTCGCGCTTGGGCAGCAGTCAGTTGAACTGTTATCTTGTTATAATTGGAGTGAAAGTGAGTCCTAAGTGGAAGTGCAGTGCCGCTTGTGAAGATGTATGGCACCATTTTTTCTCCTGCCCACTATATACTGTTGCGCATTCAGAACTTCATAAAATTGTCTCAAAATGTGCTCCTTTTTTCCTTTACACACGGTTTTATATGACTCTCCAGTCTGTATGCGTTCGCATAATTTCCTTTTTTCCCCCTGGCAGTTCAAGATTATGTAATTTTCTCTTCTCGTTTATCGCCAAAAGGTAGTGGTTAAATTGATTTAGGTTTCCCCGGAATATCTATGAGTTCTACTACTTGCAATTTTAATGAAAACAAATTATGTCTCCCGGTGGAAGGCGGGGGACATACTGGTTTAGTGCCCGTTTCTTCCGCTTGTTGTTGTTGTTGTTGTTCATGTTCTTCAACACTTGGTTTCCGTGCGATAAGTCTTGAAGGACTTGACAGAATTTGATGAAACTTGGTAGGATTATGTATCTAGGCAAGACCTAGGTTGGGATTGTATTTGGGTGACCTTGACCTAATTCTCAAGGTCACAGGGTCACTTATGTGAAATTGGTTTCTGTTCGATAAGTCATGAAGAACTTGATGGAATTTGATGAAACTTGGTAGGATTATATATCTAGGCAAGACCTAAGTTGGGATTGTATTTGGATGACCTTAACCTAATTTTCAAGGTCACAGGGTCACTTATGGGAAATTGGTTTCCCTGCAATAAGTCATGAAGAACGTGATGGAATTTGATGAAACTCGGTAGGGTTATGTATCTTGGCAAGACCTAGGTTGGGATTGTATTTGATTGACCTTGACTTAATTTTCAAGGTCACAGGGTCACTTATGTGAAATTGGTTTCTGTTCGATAAGTCATGAAAAACGTGATGGAATTTGATGAAACTTGGTAGGATTATGTATCTAGGCAAGACCTAAGTTGGGATTGTATTAGGATGACCTTAACCTAATTTTCAAGGTCACAGGGTCACTTATGGGAAATTGGTTTCCCTGCAATAAGTCATGAAGAACGTGATGGAATTTGATGAAACTTGGTAGGATTATGTATCTTGGCAAGACCTAGGTTGGGATTGTATTTGATTGACCTTGACTTAATTTTCAAGGTCACAGGGTCACTTATGTGAAATTGGTTTCTGTTCGATAAGTCATGAAAAACGTGATGGAATTTGATGAAACTTGGTAGGATTATGTATCTTGGCAAGACCTAGGTTGGGATTGTATTTGGATGACCTTGAGCTAATTCTGAAGGTCACAGGGTCACTTATGGGAAATTGGTTTCCGTGCGATAAGTCTTGAAGAACTAGATGGAATTTGATGAAACGTGGTAGGATTATGTATCTAGGCAAGACCTAGATTGGGATTGTATTTGGGTGACCCTGACCTAATTTTCAAGGTCACAGGGTCACTTATGTGAAATTGGTTTCCGTGCGATAAGTCTTGAAGAACTTGATAGAATGTGATGAAACTTGGTAGGATTATGTATCTAGGCAAGAACTAGCTTGGGATTGTATTTGGATGACCTTGAGTGAATTTTCTAGGTCACAGGGTCACTTATGTTAAATTGGTTTCAGGCGATAAGTCTTGAAGAACTAGATGGAATTTGATGAAACTTGGTAGGATTATGTAATTTGGCAAGACCTAGGTTGGGATTATATTTGGGTGACCCTGACCTAATTTTCAAGGTCACAGGGTCACTTTTTGGAAATTGGTTTCCGTGCGATAAGTCATGAAGAACTTGATGGAATTTGATGAAACTCGGTAGGGTTATGTATCTTGGCAAGACCTAGGTTGGGATTGTATTTGGATGACCTTGAGGGAATTCTGAAAGTCACAGGGTCACTTATGTGAAATTGGTTTCTATGCGATAAGTTATGAAACACTAGATGGAATTTGATGAAACTTGGTAGGATTATGTATCTTGGCAAGACCTAGATTGGGATTGTATTTGGATGACCTTGAGCGAATTCTCAAGGTCACAGTGTCACTTATGTGAAATTGGTTTCCGTTTGATTAGTCATGAAGAACATGATGGAATTTGATGAAACTTGGTAGGGTTATGTATCTTGGCAAGACCTAGATTGGGATTGTATTTTGATGACCTTGAGAGAATTCTCAAGGTCACAGTATCACTTATGTGAAATTGGTTTCTGTGCGATAAGTCTTGAAGAACTTGATGGAATTTGATGAAACTTGGTAGGATTATGTATCTAGGCAAGACCTAGGTTGGGATCATATTTGGGTGACCCTGACCTAATTTTCAAGGTCACAGGGTCACTTTTGGGAAATTGGTTTCCGTGCGATAAGTCATGAAGAACGTGATGGAATTTGATGAAACTTGGTAGGATTATGTATCTTGGCAAGACCTAGGTTGGGATTGTATTTGGGTGACCTTGACCTAATTTTCAAGATCACAGGGTCACTTATGTGAAATTGGTTTCCGTTTGATTAGTCATGAAGAACTTGATGGAATTTGATGAGACTTGGTAGGATTATGTATCTAGGCAAGACCTAGGTTGAGATTGTATTTGGATGACCTTGAGCGAATTCTCAAGGTCACAGTGTCACTTATGTGAAATTGGTTTCCGTTTGATTAGTCATGAAGAACATGATGGAATTTGATGAAACTTGGTAGGATTATGTATCTAGGCAAGACCTAGGTTGGGATCATATTTGGGTGACCCTGACCTAATTTTCAAGGTCACAGGGTCACTTTTTGGAAATTGGTTTCCGTGCGATAAGTCATGAAGAACGTGATGGAATTTGATGAAACTTGGTAGGATTATGTATCTTGGCAAGACCTAGGTTGGGATTGTATTTGGATGACCTTGAGCGAATTCTCAAGGTCACAGTGTCACTTATGTGAAATTGGTTTCCGTGCGATAAGTCTTGAAGAACTAGATGGAATTTGATGAAACTTGGCAGGATTATGTATCTTGGCAAGATCTAGGTTGGGATTGTATTTGGGTGACCTTGACCTAATTTTCAAGGTCACAGGGTCACTTATGTGAAATTGGTTTCCGTGCGATAAGTCTTGAAGAACTTGATGGAATGTGAAACTTGGTAGGATTATTTAATTTGGCAAGACCTAGGTTGGGATTGTATTTGGGTGACCTTGACCTAATTTTCAAGGTCACAGGGTCACTTATGTGAAATTGGTTTCCGTGCGATAAGTCATGAAGAACTTGATGGAATTTGATGAAACTTGGTAGGATTATGTATCTAGGCAAGACCTAGGTGGGGATTGTATTTGGGTGACCTTGACCTAATTTTCAAGGTCAGAGGGCCACTTTTATGAAATTGGTTTCTCTGCAATAATTCTTAAAGAACTTGATGAAAATTGCTAGAGTAATGTATCTAGGTGAGAGCTAAAATAGTATTGTAATTTTCAAGCAAACTTGGTCATTTGTAATTTCTATCACCTTTAGCTTATTCAGAGACGTAAGTGTTCCACCGGGAGACATTTGATTTTCTGTCGGAAAATCAGTCTTTTCTAGTTACTACATGCAATAGACCATGTCAGAAATGAGTTTCACCACCAGATGGCTCTGGGGTACTATACACCCTAGCCTGACAGAGTGCCCACTAGCTGAGCATGGCAGAGTATGGGAGGTGGAGAGTCTTTGAGTTGAAACAGGAACTAATCAAGAGAGGAGCACCAACTAAAGGCAAAAAGTGTGATTTAGTAGAAGGTAAGTACTTGCTGATCAGTTTCATATATTATCTTACAGGAATTTATCCCAAGATTACAAGTTTAGTCACTTGACTTCAATGGGTTGAACCAGCAGTTTACATCACTGGTCATATATTGCTGTGTGTGTGTTGTCTCTTGGCCACACACAATTCCGTGACAAGTCAAATTATGAGACTGTGATTAAAAGTATAATTAATGTTCCATAAAGAGAGACTTTCATAGCCATACATACATTATTTTGAATGTGGAATAACCTGGTCAAAGTGCACATAAGCCACCAGTAGGCTGACCTGAGCCAAGCCTCTGGGGCCCAGCCAGTAGCTTGTATATTGGGTCACTCCAGGGGATAAGCAAGGTGTTAATGCTGCTGTTGTCTAGTTCCTCTGGGGAGTGTGCTTTAATGGTGTGCTGTGTATACAAGACACTTGTTGGTAATGTGTTTGTCCAGAATAACAATGAGGTAAAAACCCATCCCAAAGTTACTTTTCCTTTTCTTGTTCAGTTTTTCATCTTTGCCTTTGAGTATGCAGTGTTTTTACCTCATTGTTATTCTGGACAAACACATTACCAACAAGTGTCTTGTATACACAGCACACCAATAAAGCACACTCCCCAGAGGAACTAGACAACAGCAGCATTAACACCTTGCTTATCCCCTGGAGTGACCCAATATACAAGCTACTGGCTGGGCCCCAGAGGCTTGGCTCAGGTCAGGCTACTGGTGGCCTATGTGCACTTTGACCAGGGTATTCCTCATTCAAAATAATGTATGTATGGCTATGAAAGTCTCTCTTTATGGAACATTAATTATACTTTTAATCACAGTCTCATAATTTGACTTGTCACGGAATTGTGTGTGGCCAAGAGACAACACACACACAGCAATGTATGACCAGTGATGTAAACTGCTGGTTCAACCCATTGGAGTCAAGTGACTAAACTTGTAATCTTGGGATAAATTCCTGTAAGATAATATATGAAACTGATCAGCAAGTACTTACCTTTCTACTGAATCACACTTTTTGCCTTTAATTGGTGCTCCTCTCTTGATTAGTTCCTGTTTCTACTCAAAGACTGTCCACCTCCCATACTTTGCCATGCCTAGCTAGTGGGCACTCAGTCAAGCTTGGGTGGATAGTACCCCAGAGCCATCTGGTGTTGAAATTTCTGACATGGTCTATTAACAGAGGTTTGTCCCTCTATTTGCCTTTTGTCCGCTGTGAAAGTCCTCTTGATCTTGTTCCTGCTGCATGACCGGACAACATGGAACATTGACCGTTCATGTAACATGATATTATTATTTTGTCCGTCATCACATATTTCATTGAAATAATCACAAATTGACATGCAGTTTACGTGAGTGCAATGTTTTATTTGCCTTCTGCATTCTTCAAAACACAGTTGATCACATGGTTCATTTTTACCATTTAACCGTTTGTTTGTTATAACTATAAATCCCATTGCGCCATTTATACTAGTTATTGTTGACCCCCCCCCCCCCGCCCTCCAACCTTTGGCGGTTATCCTAGGAACATTCACATGTAAAATGTCCCTATAGATGTGGTTAAAAGCCCAATGTCTCTGCAGCCTGAAATATTATTTGACTAATACCATTATTAAGATTTAACTGGTGAAAATGTGTTTAAACTTTCTGTAAACCTTTTTTTCTTTTTCACGTCTTTTCACAGTTAAAATCATCATGCGAAAGTCACTCAGCCCTAGTTCCATTAGCTTTATATTAAAAAAAGAAATTTGGACCATTAATTAGTATTAAACCAAGTAATGTAAGCTGATATGCTTTCGAGCAAGCAGCTTATTTTACTAGATTATGTCACATGGATTAGAGGTATTTGCAGGCTTTGAATTTTTATCAAAGGCCACACTGCATAAGTAGTGGCCCAATTTAGGAAATGTCCACCTTATTTATGTTTACAGACACTTGCCGAACAACCCTGACATATGAAACAAGTGCCCCTGATAGGGTAACATGATTTTATACTTCATTGATTAGGCCTTCATGGTTGTATCTTACACTGAAGTCCACCTGGTCAATATATCAGCTTAATATCACTTCAAAAGATTGACAAAGACTATGACAAATCCACCTAGTCAATATGTCAGCTGAGGACCACTTTAAAAATTAACAACGGCTATGACAAATCCACTTGGCCATTGTTTCAGCGGAGTACCACTTTTAAATTGAAAACGATTATGATAGCACGTATTTCTGCCACAAGAGTATTAACAGCAACAATGGGAAGAGAAAGAAAGTGGCTTGTGTGTGTGTTTTGACTTCTTTCCTTTCTTTTGTTTTGGGTTTTGTGTGTGTGTGTGTGTGTTTTTGTCTTGTTTGTTTTGTTTTGTTTTTAGTTTTGTATTTTTTTGGGGGGGGGGGAGTCTTTCTGATTGATTGACCCCCTTTCAGTTAGCATCACTATTGCCAGATTAAATCAAGCAAACTATCGATCTGAGTACATTTGACCGTTCAGCAAATAGGTGGAGTAGGTTATTCCAGGATTAACTGAATAATGGAAAGTTGAAAGAAAAGAACCGCTGTTAGTCGATAGCTCCAGTCTTTATAGTAACCAGCGAGTAACAAGTGATGGCTAACAATTGACATACCGATGGCGGCCATGACCAATGGATGACAGCCATCCTATTATCTTATCTGACTTTAAAAATGGGAGGAGATTAGTCACCCATCATATTCATTTTATATTTGGCTTTTGGACAGATGGTTCAGGTCAACAGTTTTCTTTGGTGTGCTTCGGCAAAACACGTCAAGGAAATATGTTGACATAGACCATCTGCCTCTGGGAATGTTGGCTTGCTCGTGCTCGAATGAATGTTTTTTCATGAAGTTTTTTTTTATCTGATATCCATAAACACGGCAATTGCCGTGACTGGTACCCACAAGAGTTAAGGTGGAAGATCTGGGGCCAGCACTTTTGGATAACCTCTTATCACTTTTTAATATTTTTGGATAGCTTGATACTTAAACTACATGCTTCCAAAATGTCAGATGTGTGAACAAAATATTTACATGAGAAAAGTGAGTTCAAAACTTTCGTTTACACTGAAGATTTCTGCATTGCTGACCACATGAGCTTTGTTTGCATGGGCATGGTAATGGACTGTGTCATTGTTTGCACAGTCATTAGTCCATGACCCCTGGAAACCAGGTGAGTCACTGAGAAGGGTCACTATTAGGGAACAGGGAAGTATTAGCCATGAAGAGAATGATAGGTCAGTTCAGAAAAATCACTTCCATTGTTCTGACTACTTTGAAATTCTCTATTGATGTAATAACAAATTAGCACAATCAACTTACTGGGCCTCAACAATGGAAAACTGCATGTGAACCCACACGCAAACAAGCCAAGTGTGGTTACGTTTGATGTTCCAAAGTTTAAAAAGTCGACTTTTAAGCCACAAGCGTGCTTTATTTGAAAGACAACATCACAGAGGTAAAGCTACAAGTTTATTTTATACAATAGCAAACACACAGAACAGAAGAAGTGAGTATGTGTCATATTACAGCCATAAATGCACAAGAATTGGCAACATTTCTTTGAACGCTTTTTTGCCTGAACTGTATTTTTGCACAACGTATGCAATTTGCATCTAGCCTCACAAACAAACAAATTGCCTTATCATATTATAATCAACGGACATTAAAAGAAAAATATCATATCCAGGAGCGTATCCCAGGATTTTTTTTCTGACTACCCCTCCTGTGACTTTTGGAGCAATTTTAAGAAAGAAAGTGAACAACCTGTTGGTACCAACGTAAAAACACAAGTTTTTATTAATGCTATTTCATGATTCATCATTGAATTTGATCTTGGACATAGATATATGTTTTCAATTTATCTTGATTTCTACTTTTCAAATTATTTTGATTTCAACTTAAAGGGAAAAAATAAATTTTGTGCGACTTCTGTGCGAAAAATGTGAAAATCCTACCAAGTCAGAAAGAAAGCTTTAAAATCTATTTTTAAAAAATCCTATTATTAAAAAGAAAACAAAGTATTGAAAGAAATCTATGGATATGTATTAATCAGAAAATATGTAGGTTTAATGTACTTGTGAAAAAATAAATAGGTACTATTGATCCAAAGTTGCCAGTCTCCCTGCACACCGTAGCTTCAGATCTACCACCTTGAGAATAAATACTTTCACAATAAGGGGATCCAACAGTCAGGGTTAGAGGAATCACACATTATTTAAAACTAGAGCTAAAGACAACACGTTAACACTTAAATGAATTAAATCATGTAAACATACAGTTTTATCAAAGTGTTTGACTGGCTATATGCCGAACAATTGGGCGAATATTTGTGCGCATCAAACCTTCTTGCAACAACAACAGGCCGGATAGATGCTGTGACTAAATCCTATTGGCATAACATCTGAGGAGAGTAAGCACAGACAAATCCTATTGGCACAATATCTGGGTGACTTAAGCATGGTCGAATCCTTGTGACACAACAGCTAGGCCAATGAGCAAGTCTGGCCTCTGCTGACACAACAGTTGAGCAAAGTAAACAAAGTTAGACAAAATGAAAATGTTAACCCTGTTGATCTTGAAAAACCAAAATAGGCAGTTTTTACTGTAAAAATTGTCCCAATGAAAAATTGATATTTAAGTTTCATCAAATTTAAGCGACATGATGTAAATCTGTTGATCTTGCAAAACCAAAGTAGGCCGTTTTAACTGTGATAATTGCCCCAATAAAAATTTGAGATATAAGTTTAATTAAATTTCAGGGTCATATATAAAGTTCAGTTGAAACAGCAAACAAGTATTGTTTTGTTCACATGTAAACTTGGACGCACTGCACTGAATCTGACAGGGTTTTTTTTATTTTTCTGTGCGGTTGCGTCTTACACGAGCTGTTTAAAAAAAAAACACCCAGTGCAACAGGTTCGAAGCCTGTGGCTGTCAATGGCTGTCAAAAATCCATTTATGTGAACTATAATTTTTTTGATTTAAATATACATAAACGGTTTAAAGAAGGCCATCAAGCAGGTTGGCATAATATATCAAAATATCAATGCTCACCCTGTAAAAAAAGTGTAAGGTAATAAGACCCTTCAGTGTCGAAGTTTCATGATACGGTACAAAAAGAAAACCTCCCGTTTTACCATTACCTGTAAATTTGATACGAAGAAATTTCAGAAAATCATCCCTGTACAATTTTTTTAGCTTGCGTCATTTTATTACTGGTGCATGTGGACATTTAGGAATTGAATGTCCTTCCAATTGTATGCATCGGCGAGTAATAGCGACTTGATGAATACTTTTAATGATGTCTCGTTAGTGACGTCATGTAAAAAATGCCCATTCGTCATCAAGTTGAAATCAAATGACGATGAATTATACAAACTGTCTTGAGCGGTGTTTGTGGTTTCCTTGCGCAGAATCATTGAATCCCAACCAGAAAAACACGCGAATGATGATTTCTGTTCATCGTATAAAGTTTCTTTAAAATATTCTATTTACGTAGACAACAAACAATTGTTTTAAGCGAAAAAAAGGGCCAGAAATATATAGAGAAGCATAGCGACCCAACACTGCAATGCGCAGATGAATTGGTCTGTATTTCTAGAAATGTTTTCGGCACTATGTGATATGGAACAGCAGATGTGATAGCCGCAATACATACCTTTACTATCCCCGCTAGGACCCCATTATGGGATAATACAATTATAAGGACATTTAATTCGTATATTTACATTGACGAAACACGACAGGCTACCTGAACATTCATGTCTCAATGGTTTTTATCCTATGTTTGCATTGATATGACCTTAATATAGGTTCCAGATACAGCTATATAATATTGTACGATGTATCTGATGTGACCATTGTGGTAATTCCTTGTTTGGATCGAGTGAATAAACTTTTGGTGAATGACCTGGGTCAGCATTACTTAATATGTCCAATGGCATATGCAATTTTGTCAGCGGGTGAAGCACACATACAAAGCTTACTATCACTGCTCCTTTTCCGTTGAGAGGCCATTTTGATCTTTTGAACGTCGTTTTACTAATGCGCCAGAAGTTGATCAAAATGTTATATTTTTGCTTTTTGACACAGGATGACATAATATAGGGGGGTGACTCTTGCAAGTAAACTTAAACAGTGTCATCACTGATACACTCTTCAGATAATGACCTATCGTTATACTTATTATGGTTGGCCTACTTGGCTCTCTGCCAAAATTAGATTTGGCCGAAGTAATCTACAGGTACTAAGGTGATCTTTTACAATATTTTTACCCTGCCGTAGGCCTGCATTTGCTGAGACACGCTGTCATGCAGTGTTGAAGAAATAAACTGGGCCAAGATTACTTCAAGCTAGGACTATACTGTTGCAGAATCCTAATTAGCTGAAAGTTAAATGTTTTGATTTCAGAAAATGTGCGAAACCGCAGAGTCATTTATGAAGCGTCTCAATGACATGGTTCAGAGCAGCTACACAACTGCGGCGATCGCAGTAGGCGTCGATCTGAATTTGTTTGATGATATGGCAAAACTAGATGGACCAAAGACAAGCCAGCAGATCGCAGATGCATCAGGATGCAAAGAAAGGCAAGCAATAAAGTGTTTTCTTTATTATTATTATTATTATTATTATTATTATTATTATTATTATTATTATTATTATTATTATTATTATTATTATTATTATTACTACTACTACAACAACAACAACTACTACTACTACTACTACTACTACTTTGCTCTTGTTTGATTTTACCACGATAGAAATTAATATATTTTCAATTTCCCTAAATTAGTGTGTGTGGCATCGTTCCAACCCAACATTATCCCCCTTACTTAGAGTATTATCATTTAACATGAACTACATTCTATCTGAAAGAATTAGTGCTATGGATATCATCACAGTATGTTTTGCACATCAGCCAGTAATATATCCGTGTGATGCAAATTTGAAAGTAAAGCAGAGACAATGACTACGAGCATTACACGGAGTAAAACTGACTTACACTTTCAAAGCTATACATGCTGGGCATGAGAGAGTGTAAAAAATCATAAACTCTTCATTTTTGTCGTGCACAGATGATAATATCTGCATGTGTAGGCTAAATTTCATAATTTGCGTCAATATAAAATGGTCCAAACTTGTTTATGGGTGGATAATTTAGGGAATGTAAATGTCTCATTTTTGCCCCTTGTCTCTGGGGCAAAATGAGACAACAGAACGACTTCTAACTCTCGATTTTCTCCAACTGAGTAGTTCCATTAACAGAACGTGTAAAACATAAAAAGATAATTTAATGGGATATCTAAGTTTGTCTTTTAACCTTTAAATAACATTAGTTTCTATGAGATTTTGGATCTATCTAACATAAAATTACAACATAGGTCTATAACCTCGACTGGCGAGTGGACCCAGCCGACTTCAGACAAGAACTATACATAGGTGCCTTTCTTGTCCAACAACAGTGCATCAGTATGCCTACCTCAGGCGGATATGGATTGCCAACTGCAGACTGACAAGAACAATGCAAGCCTACACTTACAAGTTTGTGGATCCAGTTTAGATAGATAGGAAATATGTATAGGTCTGCTAACAAGAAAGAAAAACACTGAGGACTGTGACAGTCCTCTGCTCAGCTGACCTTGCATCAACTAACTAAAGTGGCCCTGTGACCTTTGGAATAAGGTCAAGGTCACCCCTCTTGAAAAGAGGTGCACAAAATCAAATATATGGCTCTATAGTCTAAGTCTTAACTTAAATACTGTTTAAGTGAACAGTAAAGCTCATGAACTTAACCCTGTGGCCTTGAAAATGAAGTCAAGGTCACTCTTGTACCATGTCAATCAAGCCCAGATAGAAGTGCACCACCAACAAAGTTGTAGCTCAAAAAGTTGTCAGGGTGTCAGGTACACAGTAAATTTCTGCAGGTGACCCTGTGACCCTGGAAATGAGGTCATGGTTGCCCATGCACTGTGGAAGTCTCGCCCTAACACCCATTAGTGTCCCAATGCAATTCAAAAAACCCATCGGCCAAACAATTTTGGAAGAAACATTAAAAGAATTTGCTTTAAAATGAACAATAAAATCATTGCAGTGTGACCATTTGGACAAATTTAGTACAGACTCATCCAAGACGCATTCCCTGGCAATTTGAAATGGATCTGACTGATGGGACGGGACTTGTTTTCATTGCAGGATGAAATATCAAGGTGTATATAAGAGCAGTGGACTTGGCTGAACAGTCTGACTTTTTAATAGATGTCACAGTTTAATTTTGCTGTCACTTCTAGGTTCTGATAATATTTCTATTGATGAACTTTTTAAAACAAACTACAAATTTCCAAGAATCAGAAAAAAAAAACAAGAAAATTTGATTTGCTTCTCAGCAAATCAGTAAGTGAGCCTAGAAATCTTTTAAGGATTGCCTTGTCAGTATTTATTAGCTCAGCTGACTCATCAGTCAGCTGAGCTTCTAGGATGGTCCGTCGTCCGTCTGTCCGTCTGTCCACAATCCACATTTTCGAGTTCTTCTCCAAAACTGTCGGCTATTGTATTTGTGTCTTTTTGCCCAGAACCACTTCCTAGTAGTCAATATCCTATTCCGCAGTTCAAACTCTTTACTCTCCATAAGCTAACCTGTCCCTGTCTAACCTGTATACATATGGAATTACTATTGTCTATATTTACTTCAAACTTAGTGGGGATATACCCTGGGTGGGTCTTTACAAAGTTTGTTCAAATGGTCATGCTTCAGATATTTTGGGGGGGGGATCTTAAAAACTCTTATTCTCCGAGTCCGCTCACCCAATTGCTTCGATACATAAGAAAGGAACACTCCTAAGTACTCTTAGTTCTTTATTTTTTCACCAGGTGCTGCTGCAATGTTTTCTAAGTGTTTATGATTTTTTGTGTGTGTTTGCTATTTTCAACTTCTTCTCCAGAACCATTTCTCAGATTAAGGAGAAACTTAATGTGGATGTGTTCCTTGTGGGAGGGTCAAACAAAATTGTTCACTAGGTGGCACTGCTGTGGGTTCCTGATTTTAAACGATGTTTTCAATTCGGTGCTTATTGGTAAATGCACCTTTCCAAATGATTACTATGAAAGTCAATGGGCATTCCAATGCTCATTGACACTTTGGACTTCTGTGAAGAAACTTTCTCTGAGATTGACCTTAAACTCAATGGCAGTGTACATTAGTTGGGTGTCTACCAAGTTTGTTCAAATGGTCATGCTCCAGTGATTTTTTTTATTTTTTATGATTTTTTTCGGAAATCTTACAAAAAGTTTTCATAGGAAAGGTAAACATGGGAATTTCTTGTAATGGTTATAACTTAAATAATTTTGGCCCAATTTGTGTCGAACTCGGTAGGGATGTACCTTTTATACGTATCTACATATTTTGTGCAAGTGGTCATGCTCTAGTGATTTTTGGACCTTGACCTCATTCTCAAGGTGACAGGACAACAGACATGAAAGTCACCGTTCACCTGATAACTTGAGATCTGTTTTGAGTTAGGACCTTGGTGTTGCACATGTTAATGTTTCGCTATGAAGGTCACTCTTACACAGCACATGATTGACCTTGACCTCATTTCTGGGATCACAGTGCAATATACATGGATTTTACTCTTCACTATAACTTGAGAACTTCTTGAACTGGAACCTTGATGTTGCCCATGTTAGTGTTCTTGCATAAATATCAGGCTTACTGAGAAACTTTTGCAAATTAAAAGGGGGGATATCCCTCTTTGGTGCATTCTAACAGTCCAATTATTTATGAAAACATTACTTATATTTTTCTTGTGATATGAGGGTTCGCTCGAGTTCCCCATCTTCATTCCGGACTCTGGACTCCCACACCCATGCACCTCCGATCAGACACCACACAGTACGTTAAATTAGGGAGATCAAAGATGTAGTCTTGGGCCTGCTTACGGATGAGACAGAAGAAAACCGCAAGGTGTATTGATAGCAAAAATCTGTTTACATGCTCACATAGTAGGCCTATACCAACCCAAGCATTCACTCATAAACCACAGAAGCACAGTTTAAACTGGAAAAAGCATAGGAGTTGTTTATAGAAACTACTTTTTACAATTTAATATTTTCCAGGTACATAAGGGAATGGCTGAACACCCTTGTAGTGGGTGGTATAGTCACATACAATGCCCAGGACCAGACTTATTTTCTTCAGAAACATCGCACCGCGGCCTTGTCAGGAAATAATCCCAACAGTCCAGCCTTGATGACTGTCTTGATCCCCTTCTTGAACGTCAATTACAAGAAAGTTACCGACTGTTTCCGCAAAGAAGGCCCAGAAGGTATGATTTGCTATCAAATATTAGCACCACTGATACATGTGTAGGTTTAATTATTATTATTATTATTATTATTATTATTATTATTATTATTATTATTATTATTATTATTATTATTATTATTATCATTATTAAAACTCAGCAGGCCCTATAAGGCGTTCTCTAGTAGATAAGATTTTTTTAATTTTTTTTTTTGGGGGGGGGGAGGTGGTTAAACGCTATAACAGCCGGCAGAAAGGCGAGTGTATTTGTAAGCTATTGTCCACCTGCCCTTGGAAACAGCGGGTGGATAATAGCTTATGTTGGCTTTGTTTAAACGCTCGCTTCTTTTGCTTGACCTTGTGGCTCTGAGCCGTAGCTTATCTTAGTATCTAGCAGGCAACACAACCGGAAGCTGCCACATTCAAGGAATCGTTGTTCAATCAATATTATGTGTGCAGTTCTTTCGTTTAAAGTGTAGGCCTAATAGGCCTACACTTTGGTCTCATTTATAGACTTCGCTTATATAATCTAACAATTATCTAATAACACTTACCTATGATTATTTATCTGCATTTTGGTTATCGTGTTATTGCACAAACAAATGTAGCTGTGGAATCTATCCTTAATTAACTGAAATTTTCAAAATAACCATTTCTTGGCTGTGAATAATATATTTTATTTTAATAAAAAAAATCATGACGTCAAAGTGATGAATGAATCTAATTAATATACGCATTCATAGAGTTTATAAAATCATTACAAGACTCGGATCATAAGGGTTATCTTGCCCAGCTCAGTATGCTTGCCTCTACAGATCCCCAAGAGCCTGTATCCTACACAGACCCAAAGGGTTGGGGGGGGATACAGCTAGCGGGAAAGCCAGGGTACTAATTAAGCAAAGGACAGTCATTGTACCTCAAAAACAGATCACAGATTCCAAGATCAACAGAGCAGATGCCTTTTGATTAGCTTAATACAAACGGTTTGAGTCTACCTGTTTCAGGGGGGCATCCAGTATCCTCCCTTGGAATATGCTGAATGTTACGAGACCAAACAAATTTTCTGCATGCATTCTGGCCAGTTAGATTCAGTATTTCTCGTTCTTTTGATGTGATAGTTCCCCTCTGAAGTGTTGAATGCCCCGGGTATTAGGGACAATACTTATCAAAGCCTGTACTTGAGACAAACATTGAAAGCATTATTTGAGTATTTGATATTTGAGAATTTGAGAATTGTTTCTCCCCAGAACTTGAACAGAACTCTGACCTGGTGAACTAGTTCAGATATTAAAAGAGACACTTGAATGTGAAACCGCTGGGAAGCAGGATGACGCACTGTGAAGCCACAAGCTATATATGCAGAGGCAGGATGGTCACAACACTCCCTGTGACAAAACTATAATTTTATCATTAAAAAAGGCTGGGGAGAGGGTCCAGACCCTCTGAACTTCCCCTCTAGATTGTTCGCCTGTAATAACTTAAATATCTTTGCGAAGTTCATCAGCACAAAAAATACCAATCAAACGTGCATACTGGTTCTTCCTCATACACTTCTGAACATACTCACAAAAAGACGCCCACCCCCAAATATTTGAATGCATGTAAGGATGTGTGTGGGGAGTTTTGCTTTTATCACCTGTGTTGGGAGGATGACGTGGCCTTGACAAGGACCGTTTTGTTGGTTTGAAGGCTGCATGCACCAGTAGTCGGTGTGACCACCATGCTTCTGCAGGCATTATGAGGCAGCCTAATCCATAGCAGTTATGTTCCACCATGCGTCCATCCACACATTTCTCTGAAGGCTACATCTTACCAGTATTCTCCCTTGATGGAAATGCAGGCAAAATCGTGACTCGTCCAGCCACATCACACACCTCCACTGATCTCTGGTCCAGTCAGCATGTTCCTGACACCACTGTATCCATACAGCCTTGTGTGCAGAACCCGGAGGGATGCAGATGGCAGGGCAGCTTACTCCACTCTCCTGCTGATTGTACACCTTGATGCTGCAATGTTGCAGGCCTGGCATAACAACCTACAAAACCTCTCACCAAAAGGAACCTGTGTCTTCATGTACTGTAGCAGGTAATGGTCATCCCTCCCATCTGAAAGTCTTGGCCTTCCAGACCCAGCTCACCTCTTGCGTCCTCCTCTGTGTTAAAAACAGTCCAGCCACCTTTGTAGCGCTCAGCTGGAGCACCCCATTCTCATGACAACCTCACACCAGGAAAGACCAGCCTCCAACATGCCCATGGTGCTGCATGTCTCGAATTCACAGAGCTCTGAGCAACCTGTACGCAGTAGTAGTACGCATTCACCTTTCTCCCTGTGTTACCAGTGACCCCTTATGAAGCCCATCGGCATCCAATTACCAGAAACACTATTCCCACTTTTGTGGCTGTTATCTCATTTCCAGGACTCTTTTGTGTGTGTGACCGCTCACGCATACTCTAAGCTATCCTGTCCATGTTACATAACAGTCTATGTGACACTTATATTTTCCACACAAGCTACTATTTAGAGCCGCCCATGATGCTAAACCAATGGGACCCGGTGCCTCCTTTTTTGTCAAGACTATAATTTACTTCTTGAACAGTTCTAAGCTGCGCTGCACGGACCAGAATGATCACCAATTAGACAACTATGCAAAATGCTATTTACATGAAAGCTTCTGCATGCTGGAAGTATAGATTTTTCACAAGTATGGACTATCTGCTGCACTAACAAATGTTGCCAGTAGTCTGGTATGCACAGGCATCTCTATTCTGCACAACGTTACATGATATTATCATAATTATCAGCACATCACTTAGTCATATGGATTATCTTGCGGGTACTGTGACAATTCATTTGACAGACTTAAACAGGCCAGTTGATAATTATAAATTAATTTCCCCTTTTTAACAAAAAAAAAAATCACAACCCAAGCCAAATATCCCTGACCACCATGATGATCTCCCAAATGGCTATTGCAGGTGTGGACCCCGATGACTACCCTGGAATAACCGACTTTTTCAGAAGAGTGGCTGATCAGTATAACACTGCCGAGGCAATGGACCGCATTATTAGTCAAGTTCCTGGACTTAAAGAAAAACTGGGTATGTATAGAGTCATTGAAGAATGTTCATCGTTTAAATAACAGGAATTTTAGTTTGATTATAATAAAAAGCAAACAAATATTGATTTTTTTTACAGCATGTTTGTTTCCATATTATTTATAAAATTTCTCTCCTGAACTTGTAATATAAGTACCAAGGTAGGTATAATGAATTACTATATCTAATTTGACAGGTTCTGTGTAAAACGTGTGTGACACCCGAGAACCTTACGCTGTCCTCTCCAATATGAGTACCTGTTTTTACCTCAGCTGACTGAAGTTATGTGGTTAGGCATCTGTTGTCCAGCCATCCATCATCCGCAATTTACATTTTGGACTTCCTCTCCGAAACTGTCTGCCTGTCTGTTTATTTTTAGTTCAGCTGACTGACTAGTCAGATTTATCTTTTAGGCGGCTGATTCATGTGTGGTCCCTCTGTCTGACCTTTCGTCCGTCCGTTCACAGCTACATGTTTGACTTCTCCGGAACTGCCCACTAGATTTACTTTAAACTTGATGGGGAAGTGCCTTGGATGGGTCTGTTGCAAGTTGGTTGAAATGGTCAAGCTCCAGTATTTTTTTGTTTTTTTTGGAGACAAACCTTAAAAAAATCTTTTCTCTGAAACTGTTCACCCAGTTGCTTTGATATTACACAGGTTTACTCCTAGTTCTGAATTTGTTCACCAGGTGGCGCTGCAATTTTTTCCTCCTTTTTTATGATTTTTGGGGGGGGGTTTGGTTTTTTGTTTTTGTTTTTTGTTTTTGTTTTTGTTTTTTTGTGTTTTGTTTCTTTTTTAACTTTCGACTTCTCCGGAACCATCGCTCAGATTAAGCTTGAAACTTGTTGGAGATGTTTCTTATGGAAGGGTCAAATAATATTGTTCACTAGGTGTCACTGGTGTGGATTCCTGGTTTTTAACGATTTTTTCAATTCGGGTTCTTATTGGGAAATGCACCTTTCCTATTGATTACCATGTAAGTCAATGAGCATTCTAATGCTAATTCACATTTTTAACTTCTCCGAAGAAACCATCTGCCAGATTCACTTCAAACTTGGTGGCAATGTAGCTTGGGTGGGTCCCTACCAGGCTTGTTTAAACGGTATGCTCCAGTTTTTTTTCCTTGGGGGAGGGGGGTGGGGCGAATCTTTAAAAATCTACTTCTCCCTATTGCTTTGATATCACACAGGGACTCTTCTTGAGGATCCTAGTTTTTAATTTGTTCACCAAGTGGCGCTGCATTTGTTTCCATTTTCTTGTGATTTTTTGTGTGTTCTTGCTATTTTCGACTTCTTTTCCAGAGCCTTCCCTCAGATTAAGCTGAAACTTTGTGGATATATTCCTTGTCAAAGGGTCAAGCAAAGTTGTTCACTAGGTGGCACTGCTGTGGATTTTACTCTTCACTATAACTTAAGAACTACTTGAACTGGGACCTTGATGTTGCACATGTTAGTGTTCTACTCAGTACTCAATGGCAAAAAGAGTTGAGCCTCTAGATCAAAATTACACCTAATTATATTGTACAAAAACAATACTTGGTGACCTATTTGGGTCACCGTGAATCTATAATTATTCATTTTAACGTTTGTACAAATTTATGTTTTTTTCTCAAAAACTTGAAAAGCTATTACCCAATTTGTACAAACGGACCGTGTATGGAAAGCTAGGTGTAGGGCGCACATTTTGAGCATAACAATTTTTAATCCGACTTAGAGGTTAATGTCAAATGGCCTGTCGAAATATATATGGGTCATTTGGTGAATGCTCTGTATCTCACAGTGTTTTAGTTAGGCTCATAATATCCTGTAGGACTTATGAGGTGTATGAAAATCTATGTCAACATCAATGCTGGTGGAGCTACTAATAGTATTATAAAATATACAGACCAAAGTGTGAGAATCTGATGACCAGTCCAGCATCTTTGATTTTTTATGGATCTTCATGAAAGTAAGTGGGATTGTAGAAGAAGTTGAAATCTCGGTTGCTTGTGATACTAGTGGCACCACCTAAACTTTGACGTAAATTACGAGTAATCATGTCTTGAAAATTTTAAAATTTCATATCTCAAAAAGTAACTGAATTAGATATATCAACTTTATAGGATATATAGATCATGTCCAATACTAATATATTACATAAGATCAGTGACCTTACCCTATTTTTGCTAGGTCACTAAACTTTTTAAGGTGGAAGAGTTGAATTTTTAACGGCAGGGTGTAGCCTGGACATTAATGGCAAAGAAAATTGAGCCTGCAGATCCAAATTGCACTTGGGTCACCATGGCCCAATGATTGTGTGACCTTGACCTATTTTTCAAAGTCGTTAAGCACTTATGAAAAGTACAATTGATTCAATATCTTGAAAAAGAATCAGGCAAAACATACCAATTATGCCACAAATGTATATCATGTTGTAGTTTGATATCGCAGAATATGGATGACCTTGATTAATTTATCAAGGTTTTGGAGGGAAAACATGTAAACATATAATTTTGTCATGATGGTCAGCAGAGCATAACGCCCTAGGCCTCTTGTTGTACCTTTAAAACCTCTGCTCCAAAACAAACAGATCTTTCTGAAACCTGTTGGAAATGTAAGTTGTAGGGTGGTAGGATCCCAAGTATCACCACCTAGTGTTGATACTTGGAATTCTTGATTTTTAACTTTTTTTTTTTTTTTTTTTTTTTTTTTTTTTTTGCAATTCGGGTACCTGTTAGTTAATGTGTGCATTCATGTAAGTCAATGGGGATTGCAATGGAAGGTCACTGTTTTTACTTTGTCTCCGAAGTCCTCATCCATAGCCCAGAGTTGGACTTATTACGGAATGTCAAGGTCAGCTGAGGATGGGTTGTTCACACATCACCCTTGTTAATCAATGTAAATATGTGCAATGATGTATGTAATGCAGTCTTTGATGTCTTCAGCCTGGAACCAAAGTCTCAGCTGTATTGTACTTAAGACCTATTTTTCATGAGGGAAAAGTTAAACTTGTTGGTCATTATTTTTCTCAATCCTAGAGAGTGGAATAGCAGTTTGTGAGGCCGGTGTTGGACGAGCCCAGTTCCTCATGATGCTTGCTGAGAGGTTTCCAAAAAGTCAGATGACCGGCTTTGACACAGATGACAAGCAGATTACACAAAACGTTCAGGAAGCAAGGCAGCGTGGATTGAAAAATATCTTATTTTCAAAGCAAGACATTCACAACCTCCCTGCTGACTGGGAAAACAAATGGGACTACCTATGCAGTAGTAATGTTATCCATGATCTTCCATATCCAGGAAAAGCACTGAAAGAGCTATACAAGATATGCAAACCAGGCGGATACTTCTCTCAGATCGATGTCAATTTACACTCAAATGTAGCGCAAAATATTGATTCTGATTTTGGTCCGTATGCATACTGTGCGAGCATGTTCTACTGTATGCCGATATCACTGTATTTTAAAGACGGAACAGGGCTGGGGGCAGCATGGGGAAAAGAATTGGCAGCAGAAATGACTGAAGCAGCAGGATTTGAAGTGACAATGCATGCTGAGAAAGAATCTTTCCATGCCGTTTGTAAAAAGTAACGGTATTAATTTAGTATACAGTGAAACCTGTTTTGAGAGACCACTGTGAGGAAAGACCACCTGCCTTTTCAGACCATGTTTACTATGTCCCTTTTGCCATCTATCCCATGACATTGTACTTCTATTGAGAGACCTGCCTATGGCCACTTTTTGGCCTGCCTTAAGGGAGTCTCTCAAAACAGGTGTGCTGTAATAGCTCAGTTACAGTTGGAGAGACCAAAGACAGGCAATGTATTTTTCTAATAGGACATGGAAGTTGAGCAATATCTATAAAATGCACGTTTGATCACATTTGATAATAAAAACACAGCATGCACATGAAAAGGAGTGCCTAATGGCTTCAGTGGATGTAAACATACCAACATTTGAGCTGAACGTGATAACAGAATCATGACCATAAAGGTTAAATACCTTTAGCTATATATTGAACAGTAATATATATGTTTGAGACTACACGCGGATAAAATGCTTGAGTCACCTTGATCTTTGATGCTTAGATTTTTTTTGGTATGCACGTATACATGTAGGCCTACCTGCTCCTTGTAATCATTCCGGTACAAGACGACATATTCCTCCAATCGTTCGCTGTACTTCATTCCACTCTGGTGCTTCGAGGCTTCTTATGCCTGATATGGTTTTTGGCTCATGATAATCGATCACCAATCAATCACATGAACATATGCGCAGGTCATAAAGGCTTTTCGTATACTAGAATATGAGGAACGTTTAGGATCGCTGGCTTTATTGTGGCAAATATTTAAAGAAATATCAATTATTTTAACATAGTCTGTTCATAGACATATGAGCCATTCATTACTATGAGTTAACGTATTAATTTTTCATTCCTTTATACATTGTTTGACAGCAGATTGAAACACGATTCATACAAGATATAGGCTATGAGCACTTTAATTGTGGGACAAGTGTGTAACAATATTCGTACAAGATACAAGCTATGTGGTTTACAAAAGTAGTCGACGATGCACAGTGTGTCTGATGATGTAATGGGTGTTATATCTCATGCAGTGTCTGCTACTGAAATTTTGTGCTGCCAATAAAGTTGATTTTATATTAAACCATGTTTCTATTCTTCCTACCATTGGTCTATTCTTTGATTTTAGTTAAACCACGCTTCTTTTTGCGGTAGCTCCGCTTAAGACATTTGAGGTGTGCAATTGACTTCTTTCTTTAAAAAATATGGTCAACGAACCCAGCAGGATTCGAGCCTTGACAGCTGTGGACAAAGGTGTTGACCATACTTATCCATTACGTCATTAGGAAAAAAAAAAGCTTGAGTTCATTACACCAGGCTCCACTGGGACTGAACGACCCTTCTTTGTGCGTGGCGATTACTTATTCTGTCTGTACCAAACAAGGCCCATCCCCAACTGTGGTGACTCTATTTCATATTTTCTTTTATTGGTCTATTTCTACTTCCTGGTATTGTATTAAGTAAAAGCTCAGGGATATAGTGTATTCCAGAGGTCGTAGAAGCAATTTACCAAAAGAGATGCACAACAACCCAACATACATGTTAATCAGTGAAAGCTGCTTCCAGTCAAAAAAAGGATAAATTAATTGCATGAATATTGGTGATTTGGTTGTCTGGTGTTCTATCTGTCTCGAATACTTGTGATATTTGGTGAATGAAAAGACAGAAAAACAAGTCTTTGAATTTCACTTACAATGGATATTTTTATTAAAGTCAAGGGCAAGTGGAAAGCATTGGTGTTTCTCAGAACAATATTTGAGAGGAACCACATTGACATATTTCACAGCTCCTGGATTTCCAACAAACAGGCTGTAAAACAGTATGCATTCAGCTGACTGACAACAAAATGTGTAAATCTAGCAAAGAGCACATGCACAGAACTTTTTATACTAATGCATAATATCAGAAATGCATTGGAGAGCCCCATCTAGTGAATACACGTGGTAAACACCCATGCAAGGTGTGTCAAACATATTTATTGCAAACAGTAGAAGATAACCCATAAATATGCTACCTAGAATTTATACTGCTCGATGATTGTCAGCAGGAATAGTACCAGTTGTATCGTTTAGTTTTATATAATTAAAAAAAATACACAGCTAGAAAAATATCACTTTACATATCAATTGGAAGTATTTTATAAAGCTTGACTGGTACAAAAGTACATAAATCCCATCCTTTTAACAACACAAAAAGTACAGATCTATACTTAATAAATAATAATAATAATAATAATAATAATAATAATAATAATAATAATAATAATAATAATAATAATAATAATAATAATAATAATAATAATAATAATTTACCGATTGATAAACACCAGCATCAGACAGCCCGACAGACAGACCTGAACTATCCATCTACCAACTTGCTGAGACGTTGATCAACTGATCAGAAGAAAAAGAGGAAGAAGAATGACGAGGAGGAAGGAAATCTCTTTACTGCTTCACCAATAACTCTCCCTATGAGGGCTTGAACTTGCACTTGCAATAAGCAGGCCCATTATGCGCTGCTGTGTCAAGCCTCACTTGCTATACAGCATCCAAGTACACATTCCCACATGAAGAAAGGACTTAGGGATGCTTAAACCTGGAACACGTTTTTTTTTTTTAACCACAATGCACTCTGGGGAGTTGTAGGGTCAGTGTGTAGCAGCTAGTGTAGTCTTGCTCATTCTTGTAGATGAGGATATCGATCAAAAGAATGGTCTCAAGTTTCAACAATTTGAAATGTTCACTGCTGCAACATCTCATGGTAACTTTGCACTGGGAACACTATTTTCATCTATAAATATCAAGGTATCTGCCACAGTACCGGTTGCAGGTATGCACCTGTTTGGCCATGACCCCTGCAATATCCCAGAATGCCAGGACCGTAACTAGGGGGGGGGGGGAGGGTTCGAGGGGTTCGAACGATCTCCCCTTTTGAAACGACCCCCCCCCATCCCCTCAAACGACCCCCACCCCCACGGATCATGGGCCTATTTCAGATATCCAACGTAGGGCCTATGTGATACTTAATATGATAGGCCTAATAATGATAGGGACACGAAGGCCGGCCTGCGTCGACAGCTGTGCACAATCACGCGCGTTGTAGTAGAGCAGCTAAATTTTCAAAAAGGCTTATTTTCAGTTTTCGTTCAACCGGAAAAATACCCAGCTGGATTTGGTATCAATCAAAAGATAAGAACCTGAAGTTTTAAGTCAGGTAGGGTGTATGATCAATTTCGTGGTCAATTTTTATCTATATTGGTTACCATGGCAACGGAATTAAGTTTTCGAGATATAAAGCGAAAAACACCTTATTAACCATAACTTTATACACACACTTCACAACTTTACATCAGCATACCTACTATACAAGCGTTTCATTAGAAACCAGTTTGAGATACTCAGTGTCAACAGTTGGTTGCCATCATGGCATGGCAACAGAATATTTGTAAAAATCACTTAAATTTGCAATTAAACATTAGAAACTTATTTATAGTTTTAAATATCAGTAATAATTTTCATCAATTTGATGTTGAAATGTAAAGAGATTCTATCTGCATTAAAAGTGAGGTCACTTGAGGGATGAAAGAGTGTTTTGGGTTACCTAGCAACGTTCTTGCGGGATGAAAGAGTGTTTTGGGTTACCTAGCAACGTTCTTGCAAATGTTTAGATAACTCAAAATGAGCAGATTTTTGTGGATAAGGCAATTTTATGGCCAGCGCTGCGCATTGCTGAGAAATGATACATGTGATAATACTGACGGTATATCTTTCCTTAAACAAAAAAATACCTAGCTAAATATAGTATTAATTGAAAGATAAGAACCTGAAGTTAAAGGTGAGGTAGATTGTACTATGAATTTTATGGGCTGTATGTGTTTTTATTGGTTGCCATGGTAACGACATTTAGTCTTGGGGTAATCAAGGAAAAACACATTTTTAACCATTACTGAATAAACTTACAACGTACCACTTCACAACTTTACATCAGCACACTTACTTTACAGACGTTTCCTAAGAAACCAGTTTGAGATAGTAAGTGGCAACAGTTGGTCGCCATAGCAACCAAATATTCACAAAAATCACACAAAATTGCTATCAAACATTACAAACTTGTTTTTAGCTTCAAATATTCGGAATTAATTTTTAAACTTGAAAACATCTAGCTCAATTTTGTATCAATTGAAACATAATAACTAGAAGTGTAAGGTGAGGTAGAGTGTACGATCAATTTTATTGTCAAAATGTAATTATATTGGTTACCATGGCAACGGAATTGAATTTTTGTGTTATCAGGGCAATATCACTTTTTTAATCTTCTAAGTATCAAAGTCATCGCTTCACAATTTTGCATAAAATATACCTGATATAAAAACAATTACTAAAATACTGACTTGAGATAAGATTTGTCAACAATCGGTTAACATGGCAACGGACGGATTACCAATATTCCAAGAAAAAATCACATAATGCATCAGAAGCTTGTTTCCAGCATGAAAAATATGATCTAATCTCAATCGTCAGACTTAAAATTTAAATAAAAATAAGGTATTCCAGCACTAAAATTTTGATCAAATAATTCATTTAAGTCATATTGTTTTTGATATATGTATCAATTTGAAAAAAAAAGTTCGCCAGCAGCAGTTGCTTCGCAACCATGTAAGACATCCTTCGTACCGCTGTAATGCCATTCTTGTCCCTGTAAGCTAAACGAATGCAAGACCTCTACCATGTGTTGCTGTAGATTATATAAACACTTTCCAACCAATTGTTCTGATGTAAAAATTACTTTGTATCCAGTTTCACTGTGCCTCATAGCTGGTTGCATGGAAACCAATGATTAATAAGAAAAACTTACATTCCATTGCAATGAACAGCAAAAGCAGTATTTTGAAATTTAATTTAACTACATACACAACAGCATTCCTGTTCTTCAGCGGCACTTGTTTCTTAATAAAATATGAACCACTGAGTAATGATGTTATAATTATTCTGGTTGTTTCCATGACAACACAGGCCTTGTCATTCAATGTTTTTCCACCCGTTGGTTGATATACATTAAGCAGCTGTTAATATGCATATGAACAGATATATCAGGTATTTCAAATTTTACCAAATAATTTTGCCCATTTTTTAAGTGCGTGCTCTTTATTCATACGCTGTGAGCATCTTAATTTATACGAGCATGCTCTATAATGTGTGGGGATATGGTATACCTGTTGCAAAAGTTCCGTTGAATCAAATCCCACCTTTAATCAAATTTGTTTGCTCACAGGTGCTTTGTAATTCTGTGATATTAGCTGTACTGTACATCATCAGGTACATTTCCATTTTACATTAGTGGATTGAATAATATCCAAAATTATCATATTCTGTTACAATGGCTAAAAGTGATGCATATTTGTGAATATATAAATTTGACAAGGACTATAGTGGCATTACTCAATCTTACAGGTAACAACTCAGATGTGATATTGTATGAGTGCAAACAATGTCATTGCTGCTTTATCTTAGATTAGTGGGGAAATGTTGACCCTATAGGTTGGTTTGATAACTAGTCTAGGCCTTTCTCCGAACATCCACTGATACAGAGACTGTTTATTTACCATTCTATTACATTTGATACTTTGTTTAGAACCACTTTCTAGTGTCCAATAACCTACTCCATAGTTTAAACTCTGTAGTCCTTATCCTAACCTGTCACTCTGTCACCTCAACATAATAAGAGAAAATGTTATTGTCTACTTGACCCATTTCCTATGAAAATTTTTACGTAGGCTATATCAGCCTAAATGTAACAATGGATCGTCAGCGGGAATTATGACAGCCAATGGTGGACAGTGGTTATTTGAAATTTGCTTCCTATTAAGCACCTCTATATATAGGCTACTTTGTACATATATTTTGACACATAATTGTAAAGTGGCAACTTGAAGTTGGTAAATTGAAGTTATAGCACAAGCGTGTTTTCTGTCAATTTCACCAAAATGGATTATTGTTATTTTCTACCAATATTAACGTGATAATTTGAAATATGAAATTATATTGAATTATGGTCGCAACTGTATACGGTATCTTGGAGTTCAACTATAAAGTGGTCCCCTCCTCATAAGGCTACCCCAAATGCAGCCAAAACGTGGCCTTATACGAGGGGAGGGGGGGGGATATGATGGAAATACCGTACTTTCTGTACAAGAATGCTGGCATTTCAAGAGGGGCGGCCTCAGGTGACAGGGGCCTTATAAGAGAGGGACCACTTTACAAGTATTGTAGTTATTTGCTATGGTAACCAACGTATAAAAAAATCAAATACTTGTGATACAGTCACAATGACCTGCTGTTCTTGTACAATTGCAAAATGTGACATTTTGGTAATATCATTCAAGTTTCCGTGGGAATTTGTCCGTTCCATATGTCTGTCAAAATATTTTTAAAAGTACATTTCCATTATACTGCATTTATGTAAAGGGGTGAACTTGATATATCAGATAAAGTGGAATTGTTATGCAATTATACTTTTAATTTTTAAAATTTACCATTACTTTCATTGGTTGCCATAACAACCAAAGAAAAATAATTTATGCCGTTGAAACATGTACTCATCTCAGCCTGGAACTTGTGTTCCATCAAAGATATGCTGCACGAATGAAGACATTTAAGGTAAATTCATTGTATAGAATTTACACTGTCAATACCAGTGGCATTGAGCATAAAGACAGACTATATCAACAAAATTCTGCTAAAAATATTGTTAGGTAGGCATGAAACAGTGGTAATTTTTTAGGGTCCGCCCCACAGACGGGACCCTTTATGTTTTCTGATTGTCCGTCCGTCCGTCCGTCTCTCTGGATGTTCGTCCATCCAGATGTGCGCATGCTCGTTACCACGATAACTACAGAATGCCTCCATGCATTTTGCTCAAATTTGACAATATGACCTGGCTAGATGAACTGATCAGGTTCTGGTGTCACCATGACTTCATTTATTTTGAGCAAACGGCAGCTATATTAGCTCATTACCGCAATATCTCCAGAATGTTCTAATGTATTTTGCTCAAATTTGGCAGTATGTTTATCTGGCATGCCAAGGTGAACTGGTTAAAGTTTTGTCTCAGCATGACCTTATTTGAGCAAATGGTAGCCTAATTACATACTCATTAGGGCTCGTTACCGCAATATCGCCGGAATGCTCCAATGTATTTTGCTTAAATTTGGCAGTGTGCTTATCTAACATGCCCAGATGAACTCATTCGCTTTGGGTGTCACCATGGCCTAATTTTGAGCAAATGGTGGACCCTTCAGTCAACACTTGCCTTTAGGTATGTTAAGTTTACACTAAATTGACCATAATTGTAGCTAAGAAAGCAATACTTGTTAGCTTAGCTGACTTGTCAGTAGCTGAGCTTATCTTTGGGTCTTTCATCCGTGGTCAACAATTGACTTCTCCAAAACCGTCTGCCAGATTCACTTCAAACTTGGTGGCAATGTACCTTTGGTGGGTTTCTACTAAGTTTGTGTAAATGGTCACAGTCCAGTGATTTTTTGGGTTTTGGTGATTTTTTTTTGGGGGGGGGGAGGGGTCAAATATTAAATAATTTCTCTGAAAACCCTCACCCAATTGCTTTGATATCACACAGGAACACCCCAGGCACTCCTAGCGCTTAATTTGTTCACCAGGTAGTGCTGCAGTTTTTTGATAATTTTTAATGATTTGTTTTATGTTTGTTTTTTGCTATTTTTGACTTTTCCTGCAGAACCATCAATCAGATTATGCTGGAACTTGGTAGATATGTTCCTTGTGGACTTGAGAGTCAAACAAAGTTGTTCACCAGGTGTCAACGCTGTGGGTCACTGACTTTTAAAGATTTATTCAGTTCATATACTTCTCCAAAACCGTCAAGGAGATTGACTTCAAACTTAGTGGCAATGTCCCTTGGGTGGGTCTCAACCAGATTTGTTCAAACAGTCACGCTCCATTGTTTTTTTTTTATTATTTTTAGCTCAGCTAACTTGTCAGCAGCTGAGCTTATCTTATGGTCCTTAGTCCTTCGTCGTCTGTCATCTGTCGTCCGTTGCCAAAAATCGACTTCTTTTCCAAAACTCTCACCCAGATTCAATACAAACTTGGTGGCAATGTACCTTGGGTGGGTCTTTACCAAGCTTGCTAAAATGGTCACTCTCCAGTGATTTTTTTAATTGATTATGAGTTTTATATTTTTATTCAGTTTTGGGAAAATCTTAAAAAAACTTCTTCTCTGAAACCGCTTACCTGATTCCTTTGATGTCACAGAGCCACATTTTTAGAGACTCATTTCTAGACATGTCTATTTAACAATTTGTTTACCAGTTGACGATGTAGTTTTTTTATATTTTCTTTTTTTTTATGGTTTTTGATGTGTTTTTTGGTATTTTTGACTTCTCCAGAACCATCGCTCAGATTAGGCTGATCTTGGTTGAGATGTTTCTTGTAGAAGGGTCGAACAAAGTTGTTCACTAGGTGGTAATGCTGTTGATTCCCGATTTTGACGATTGTTTCAATTTTGGTACTTATCGGTAAATGCACTTTTCCTATTGATTACTATATAAGTCAATGGGCATTTTAATGCTTCTTTACATTTTTGACTTCTCTAAAATCGTTGTCCAGATTGACTTCATCTTGGTTGTAATGTATCTTAGATAGGTCTCTACAAGATTTGTTCAAATGGTCACGCTCCATTGATATTTCAATTTTTTATGATTTTTGGGGGGAGTGTTTTTGTTTTTATACAAATCCTTAAAAAAAATCATCTCTGAAACCGCTCACCCGATCACTTTGATATCACACAGCAACACTTCTAGTTCTTACTTGTTCACAAAGTGGTGCTGCAATTTGTTTTTCTAATTCTTTTACTATTTTTGTGTGTTTTTGCTATTTGTGACTTGTTTTCCAGATCCGAGACTCAGATTAAGCTGAAACTTGGTTGATATGTTCCTTGAAGAAGGGTCAAACAAAGTTGTTCACTAGGTGGCAATGCTTTGGATACCTGATGTAATAATTTTTTTTTTAGTTCTGGCACTTATCAGTAAATGCACCTTTCCTATTGACTACTATGTAAGCCAATGTGCATTCTAATGCTGATTCACATTTTCTGACCTTTCGTTCAAAACATTCAAACATTCGACCAGATTGACTTCAAACTTGGTGGCAATGTACCTTGGGTGGGTCTCTACCAGATTTGTGCAAATGGTCATGCTCCATTGATTTTTTTGTTTTTTTTATGAATTTCTTAGGGGTTTTTTTGGTGGGAGGCAAATCTTAAATGGCACGGGTACATGTAGATGTCAGCTGAGCACAGGACTGTCGCAGTTCTCTTGTTCAAACATTCTAATATGACATTTGGTGAAATGTTTTATTTCATTTCAAGCTACAGACAAGTATCTAATCTTTTAATGGCAAATTCGTTATTTTATTAAAAATTCTGTTATCATGGCAACCAATTATTGACACTGACCACAAGAGATTGCATTATCATGAAGGGCCTTTTCAGCAGATATGTTGATTTAGAGTGGCAACTTGAATGTACAGAATGTTATCATGGTTATGGTTAAAGATTTTTTTACTCCAAAACTGAATTTGCGTTACCATGGTTACCAATCAAAACACATATTGCAAAGGAAATAGATAATACAGTCTACCTAACCCTAAACTTCAGGGACTCATCTTTCGTTTGACACCAACTTCAGCTGGGTTTTTTAAAGTATGAGTAAAAATCTATTGCCAATATTGCCACATGTATCATTCTCCCAATGCACAGCACTGGCCATAATGAATCATCAGTATCAACCAAAGTGTGCAAATTTTGAATTATCTGTATATTTAAGGGACTGTTACTAGGCAACTATCATCAATTTTATTTGACTCAATTGACCTCACGCTTAATTGTGAAAGACTTTCTTAACAATTTAACATGATGTTAGATGAAAATTGTGCATACTATATGAAAAGCAAAAACAAGTTTTCAGTGTCTCAATGCAAATTCAGGCTTTCTAATTAGCTTTCCGTCGCCATGGCAACCAATTGTTAACATCTGTTTCCTCAAATTGGTTTCGTATGAAGTGTGTTTATACCAGGTATGTTGGTGTAAAGTAATGAAGTGATAACTTGTTTGTTTAAAAAGTAATGGTTAAAAATGTGTTTTCCCTTGATTACTCAAACTATAAATTTTGTTACCATGGTAACCAATTTAAACATATATAGCCCATGCAATTGATTGTACACTCTACCTTACCATTAACTTCAGGTTCTTATCTTTCAATTAATACTATATTTAGCTAGGTATTTTTTTGTTTAAGGAAAGATATACCGTCAGTATTATCACATGTATCATTTCTCAACAATGCGCAGCGCTGGCCATAAAATTGCCATATCCACAAAAATCTGCTCATTTTGAGTTATCTAAACATGTGCAAGAACGTTGCTAGGTAACCCAAAACACTCTTTCATCCCGCAAGAACATTGCTAGGTAACCCAAAACACTCTTTCATCCCTCAAGTGACCTCATTTTTAATGCAGATAGAATCTCTTTACATTTTAACATCAAATTGATGAAAATTATTGCTGATATTTAAAACTATAAATAAGTTTCTAATGTTTAATTGCAAATTTAAGTGATTTTTACAAATATTCTGTTGCCATGCCATGATGGCAACCAACTGTTGACACTGAGTATCTCAAACTGGTTTCTAATGAAACGCTTGTATAGTAGGTATGCTGATGTAAAGTTGTGAAGTGTGTGTATAAAGTTATGGTTAATAAGGTGTTTTTCGCTTTATATCTCGAAAACTTAATTCCGTTGCCATGGTAACCAATATAGATAAAAACTGACCACGAAATTGATCATACACCCTACCTGACTTAAAACTTCAGGTTCTTATCTTTTGATTGATACCAAATCCAGCTGGGTATTTTTCCGGTTGAACGAAAACTGAAAATAAGCCTTTTTGAAAATTTAGCTGCTCTACTAGTAGGCCTAAGCCAAGGATTCAAGGATTATGTAGGCCTATCTGTATGCGCGTCCCTTGGCACAACTTCTATTGGGGGGGGGGGGTTACTCCCATTACTTGGCATTACGGGTAGGCTCCGCGGGAAAGACCCCCTTTTTTGACCACCTGTCGCTCTCAAAGACCCCCCTTCTTCAAACCATCGATCATAAAGGCCCCATGTTTTTTAAAATTGTCGCTCCCATAGACCCATGTTTTTTAAAATTGTCGCTCCCATAGACCCCCATAAATTGTAGTTGTACTCAAGCTCAATGGCGGCTCTTTTTGCCCTTAATAAGCCATATTGGGATGTACACTTCTACCCTTGGATTTTGTCAATACCAGCTTCCAAAGACCCTCCTATTTTCTTTTTGATTAGCTCCCAATGGGCCCGGGTTTCATACCCTTGCCCTTGGTGGAACATACCCACCATAATTTATATGGGTAGGCCTAGTGCCTCCCGCCTCCCCCGGGACTTCTAGGGACCTCCCTTGTCATAGGATTAGGAGGATCATGAAGCGTCGCAAGGGCGCTTTTCTGGACTATTTTGGAGCAAGCACGACAAGGCAATTCGAGTAATAGCATAGTCCATAGATCTATACAGTGATTCAGTGTGTGCAGATGCTACTTGTACGTTCTAAGATAAGAAGCTGTGAAATAAAAAAAGCTTCTAAGATAAGAAGCTGTAAAATAAAACAAGCTTACAAACATCCCATGTGCCTGGCAAATGAAAAATTATGATTTAGTCTCCTATCTAGGCCTATATGATTGTATGATTATGAGGCGTACATGCCAAGGCCAAGGTCTCATTTTTGAGTGAATGTGTTCAACCGCTGGGTGAGTCTGTTGATTTGGTTGATCATTTAATTTTTTTGAAATAAATTTGAAGAATAGAAAAAATGAACGGACCTCGTGACATAGGCCTATGAGCCTAGCCTACCAATTTTATTTCGAACCCTGCCTTAGAATAGTGAATACCGCTTAGGCCTACATCAATTACTACATCATGTGATAACTTAAATCTTCATGCATTCATAATTCAGATTATGTTCAATGCCAACTTTAAGCTTTACTGTGCAGACCTGTTTGTTTGCATTGTAATAAATCTGATCTGGGCCTTTTTCTGATATTTTGTGCACGAAGCGGCTCAAGCAGCTGCTAACAATAAAGAGAAAATATTCCACTTTTGATAACCAATTGAATAGGCTATCACACCTGATTGATGCTACTAACACTATGGTCAGTAGTACGGACGTATATAAACCGTGCTATTTAGCAAGTATGGGGGGGGGGGGGGGGGGAGGAGAGCTGATCGATGGATTCGGGGGCCTACTGGGGATGAACAAATTCTGGATAACGTTTGAGTTCGAATGCAAGGTATGAATAGCAAATTATGAGCGGCCGTATTAAGAATTTCTTGGCCTGCTACGGTTAATATACATGCCAAGACTCTTCTTTTTTTTGAGTCCATTTAGATTATTTTGGTTATTTTATGCTTTTATAAAATATTACATGAACCACTTTACAAAATTTTGTGAGAATAAAATGTTCTGACATTAGAATCCTGGTGCGTAGGACCTGTAGAGTCCTTCAAAGTATATTTTTGGCTGCACCTGGCTTGCATTGCGTTAACGCAATCATATATTCATGGGTAAGGACTATATACATAGATTAGCTGAGATGTTCTGCGGCCTAATATACAGATAACTTACAAACACCAAACTCTGGTGTCATATCTGCGTTGTTACCTTGTGATTTACTTTGAAACCTTGTGATTAGATTAGTCAGACCAACATGTAACTCGAAAGTCTAGAATTTTTACTTCAGCGTCTTCGTAAACAGAAATTAGCTTAATTAACTTAAGTTCCAAAATTGGCCTGAGGCTGACGGCTACTGGCCTGGATTCTGTAAACGATTATATGCATTTAAGTCGATTTACAAAAAAAAAAAAAAACTCGTTTCCAAAACCCCTTTCAGGACTTTTCTAAAGCACTTGCTTTCATTCATTGATAGATTCATCAATAAGTATTTCCTCGCAAAGCTGACTTTAATGTTAAGATATGTATTTAATTGTGCTAAATTGTCTATGAGGGTATGTTCTTTTTGTAATCATATGTAAACAAACTACAAATTCCTCTGTTAAAAAAAAAGGTTTTTAAATGAAATTTTAAAATTTTTATTTGGGGGTGTTTTTTGTTTTTGTTTTTGTCTTTGTTTTGTTTTTTTAAGCCTCAGCCACATATTACTTGGTATTTGAAACTGAGTTCATTTTTAAATATTCATGACAGTCACCTATAGGCCTATAACCAGCGCTGCAAAATAAATATACGATTTTTTTTTTTTTTTTTTTTTTTTTTTTATTTGTCAGTCTGTGATTTCAAATTTTCATATCCTTGGTAGGATAGGACATTACAATTTTTTTCATGGCACATGTACATATATTCTGAGTTACTTGATCTAGTTTCTACCTGATGATAGTCACACCCACTAATTGGGTAAAGGAGACGACTTTTCAGCCAAGCTGTGATTATGTGGACTTATGTGGACTTCTGTGGACTTCCACACATAGACCTTGCGCCACCTCTTTACTATCAAGTAGGTCAAGCAGTTCAGTTTCCTGTGTACATGTGTGTGCAGTTTCACCGCTCGCCTATCCATAATTTCGTTCATACCTAAGCGTTAGCACCTATGACATGTACGGCTATTTATATTTCACCAGTGACACACATTTGTAAGTCAGGTTGCCTGAGAATGAAATTTCAATGATCTGCATGGCAGAGCGAGAAAACAGAAAAGTAAACGGGCAATGTTAGTCTTGAGTACATTTATCCAAGCCACACAATATGCATAAACATGTAGAACCACTGACAGCGAAGTGGTAGAGCGTGTATCTTTATCCCGTACTTAGGGCCATATTACTTTAAAAATGGACTTAATACAGACTACGTAGTCTGACTGACCATACTACGTGGTTATGCACCAGACTACGTTGTGTTGCACTACTTTCTTTCCATTCTTGTGTTCATTCCCTTATATGGCATGGATCTGACCATACTACGTGGCTATGCACCAGACTACGTTGACTGTTCACTTTGTTTATGAACTTAATGTATTCATACACCAGAAGCAAAATAAAATGAGGTCGCGTATGTCTACATTGGGAAGCTTGTGTCTGTTATCTTTTATTTAATTATTAATAGTAGTTTTTTTAAAATTTACAATGAAAAATGAAAATTGATGGTACTTAAGTACGGGATAAAAAGAAAACTAGGCTCGTCTGGAGTCTGCTACACCAGACTACCTTAGTGACATCCGCATCACACACGCCCTTCGGGCCTGTGTGATGAGGATGTCTACTCAGATCTACTCAGGTAGTCTGGTGTAGCAGACTCCGGACTCACCTAGTTTTCTCATTATATTTATTTTTTTCAATGTCAAGTTTATGTATATTTTGACAAAATTACCCGAGTCGTTAATCTGTCAAACCGAATCCCCGAGTTGTTTGCCTGCCTGCGCGCCTGATCACCCAAGCGCGAAGCGCGCAGACAGGCAAACAACGAGGGGAATTCGGTTTAGACAGATTAACGACGAGGGTTATTTTGTATTTATCCCCTATGGTCCATTAATAAAGAAAAAAAAACTTTTATATCACTTATAACATTTTATTTCACTACATTACATGGGACTTTGACACAATCATGCCGCGCGTATGAATATAAAATTTAAACAACCAAGAAAAGCGGTCGACCACAGGCCTAATGGCGGATTTTTTGAACGGCCGTCGCTTCAGACAAAAATATCGACAAAAAGACACTTTTCATGGCCTTATTGAACTTTAGGGGACCCGAGGTAGGAACATGGACATCGTTAGGGGATTTCACCTATAGAGGCTCGGGTCCCCTAAAGTTCAATAAGGCCCTTTTTATTTATTTTTATACGGAATTAATTTGGTGGAGAGGAGAATTGGAAGGTCACGTTGACTTTGAATGCTGCACTAGCAAACATTCCAAAGTATGCAGCCGTGAAGCTCAACTGACTGTTGGCCGTCAGATTGTCCCCATCATCAGTGACGGCAGCATTGCCAGCATTGCCCGAAGAAGCGGAGCGATGGCTCCCTGCCACGCTAGCTGGGACAAACGATGAAGACAGAGTCTGGGGAGTGTTTTGGACAGATGTTAGAGGTCTTTGAAAAGAAGAATAATTTCCCTGGAGAAGGCTGCACGTGGTGTGCTGTTGATTTCGGCTTGCTGTTGCATAATTGTTCACGGGCTGTGCATTTTTGTGCCCGCTCAGCTGTTGAATAATGGTTGGCGGGGCACTTGGATGTAGGCCTAAAAGTCGACTGCTCATCGTCCGTCTTACAGAGTGATTGTTTTTCGTGCCAATCATCAGTCCTGCATTTTTGGCCCTAGTTTCCATCACAGAATCAAGTTTATTCTTACCTATTGGCTGGGATTTATACCACGGACCACCAGGTTTTCGGCCGTGAGTTATGGCAAGGTAATAAGGCGAGTTTGGATATAACAAATATGGCATTGATTCCTTCCATATTTGGAAAACCATATCTCTTATTTTACAAATATGGTAAAAAGTAGTCCTACCCATGAGATATGGTCAACAATATCACATGGGCCATATCCCATGGGTTTTCAATGTAATGTGGTACAAAGTAGGGGATAAATATATATAGGCGGATGCAAGTCTAATAAAAATGCTTATACTACAAATACTAATGATAATAAATATAAAAATTATGATAATTAGATGATGATAATAATGTATTGCACACCCATTCTTTTGGGAAAATAAAATATAGCAAACAGATCTAAAAAAATATATAATAAGGATCACCGTCATTTTTTTTGAAGTACGTTCTCCACAGTATAATAATAGATTTCTTGTGTGATGGTAGAAAATAATTAAAATAAATAAATAAATTGATTAATAAAGAAAATAAATAAATGAATAAATAAATAAATAATAAAAGGCCCCCCCCCAAAACAAAAAACAAACAAACAAACAAACAAAACTTGTGCACTCTAACGCATGCTGATTCGAACGCGCCACCCACACTTCTAACGTTGTATGGGTGGCGCCGTCATAGCCATTATGCCACCTAGCTGACAGGCTCGTAATCGATATATTAGAGTGAGTATTCGTAACGCTTGACTGTTGTTTGCCACGCACATGAATCCCCTTTTCTAATACAGCAGTCATAACGAATTTCTTTTTCATTTATTATTACTCATCGATTTAATCATCAGTGATAATGCTATATCTTTATAGGTCTATTATCACCGAATGATTCTTTCTTTCTTTCTTTCTTTCTTTCGAGGCAAATTTGTCCGACATTTCATTTGAAAAGTATGATATACGTAGAAACTCCAAACTTGGCACAATTATGCTTCTATAGATGAAGTCTGGCCTTTTCATAATGAGAGGTCATGCTTTTCAAAATTATGCAAATGAGGGCTAATTAAAGTTTTAAATCTTCCAATATCTTATATACTACAGATGTCGTTCTGAGTGTATAGGAGTTCGATCATAGCAAGGCAAAGGTCATCTCAAATGTCAAGGTCATGTCAAGGTCAAAAGTCATGTCAATGTCAAAGGTCATTTCAAGGTCAAAGGCTACTTTCGATGGTAGCTCTCTTCTAGCTATAACTTGGTCAATATTTATCCAATTTTATCATGTTGGGCTCAAATTGTAGCTATTGTAAAACTGCACATTTTTGAAGTCTCGCCATTTTATTATGAGAGGTCATACTTTTCAAAATTATGCAAATGAGGGCTAATTAAAGTTTTAAATCTTTAATATCTTATATACTATAGTAGATACGGTTCCAAGTGTTTAGGAGTTCAATCACAGCAAGGCAAAGGCCATCTCACATGTCAAGGTCAAGGGTCATATCAAAGTTAAATGCCAATTCTGGGTCAAGATGTCATTTTAAAGGTCAAAGTTCACTTCAGGTAGAGGTCATCTCAAGGTCAAAAGTCATTTCAAGGTCAAAGGGCACTTTCGATGGTGTCTTTCTTCTAGCCATAACTTGGGGGGTCCAATTGTAGCTATTGCAACACTGTATATTTTGAAAATTACATGTGACCCCTAAAGGTCAAAGGTCAAAGTCATCTGAACCTTTGAAAGTTTCACCCAGCCATGACTCAGCCAATTTCCATCCAATTCTAATCATGCTGGACTTAGGTTGTGGGTATAGTAACACTATACATTTTTGCAATTTAAATGTGACCTTTAAAGGTCAAAGGTCAAGGTCATTTGGACGTGGAAATTTTCACCCAGCCATAAGCTTAATGGAATATGAAGTACCAAAGCACAAAAGATGTACCATTTGATAAATACAACTTTTGAAGGCACACAGACAGATTTGCTTTGAAGCAAATCTTTTTTTCTAGTTGAACTCACTGATTTTTTTCTTTCAACCAGTTTGGGGGCTTTTCACACTTTTTCGCTCTTCGGGAAAATTTTGAAGCAGCCCTATTAAATATAATAAGACACTGATGCAAAGCACAATCTACTGAAACACTGCAAATGCCACCTTGCACAAAAGTTTAAATGCAGTATACAAGGGTGCGCGAAGGAACATAAAGACTTAACCTCAAAGGATCACACAGCAACCTGCCACAAGAAAAAGACCTTTAATTGTGATCTATGTGGTACCTCCTTTAAGTAAGACTGTTTAACCCCAAAAAGAAAGAGTCAAAGACCGAAAACAATCTACCAAGTATTTTCATCAGGAGACGGAACTGATAGACCCCTTCGATGTTTCCAGGAACTATGCCGTAATGAATGGCTGTAAATATCTCTCTCCTTATTTTTCACATAAATGTGGTCTTAAAACAAAAATTTCTTCATTCATGTGGCTTCTGAACGAATGTACCACGAGATCCTTTAAAGATTGCCCTTTCTGGCGGCAGTACTAGCAGCGAGGTAGATGTTCCATGCTGTGAAAGAAAAAAAACAACAACTGATAAAAACAGGCGTGTAAACCGTAGCTTGGCCAATTTAGCTGTAGCTGCAGGTTGTTAAGCCGTAACATAATACAAGGAACAACCAAGGAAAAAATACTTAAAGCTTTTTTTTTTCGGGGATTAAACTACACGATTTGTCTCAAAACGCCAATACGTGAGTTTAGCCACATAAAAGAAGAAAACAGCAATGTATTTCAGACAGAATTAGCAGCGTGTTACACAAGGCAAGTTTCCTGTCATTGATTGTACTGTTTCCTTTCAAGTTTTGATTGTCAGTGTGTTATACATGGATATAAGCTTCGATATGTGTTCTTCATAGCACGTCCCTGGTTCTTCACACAATATGACAGAAGTATGCTGACATGATGAAGCTTAACTAAACGTATTCAGGCTATAATCATCAACACAACCTGGCCAGTGCAAAATCGAGTTGATTCTCCCATAGCATCGGGTGGATTCTCTGTATAAATTCTGGTGGCTAAACAATTCCTCACAGAGCACCGTGGGCACTGTGACAATGGTGATAAAAACATGAGTTGGTTATTTCTGGACGTTTTGATATGCGGTATGAAGCCCAGGATTAAGCAATTCACATTTCAGGGTCAAAAGCTAAAGCACGTTGATCTTTATTATAGGACCAATTCTATTCAGGATCAGATCAAATTATAAAAATTCTTCATGAATACGGCCACAGATGACTACCACCACAGACTAATTGCTTCCCTAAACCTTTTATTTCGTTTCTAGGCCTAGGCTAGCTGCTAAAATATGTCATTTCGTTCAGTTGGGTGGAATCTTTTTTTTAATTAGTCTGAGTGAAGTTCAAAGGATTGTCTCAAATGAATGATACAAGAGCATTACAAGGCTGTGACACAAAGATTAAGACTATATTTTATAAAATAGGCCTGCTTAAAATTGTTGACTTTTGTCAGAAGAATATTAAGTGAAAATAAGCTGTTGAGAGGTCTTATCCACAATAATCACTATTAAAAATTATAGCTCCCGAAGGGAGCTAAACCGTTACGTGCGTACAGGAAACAAATTAATTCATGCTCCCTTATCTTGCTAGTGGATGGCCTGAATTGCTTGAAAGCACGGAAGTTGTTTTTTGAAGCAAACAGGAAGCGGAAGTGTAGTCTAGAACCCATGAAAACTGAATCATTCTCCGCAACAGATTAACCCAAATGAAAGAACAAGTTCATTGTCGTGTACATAATTATTAATATTTTTCTCAAATTTTCGGATCATTAGTCCTTCTTCAGGGAATGACAGTTGATAAGCAAAGATAAACGCTCACCGGCTCCAGGCTATGGCCTTGGCTGGTTCCCTGCCTCGCTGCACGGAAAATATGACTCAGGTTGTAGGGAACTACACAAAACACAGTCATCGCAAAATATGAATCACGCTTGGAAAGACACCAAACACAGTAGGGCGACAAAGAGTCGTACTTTGCCTTCGGGAGCTTCCACAGCCTTGCTGTTACATATTAGCTCCCGAAGGGAGCTAAACCGTTACGTGCGTAAAGGAAACAAATTAATTCATGCTCCCTTATCTTGCTAGTGGATGGCCTGAATTGCTTGCAGCACGGAAGTTGTTTTTTGAAGCAAACAGGAAGCGGAAGTGCAGTCTAGAACCCATGAAAACTGAATCATTCTCCGCGACAGATTAACCCAAATGAAAGAACAAGTTCATTGTCGTGTACATAATTAATCATATTTTTCTCAAATTTTCGGATCATTAGTCCTTCTTCAGGGAATGACAGTTGATAAGCAAAGATGAACGCTCACCGGCCCCAGGCTATGGCCTTGGCTGGTTCCCTGCCTCGCTGCACGGAAAATATGAAGTGCAGTCTAGAACCCATGAAAACTGAATCATTCTCCGCGACAGATTAACCCAAATGAAAGAACAAGTTCATTGTCGTGTACATAATTATTAATATTTTTCTCAAATTTTCGGATCATTAGTCCTTCTTCAGGGAATGACAGTTGAGAAGCAAAGATAAACGCTCACCAGCCCCAGGCTATGGCCTTGGCTGGTTCCCTGCCTCGCTGCACGGAAAATATGAATCAAGCTGCAGGGAACTACACAAAACACAGTCATCGCAAAATATGAATCACGCTTGGAAAGACACCAAACACAGTAGGACGACAAAGCGTCGAGTCAAAACGAGCATGCCTGCGATAGCAGGCCATGCAAGTCGTACTTTGCCTTCGGGAGCTTCCACAGCCTGGCTGTTACATATTAGCTCCCGAAGGGAGCTAAACCGTTACGTGCGTACAGGAAACAAATTAATTCATGCTCCCTTATCTTGCTAGTGGATGGCCTGAATTGCTTGCAGCACGGAAGTTGTTTTTTGAAGCAAACAGGAAGCGGAAGTGCAGTCTAGAACCCATGAAAACTGAATCATTCTCCGCGACAGATTAACCCAAATGAAAGAACAAGTTCATTGTCGTGTACATAATTAATCATATTTTTCTCAAATTTTCGGATCATTAGTCCTTCTTCAGGGAATGACAGTTGATAAGCAAAGATGAACGCTCACCGGCCCCAGGCTATGGCCTTGGCTGGTTCCCTGCCTCGCTGCACGGAAAATATGAAGTGCAGTCTAGAACCCATGAAAACTGAATCATTCTCCGCGACAGATTAACCCAAATGAAAGAACAAGTTCATTGTCGTGTACATAATTATTAATATTTTTCTCAAATTTTCGGATCATTAGTCCTTCTTCAGGGAATGACAGTTGAGAAGCAAAGATAAACGCTCACCAGCCCCAGGCTATGGCCTTGGCTGGTTCCCTGCCTCGCTGCACGGAAAATATGAATCAAGCTGCAGGGAACTACACAAAACACAGTCATCGCAAAATATGAATCACGCTTGGAAAGACACCAAACACAGTAGGACGACAAAGCGTCGAGTCAAAACGAGCATGCCTGCGATAGCAGGCCATGCAAGTCGTACTTTGCCTTCGGGAGCTTCCACAGCCTGGCTGTTACATATTAGCTCCCGAAGGGAGCTAAACCGTTACGTGCGTACAGGAAACAAATTAATTCATGCTCCCTTATCTTGCTAGTGGATGGCCTGAATTGCTTGCAGCACGGAAGTTGTTTTTTGAAGCAAACAGGAAGCGGAAGTGCAGTCTAGAACCCATGAAAACTGAATCATTCTCCGCGACAGATTAAACAAAATGAAAGAACAAGTTCATTGTTGTGTACATAATTATTATAATTTTTCTCAAATTTTCGGGTCATTAGTCCTTCTTAAGGGAATGACAGTCGATAAGCACAGATAAGCGCTCACCGGCCCCAGGCTATGGCCTTGGCTGGTTCCCTGCCTCGCCGCTACGTCGTACAGAAACTCGAGCACCGAGCGAAGCGTACTTTGCCTTCGGGAGCTTCCACAGCCTGGCTGTTACATATTAATAGGGAGCGAAGCTCCCTCTACGGCAATGGGACCCACCACGATCGACATGTTGTTCAGCTCGATTTTTTTGTCCATGACCGGAAGCCAATGGGTAAACTGGCTTTCTTCAGCAGAATCAGATAATAATCGGTCCCCATTGGTTAGCAGCCAAAGTCACTCAAACAGGGCCGCCGTCCATGGTCCATGGCGATTGGTTGAATTAAATAGGAATAAACTGTTTAAATTTAAACTCTCTATGCATTGCGTGGCAAAAATCAGGGGTGCACAAATTACTTAATTAAATTGAATGCATTGATTTATAGGGAGCGAAGCTCCCTCTACGGCAATGGGACCCACCACGATCGACATGTTGTTCAGCTCGATTTTTTTGTCCATGACCGGAAGCCAATGGGTAAACTGGCTTTCTTCAGCAGAATCAGATAATAATCGGTCCCCATTGGTTAGCAGCCAAAGTCACTCAAACAGGGCCGCCGTCCATGGTTCATGGCGATTGGTTGAATTAAATAGGAATAAACTGTTTAAATTTAAACTCTCTATGCATTGCGTGGCAAAAATCAGGGGTGCACAAATTACTTAATTAAATTGAATGCATTGATTTATTTTCTATGCACCATAAATTACAAACTTGGCACTGTGTGAGTTATCGCATGTCCGTGCTTCCATGCCTCACACAATAAAGCGTGACGTCACGTAGCAGCGCGAGTCTCCGCCTATGAAGATTGCGTCACTATTTACAAATGATTGGCAGCGCAGCAGACGACAATTTGCTCTTCAGACTCTCACACTGCGGCGCCACTGTTCAGACCGGGTTGCACGATTGCGGACAAAAAAGCTTCGCTCCCCTTTCTGGGTTACACCCATTCATATTAGGGAGCGAAGCTCCCTCTACGGCAATGGGATCCACCACGATCGACATGTTGTTCAGCTCGATTTTTTTGTCCATGACCGGAAGCCAATGGGTAAACTGGCTTTCTTCAGCAGAATCAGATAATAATCGGTCCCCATTGGTTAGCAGCCAAAGTCACTCAAACAGGGCCGCCGTCCATGCTTCATGGCGATTGGTTGAATTAAATAGGAATAAACTGTTTAAATTTAAACTCTCTATGCATTGCGTGGCAAAAATCAGGGGTGCACAAATTACTTAATTAAATTGAATGCATTGATTTATTTTCTATGCACCATAAATTACAAACTTGGCACTGTGTGAGTTATCGCATGTCCGTGCTTCCATGCCTCACACAATAAACATGTGGGTGTGAAACAAGGTGATGTGATGAGCCCGACTCTGTTTAATCTCTTTATTAACGACATCCCCAACTTATTTGATTATAATGATGACCCTGTATATCTTGGTGACAGACCCATTAATTGTCTACAATACGCTGATGACCTTGTACTTTTATCTGAAAGCAAAGATGGTCTACAGAAATCTCTAGATAAACTTCATACATATTGTAAAACATGGAAATTAGAAGTAAACACCAGGAAAACAAAAGTAATTATATTTAATCCTACAGGACGGAGAATGGAAGAAAGGTTTATATTTGATGGTAATTTACTGGAGAATGTCAATACATATACATACTTGGGCATCAAAATGGCTAGTTCTGGGTGTTTTTCTCATGCGATTAATGAACTGCGAGATAAAAGTATGAAAGCCATGTTTAAACTTAAGAAATGTTGCAGTGGAATTAATACAAAACCACATATAATGACAAAAATGTACGATCAATTGATCAAACCTATAAGTACCTATGGCGCAGAAGTATGGGGTCTAGACAATTTTAAGGTTAAAATGGATAAAATGAGCCAAACCAGATGCGTTGAAGCAAAATATGAATCCCTCTCTGTAGAGAAATTGCATACCAGTTTTTGTAAATATGTCTTGGGAGTCCATCGAAAAACGAGTAACTGTGCTGTGTATGGCGAACTAGGAAGAAAACCCCTATATTTTGATATTATAAAAAGTGTTATGAAATACTGGATAAGACTCAAGGATTCCCCTCCTGATTCTTTACTGAATATAGCCTACCGAGAAAGTTTGTCATTGGCAGAACAAGGAGTACATTCATGGGCATATCACTTCAAAGAATTGTTAAAACACTACAACCTAGCCCATAAGATTGAAAAAGATGATGATAGTATCACAGTTGGCGATGTCATAACTAAAATGGAAGATGAATTTTACCAAGTTTGGGACCAGAAAATAGAAAACAATAGTAAACTAGATGTGTTTAGGACAACACACAAAAATTTTGGTTATGAAGAGTACTTGAATATAATAAAAATCTTTAATTGGAGGAGAGCATTAACACAATTAAGACTGTCAGCACATAAACTGATGATTGAGAGAGGACGATATAAAAAAATTGATAGGTCAGAAAGAAAATGTATTGTGTGTAATAATGGAGAAATTGAAGACGAAATACACTTTATTCTAAAATGTGGGTACTATAGAGAATTGCGAGAGAAGCTTTTGGGACCATATATTGATAAGTACAAACATGGAAATGCTCAAGCAGGGACAGAAGCAATGTTTGCATATATACTTGGGAAAAGTGATATGAATACTCTAGGTAAATTTTGCTATGAAGCAAGTCAACTGAGACAGGAAAAGTTGGATGGTAAAAAATAGAAATAATGGTGCAAAGACTTGGCCCATTAGATATTAGCCATTAGTTAAAAGCAATAGGCTTATATTTATTTATATTATGTTGTTAGACCGAAGTATTCAATTAGTCCCGATTACATTTTCTTTCTTGTGGTGCTGTTTCACTTATTTTTCAAACACGTTTATTTATATGTGTGGTGCTGTCTTTTTTTTTTTTTTTTTTTTTTTTAATTATTATTTTATTCTACGCAGCTGGATATTAATACCTCGATGTAACTACCAGCTGTATGAATGTATGTTGCTATTGCCCACAGAGGGCGCTATTTGCAATAAATCAATTGAATAAAGCGTGACGTCACGTAGCAGCGCGAGTCTCCACCTTTGAAGATTGCGTCACTATTTACAAATGATTGGCAGCGCAGCAGACAACAATTTGCTTCAGACTCTCACACTGCGGCGCCACCGTTCAGACCGGGTTGCACGATTGCGGACAAAAAAGGCAGAGGCAGAGCCCTAAATTTAAGGTAAAAGTTCTTTTATTGAGCACCCAAATTGAAGTCGATTATTAAAACAAGTCAGGAATGATGTATGTAAAAAGAAAAAGTGAAAAACCTACACAAAAGTTTGGGAGAATGCAATGTAAACAAACTTATTCATCAAACTGCTCATTGAGTCCCATTAAAAATAAAATAAAACATCAAATTCAATTCAAACTTGCGCTTCGCTCCCCTTTCTGGGTTACACCCATTCATATTAGGGAGCGAAGCTCCCTCTACGGTAATGGGACCCACCACGATCGACATGTTGTTCAGCTCGATTTTTTTGTCCATGACCGGAAGCCAATGGGTAAACTGGCTTTCTTCAGCAGAATTAGATAATAATCGGTCCCCATTGGTTAGCAGCCAAAGTCACTCAAACAGGGCCGCCGTCCATGCTTCATGGCGATTGGTTGAATTAAATAGGAATAAACTGTTTAAATTTAAACTTTCTATGCATTGCGTGGCAAAAATCAGGGGTGCACAAATTACTTAATTAAATTGAATGCATTGATTTATTTTCTATGCACCATAAATTACAAACTTGGCACTGTGTGAGTTATCGCATGTCCGTGCTTCCATGCCTCACACAATAAAGCGTGACGTCACGTAGCAGCGCGAGTCTCCGCCTATGAAGATTGCGTCACTATTTACAAATGATTGGCAGCGCAGCAGACGACAATTTGCTTCAGACTCTCACACTGCGGCGCCACTGTTCAGACCGGGTTGCACGATTGCGGACAAAAAAGCTTCGCTCCCCTTTCTGGGTTACACCCATTCATATTAGGGAGCGAAGCTCCCTCTACGGCAATGGGACCCACCACGATCGACATGTTGTTCAGCTCGATTTTTTTGTCCATGACCGGAAGCCAATGGGTAAACTGGCTTTCTTCAGCAGAATCAGATAATAATCGGTCCCCATTGGTTAGCAGCCAAAGTCACTCAAACAGGGCCGCCGTCCATGCTTCATGGCGATTGGTTGAATTAAATAGGAATAAACTGTTTAAATTTAAACTCTCTATGCATTGCGTGGCAAAAATCAGGGGTGCACAAATTACTTAATTAAATTGAATGCATTGATTTATTTTCCATGCACCATAAATTACAAACTTGGCACTGTGTGAGTTATCGCATGTCCGTGCTTCCATGCCTCACACAATAAAGCGTGACGTCACGTAGCAGCGTGAGTCTCCGCCTATGAAGATTGCGTCACTATTTACAAATGATTGGCAGCGCAGCAGACGACAATTTGCTTCAGACTCTCACACTGCGGCGCCACCGTTCAGACCGGGTTGCACGATTGCGGACAAAAAAGGCAGAGGCAGAGCCCTAAATTTAAGGTAAAAGTTCTTTTATTGAGCACCCAAATTGAAGTCGATTATTAAAACAAGTCAGGAATGATGTATGTAAAAAGCAAAAGTGAAAAACCTACACAAAAGTTAGGGAGAAGCTTTATTTTTATTTTTATTTAACCTCCGTCAAAACGTATACATTTTTTGTGATTATATACGTTTTTACGGAGGTTAAATAAAACATGTACACGGCCAAACCTTTTTCAGTTCATTTTATGACGTGCATACCTATAGTTGATGTCAGGTTTCACCTTAGATTCGAAATATATACCAATAAAAAATAAAATAAAATAAAACATCAAATTCAATTCAAACTTGCGCTTCGCTCCCCTTTCTGGGTTACACCCATTCATATTAGGGAGCGAAGCTCCCTCTACGGCAATGGGATCCACCACGATCGACATGTTGTTCAGCTCGATTTTTTTGTCCATGACCGGAAGCCAATGGGTAAACTGGCTTTCTTCAGCAGAATCAGATAATAATCGGTCCCCATTGGTTAGCAGCCAAAGTCACTCAAACAGGGCCGCCGTCCATGCTTCATGGCGATTGGTTGAATTAAATAGGAATAAACTGTTTAAATTTAAACTCTCTATGCATTGCGTGGCAAAAATCAGGGGTGCACAAATTACTTAATTAAATTGAATGCATTGATTTATTTTCTATGCACCATAAATTACAAACTTGGCACTGTGTGAGTTATCGAATGTCCGTGCTTCCATGCCTCACACAATAAAGCGTGACGTCACGTAGCAGCGCGAGTCTCCGCCTATGAAGATTGTGTCACTATTTACAAATGATTGGCAGCGCAGCAGACGACAATTTGCTTCAGACTCTCACACTGCGGCGCCACCGTTCAGACCGGGTTGCACAATTGCGGACAAAAAAGGCAGAGGCATAAAACATCAAATTCAATTCAAACTTGCGCTTCGCTCCCCTTTCTGGGTTACACCCATTCATATTATAAGCTTATTATAGGGAGCGAAGCTCCCTCTACGGTAATGGGACCCACCACGATCGACATGTTGTTCAGCTCGATTTTTTTGTCCATGACCGGAAGCCAATGGGTAAACTGGCTTTCTTCAGCAGAATCAGATAATAATCGGTCCCCATTGGTTAGCAACCAAAGTCACTCAAACAGGGCCGCCGTCCATGCTTCATGGCGATTGGTTGAATTAAATAGGAATAAACTGTTTAAATTTAAACTCTCTATGCATTGCGTGGCAAAAATCAGGGGTGCACAAATTACTTAATTAAATTGAATGCATTGATTTATTTTCTATGCACCATAAATTACAAACTTGGCACTGTGTGAGTTATCGAATGTCCGTGCTTCCATGCCTCACACAATAAAGCGTGACGTCACGTAGCAGCGCGAGTCTCCGCCTATGAAGATTGTGTCACTATTTACAAATGATTGGCAGCGCAGCAGACGACAATTTGCTTCAGACTCTCACACTGCGGCGCCACCGTTCAGACCGGGTTGCACAATTGCGGACAAAAAAGGCAGAGGCATAAAACATCAAATTCAATTCAAACTTGCGCTTCGCTCCCCTTTCTGGGTTACACCCATTCATATTATAAGCTTATTATAGGGAGCGAAGCTCCCTCTACGGTAATGGGACCCACCACGATCGACATGTTGTTCAGCTCGATTTTTTTGTCCATGACCGGAAGCCAATGGGTAAACTGGCTTTCTTCAGCAGAATCAGATAATAATCGGTCCCCATTGGTTAGCAACCAAAGTCACTCAAACAGGGCCGCCGTCCATGCTTCATGGCGATTGGTTGAATTAAATAGGAATAAACTGTTTAAATTTAAACTCTCTATGCATTGCGTGGCAAAAATCAGGGGTGCACAAATTACTTAATTAAATTGCATGCATTGATTTATTTTCTATGCACCATAAATTACAAACTTGGCACTGTGTGAGTTATCGCATGTCCGTGCTTCCATGCCTCACACAATAAAGCGTGACGTCACGTAGCAGCGCGAGTCTCCGCCTATGAAGATTGCGTCACTATTTACAAATGATTGGCAGCGCAGCAGACGACAATTTGCTTCAGACTCTCACACTGCGGCGCCACCGTTCAGACCGGGTTGCACGATTGCGGACAAAAAAGCTTCGCTCCCCTTTCTGGGTTACACCCATTCATATTAGGGAGCGAAGCTCCCTCTACGGCAATGGGACCCACCACGATCGACATGTTGTTCAGCTCGATTTTTTTGTCCATGACCGGAAGCCAATGGGTAAACTGGCTTTCTTCAGCAGAATCAGATAATAATCGGTCCCCATTGGTTAGCAGCCAAAGTCACTCAAACAGGGCCGCCGTCCATGCTTCATGGCGATTGGTTGAATTAAATAGGAATAAACTGTTTAAATTTAAACTCTCTATGCATTGCGTGGCAAAAATCAGGGGTGCACAAATTACTTAATTTAATTGAATGCATTGATTTATTTTCCATGCACCATAAATTACAAACTTGGCACTGTGTGAGTTATCGCATGTCCGTGCTTCCATGCCTCACACAATAAAGCGTGACGTCACGTAGCAGCGTGAGTCTCCGCCTATGAAGATTGCGTCACTATTTACAAATGATTGGCAGCGCAGCAGACGACAATTTGCTTCAGACTCTCACACTGCGGCGCCACCGTTCAGACCGGGTTGCACGATTGCGGACAAAAAAGGCAGAGGCAGAGCCCTAAATTTAAGGTAAAAGTTCTTTTATTGAGCACCCAAATTGAAGTCGATTATTAAAACAAGTCAGGAATGATGTATGTAAAAAGCAAAAGTGAAAAACCTACACAAAAGTTAGGGAGAAGCTTTATTTTTATTTTTATTTAACCTCCGTCAAAACGTATACATTTTTTGTGATTATATACGTTTTTACGGAGGTTAAATAAAACATGTACACGGCCAAACCTTTTTCAGTTCATTTTATGACGTGCATACCTATAGTTGATGTCAGGTTTCACCTTAGATTCGAAATATATACCAATAAAAAATAAAATAAAATAAAACATCAAATTCAATTCAAACTTGCGCTTCGCTCCCCTTTCTGGGTTACACCCATTCATATTAGGGAGCGAAGCTCCCTCTACGGCAATGGGATCCACCACGATCGACATGTTGTTCAGCTCGATTTTTTTGTCCATGACCGGAAGCCAATGGGTAAACTGGCTTTCTTCAGCAGAATCAGATAATAATCGGTCCCCATTGGTTAGCAGCCAAAGTCACTCAAACAGGGCCGCCGTCCATGCTTCATGGCGATTGGTTGAATTAAATAGGAATAAACTGTTTAAATTTAAACTCTCTATGCATTGCGTGGCAAAAATCAGGGGTGCACAAATTACTTAATTAAATTGAATGCATTGATTTATTTTCTATGCACCATAAATTACAAACTTGGCACTGTGTGAGTTATCGAATGTCCGTGCTTCCATGCCTCACACAATAAAGCGTGACGTCACGTAGCAGCGCGAGTCTCCGCCTATGAAGATTGTGTCACTATTTACAAATGATTGGCAGCGCAGCAGACGACAATTTGCTTCAGACTCTCACACTGCGGCGCCACCGTTCAGACCGGGTTGCACAATTGCGGACAAAAAAGGCAGAGGCATAAAACATCAAATTCAATTCAAACTTGCGCTTCGCTCCCCTTTCTGGGTTACACCCATTCATATTATAAGCTTATTATAGGGAGCGAAGCTCCCTCTACGGTAATGGGACCCACCACGATCGACATGTTGTTCAGCTCGATTTTTTTGTCCATGACCGGAAGCCAATGGGTAAACTGGCTTTCTTCAGCAGAATCAGATAATAATCGGTCCCCATTGGTTAGCAACCAAAGTCACTCAAACAGGGCCGCCGTCCATGCTTCATGGCGATTGGTTGAATTAAATAGGAATAAACTGTTTAAATTTAAACTCTCTATGCATTGCGTGGCAAAAATCAGGGGTGCACAAATTACTTAATTAAATTGCATGCATTGATTTATTTTCTATGCACCATAAATTACAAACTTGGCACTGTGTGAGTTATCGCATGTCCGTGCTTCCATGCCTCACACAATAAAGCGTGACGTCACGTAGCAGCGCGAGTCTCCGCCTATGAAGATTGCGTCACTATTTACAAATGATTGGCAGCGCAGCAGACGACAATTTGCTTCAGACTCTCACAATGCGGCGCCACCGTTCAGACCGGGTTGCACGATTGCGGACAAAAAAGCTTCGCTCCCCTTTCTGGGTTACACCCATTCATATTAATTAGGTAAGCAGCAGTAATCTGATTGGTCCACAGCCGAATAGCAAACGTGCACTATTTTGCCATAGTACAATAGTAAAACCAACCAAGTGGAGGAGACGAGTCAGCAGACTGGCCTCGTTCCCGCGGCGGATCACTCCGAGTGCTTGCACGAGGGGTGATCCGCCGCGGGAACGAGGCCAGTCTGCTGACGAGTCTCCTCCACGCGGCTGGTTTTACTTTTATCCAGTAATTATAACTGTAATTATATTTTCATCGTTAAATACAAAAAAAAGACAATCAAAAACAGTTTCAACGTTTATTTCATCAAACAAGACTTTGCATAGTTTTGCGTATGAATAACTGTAACGCAGGATCCAGTAATTGGGTCATTTGAAAACTACATGCTTGACGTGCGCCTACTACAAGAATTTAGGAGGAAAGTAGTTCTCAGTGACCTTTGCACTGTGGTGATACGGATTGACCTTTGCACTGTGGTGATATGGACAGGGTTATCAGCCAGTCTGTATCTTCCACCTTTTCTGGATGATACAATAGTAAAACCAGCCAAGTGGAGGAGACGAGTCAGCAGACTGGCCTCGTTCCCCCGGCGGATCACTCCGAGTGCTTGCACGAGGAGTGATCCGCCGCGGGAACGAGGCCAGTCTGCTGACGAGTCTCCTCCACGCGGCTGGTTTTACTTTTATCCAGTAATTATAGCTGTAATTATATTTTCATCGTTAAATACAAAAAAAAGACAATTAAAAACAGTTTCAACGTTTATTTCATCAAACAAGGCTTTGCATAGTGTTGCGTATGAATAACTGTAACGCAGGATCCAGTAATTGGGTCATTTGCAAACTACATGCTTGACGTGCGCCTACTACAAGAATTTAGAAGGAAAGTAGTTCTCATTGACCTTTGCACTGTGGTGATATGGACAGGGTTATCGCCCAGTCTGTATCTTTCACCTTTTCTGGATGATACAGCTATAATTACTGGATAAATGTCAATAGTACACAATGAGCAGTTCAGTGTTTTGCCACCAGGGGGTGTGGACAACTCATGAACTAGCAGACGATAATTTGTGCAGATGAGCAGGGCGGGGTCATGGAGCTAAAAAGATATGGTGCAAGAACAGAGGAAGATATAAAAAGGCTTATTGACGCAAAGGATGCCAAAAAAACTAAACAGACAATAGCATGGTCTGTGAAGACTTTTCGGGAGTATCTTTGTTAATTTTAGGCCTATAGGCCTAACTGAGCTTGATGGAAATTTTTGTATTTATTATTGTGACTGTGATACAAGCTAAAATTCCATATGTTATTATCAAAGTATAGACACACGGATTCTGCCGCTATAATTGTTAGTTATTTAATAGTTCAATTAAAGTATTTATCAAATGTTAGACCTGTCTTTGTTTGATGGTTTCACACTCTTTGCTTATATTATAAAATAAATATTTCATGTTGTGAAATTTAAAACAATGAAAGACATACTGATACACTGATGGCCTGTTGACAAAGTATAGCATGGCCATATTTAACCTCTATAACTGTCAGATTTGATAATAGATACCAGAAAAAGGAGACGAAAAGCAATATATGATGGTTTATTACTAAATTGCAGGTCAAGCAAGCCTTGTGAAGATGGCGATATCATCGATATGACAGACTGAAACTGGCGACAAAGCTATTGCAGGGCCAGATGTAACTCCCAAGAAACGCACTCGCTCAGGCAATGCACCCTTCTTCATAAGGGGGCAACCATTAGATATTCTTGGGGAGGGCTGGGTGTTTTTGTAAATAAATAATTTTGGGTGAGAAATTGGAAAAATAAATAAATTCTCCTCTTCATTGCCATAAATAAATAAAGTACTGCTTGAAAAGCTGGAAAAATATTTTAATGTTGCAGTGCAAACTATATTAATTCACTTCGATTTCAATTGACCAGTCAGAGCAACTGCAACAGTGAAAGGAATCTGCTGTTGTGGTGCTTGTGACCTTGCTTCATTTTAACCACTGTTTATAAATGTATAATAATGTTTCTGCCATCCTGTACCATCTAACCCATCAATGGTCATTTGCATGTACTCACAGTTACTGAAAGATTTGTGTTTGAATACTGATTATTACAATATGTTCACAAAGAATGACTTGTGCAGTGTTTTGGTCCAAACCTTATCGGCTAGTACTTGTGCAACATGCTCCCAGTAATCATGGTAATATATGAAATTAACTCGAACTACATGATGTATCAAAATATTGTATTGACATCCAAATGGAGAATATTAAATAGTGTTATACAAAACTTGAAACAAAATGATCTAGAAAGATCAGTGTTTCATAAAGAAAATGATAAAAAATAACTTCATTAATAAACAGGTGTGATACTAAAGTGTTTCAGTGTGAGAAACGCATTACAAGTCCTTCTAAAATAAGGACTGCTGAATTTCATCCCAGTACAAACAAGGTGGTGGTCATACAGCCACACTAACTACCCTAGATAGTAATTTGATTTAATCTATATACTACAGGTACAAATACAAAGCTATGGACGGCAGACGACCTGGTAGCATACCAGTACATGTTTCATATTTTTCGTAACAACTAAAGTTATAGATATGACTAGAAATTTTAACCAAATTGATGTGCCAGACAGCAACTCAACAAGCATAAATTGACTTTAAATAATAGAAATATATTGATCTATACTACAGCATAGATCATTGACGATCTATGACTACAGATACAAATACAAAATGATGGACGGCAAACAGTAACACTTTTACACTAGTAGTACATTATTTGTAACAAACAAAATATCTAACTACAAATGTCACCAGGTTTGAGGTATCTGCAGGAAAAGTGTTCTGGGTACCCCAGCTTTTCTGCAAAGCTGACAATGGTGTGTCGGTAAAGAAAGAAAGAAAAAAAACTAGTTCCCTCACTTCAAATTGTTGAAGGAAAAACTGTCTTACCCATGCCATCAGTCCAGTTCTTATGGAATAATTATAAAAGTGCATGACACCACAGGACAAGTGCTTTTAAATTTTCACTAGTCCTAGAATGGAATTTTACTTGTTCCAGACAATAGGACAGATGAATTGGTGAGCCGTGGTATAAAACTGATTACATTCACAGTGCTGAAGGTACAGACCATGTATACTCAAAGGCGAACATGACTTTTTTCTAATCTGTCCGAAGGCAATATTCTACATCTCTTCACTGATGTAACTGCTAAAAAAGGTTTACTCATGTTTGAACAACCCTATGCGTCCCCATAGAATGCTACAAACTGTCTCTAAACCTGGTCAAAATGGCACCTGAATGACACCTGTATCACAAATAGGCATACAAGTGTGTGTGTGTGTGTGTGTCCAAAGAGTAGTCAAAGTAAAACACATGGGCCTATTGTAAAAGTGATCATTGCTGATGGTGTGTTCCAGAGATCAATCATAAAATTGGACAGGTGTTATAGAACATCATTGATGATTAAATGAAGATATCTCCGATTATATGTATTATTAATAGGTATATGCATTTTGATGAGTGTGCATGTATATTACTGTACTATACTGACTTTGGAGTATTATAAAGCTTTATTGTACATTGCATCAGTTAATATACAATTAAAGCTTATTCTATGCATGAAATTTAAAGTGTATCAGTGATGATAACAAGATCTGTTGGAAAGCATACTTGCCCAGATATTTTAAAAGGATTGGAAGCCCTTTAAATATTGCATTTAACTTCATATTGAAATATCAATTTAAAAAGTGTTAGTATTTCAATATACTCAAATGTCTATTAATATGGTTCATACAGGCACTGCCAGTAAAATTTAAAAGCTGTCTTGAACTCTTTCATTGTTGGAAGATCATAATCCACAAAAGTTGCAATTTATTCTTGTTCTCAGCACTGACTTTAAATATTGATCTATCTTAATGTTTGTTCACATTATGGCCACGTACATAATGGGAAAAGCTATTGATATGATCAGTGATCTTGTAACAGCAATAATGAGTTGCAAAAAAAAAAGTTTGCCAGATTTCCATGGGAAACAAATAAAATCTTACCATGGAAGGTGGAAAAAATTAATTGAGGTGGTACTGTGTAAGAAAAATAAAAACACCCAGCCCCCCCCCCCCCCCCCCCAAGAATATCTAATGGTTGCCCCCTCAATAAATTGGTAGGCCTAAATTAAAGATTTTTAAAATGTTTTGATCAACCGTGAACAGGAGTTCGTGTCCGTTCGTATCTTTGAACAAAAATGACGCCTGCACAATGAATATTCGTAAACATCATGTTTACTTCTGTGTTTAAAATATGTACACGATTTTGGTGCAAAGTTGTGGCCTGAATCAACGGCTTTGGTCAGCATACGGAGTGATCGAGTCCGCTATTTTTCATAAAAATCCGCAGATTAGGCTGCAACAATAATTTGCATGATTTACATATACAAAATTGATGTTTTAGATGTTGTAAAAATATTTAAATTGTTCTCAAAAGATTCTTTACAACAGGGCCAAAGGATATTGATATTTTATACCTATTTTACATTAGATTTCCGAGAGTCTTTCGGTTGTGGGAGCAATTTTTTTTTCTCATAATTGCAGGCTACATATATTTTTCCACTTTTCCGATCAGGCCGGTGACCAGCGACTGGTAATGTCAACATGTCGCCTTTTTTTTTTTCTTTTCTACCTTTATATTGCCTTTTCAACAATGAAAGTACGTGTATGAAAGGAAGTTCGTGAACTCCATGACCATATAGCCGCCAGTCAATAGCTTTACCTAGCGTGCTCTAGAGCACTATGTGTAGCTCTTAGGTGTCAACATGATCGGATAGGAGTTAACCACACTGTTCATTTATATACCAGTTGTTCCTAACTCCCAGATCACGCTGGGATAGCTGTTGACTTAGTTATGAGAAGTAGTTGATTACAAACAGAACAGCAGCACTGCTGAAGTGTTTCAACGTCAGTGCCTTCTTTGGTATGGCAATTCCCAGACTCAGTATATCAATTTTTATGTTGACAGTGTGGATCAACCAAAAGCTTTTGTTCTTATGAGTTTCATCTTTACTCTTACAAATCTTTTACAGATGTCCATGGCGAATCTGGTGTAACAGTTGAACCACTGTCAAAGTGTCAAGAGGGCTCAGTTACCTCGGACAGATCAGATCAGCTGTCTACTGGAGCTACCAGCCCAACAGACAAGCAGTGTTTGGATGTTGTTGGAAGTGCAGACCAAAAAGTTTATCCACAGGAATATTCAAATAATGTCCATTCACCCACCTGTACTTGCCCAATCAAAGGCAATGCGGAAAAATGTCTGATGACATCGGCATGATTATCAACAGTGCGATGCATTCTACGGAGGTAGAAACGGCTATCAAAAGTATGACACCGCAGCAAAAACTTTATTTCATAGAGAATCATTTCAAGCCATCTCCGATCTACATTTTTCCATCCGGATTTATGAAAGGCTGTCAAAGATCATTTCGATATAGCTGACTGGCCAAATTCCCCTGACTTGTCTATAGCCGCACATTGGATGGTGTCTTAATAAAGAATAGCGGGACTCCGATTAATGTACCTTTCACAAAGTGGGTCAAATCAAGCGAGATGTTTGGAGTCAACAAGGGGCATGGAGCAAAACGCTATCACCTAGATGCAATACAGGACATGAAAAAATTTGTGACGGGGATAACAAAACCAGAGGCAACCTTACCAGTGCAGCTTGATGAGGCCATATTTTAAACAAACTGAAGAAAACCGACTTATCAGTATCAAGCTAGCAGAGGCGATATTATTTTGTGGCCGTCAGTGTATTGCTTTGCGCAGAGATCATGAAGCAGTGGCAGCCCAGGCAATTTTCTTGCCCTGTTGAAGCAGATGGCTAATTCTGACGAGTTGCTCCACAAGAACCTATAAGCTCCTCACAAAAAAATCACCACATACCTTTCGCCTAGGATTCAGAATGAGCTTATTGATATTATTGGTCACACACAAATCCAGGAAAACATACTTCAGGAGGTCAGAGAAGCAATATTCTATGCTATCCTGGCTGATGAAGTCACCAGTCATAACACAGAGCAGATGGCTTTCTGCTTCAGATTTGTTGATAAAAATCACTTGATTAGAGAAGAATTTTAGACTTCCTTTCCCAGGAACTAACCACTGAAATATCACAAGCTATCTTGGAAGCTTTAAGGAAATACAATTTACCTGTGGAAGATATGAGAGGTCAAGAATACGATGGGCTGCGGTTATGTCAAGTGACAATATGGGTGTGCAAGGCCGTTTAAGGCAGGAGGCACCACTTGCTTTATACATACACTGTCCAGGACACTGCCTTAATCTGGTAATAAGTCACTCTTGCTCTTTAACCCTGATCGAAACATGATGGATAAATTAAACTTGGTAGACACTCACCTAAAGTATATCCCCAGTAAGTTTGAAGATCTGCAGACTGACAATTTTGTACAAGTCGAAAATATGAAATGTGAATGATAATGATGGTTGATGGACAACAGATGACACACTGCCAACAATGGATGACTAACCATCCTATGAGCTGACAAGTCAGATGAGCTCAAAATCACATACAACACACTTTTTTTTTTCAATTTCACATTTTTTATTTTGCATTCCCAATCAACACTTTGTGGTCATCAGTGCCACATCACAGTCCAGCCCCTCTGCATCCACCCTTGTGCTAGTAGGGGTGCTATGTATTTTCTCCAGTGACAAACATATGCACTGTCTGGTCAGAGTGGACCATTCTGCTGGCCCTGTCCAAGCCTACCACTGCAGCAAGCCTATAGGCATCAAACTTTGAGTACAGCACAGTACAGGTCACATAGTCATTCTTATGTCTGGTTTTAGGATCCAAGATCATGTTGCACAGTTCTCGGTAAAAGTGTGGGTAAAGAGGCAGATCGTAGAATATGATGTGTTTGACACCTCGGATTCTAAATCTGAAAATAAGACAATAGTCTGTGTCACATATACATGTATCTGAAGTACCCAATCTTGCCACGAATCAAAAATGTTTATATACCTAAATTGTGGTGCTTTCTTTCCTGTGAATACGTCATTTAATTTTGTACAGTAAACCCCCCATTAGCGTGCACCTCTCTGCAGTGGCCACTTGCTTACAATGGACACTTTTCTTCCACCCCCTTTGATTTGATTTTCTTATTACCTACATGTTAATGGAACCTCTCTGCATGGGGCATCTCCCTACCATGGGCAGCGGGCACCTTAAATGTATACCAAAATGTGCTGTAGTGAGTACTTTTAACCCCCCCCCCCCCAAAAAAGAAAGAAAATCAGTGACGTATATCTATTTGGATTATTTTCTTCTCAAAATGTCACTTTTGCACCAGTGCTCATCCCCTTAGCCAGGTTCTTCACCCCATACAGTGTAATCTCCTCACCATATCAAACAGTGCAGTATAGCCCAGTAGGTATATTCAAAGCATCAGTTTTCTGATGAAACATTGATTCCCTTGACACCTCTGTGGACTAACACCAAGATTACGTACCAAAAGGGAGAGCGAGACTTAACATGTGACTTGTCTGAAACAATAACTACGTGGTTGAGTGCCATCTGAGTGATTTGCTCAAGGTTACAGCGAAATACTTTGATGCTCATCATTTTAACCTACATATATGGCTCATTTAATCTAATTACAAGACATTAAAGCCAGAAAGCCTAACGAGAGAAAGAGAAAGAATGAAGCTGATGAGGTGTCCATCAGCTGGACCTAAACGACAACAGACAATAGCAAAAGACCACATGCCAAGTGCACGGATATGGACCATATGCAAACTTGGATACGTTTGATGTTAACTCTAATGTGTTCACTTCTTTTCTATGTATGTGTAAACAATGCAGAAAACACCAGCTGAACACATGGCCAGAAGTCACTTTGATATCAAAATCAAATCTGCCTTTTTGCAATTTCAAATTTCTGTGATCTCCAAACTCACCCGATCACAACTTCAGAGCATTAATTTCCCAAGATGTATTTTTAGTAGCCCACAGGACAAATGCTTTGAAATTTTTACTTGCCCTGACTGGGGTTTTGCTTGTCCCGTACAATAAGACATGCAAATTGGTGAGGAAATTGTAGTAAGGACTATCAAGATGGCATCCCAACATCATAAGCTTTCCTTGGCACAGAATGGCCATGATGAGCCCTATTCACACCAAGGAAAGTTGTTCTGACCAGGAAAGGGCTAACTCACAGTTGATGACCTAGTTTTAGGAGCACTGGACTTTGTCCAGCCCCACAGTTGGCAACTAAAAATTTTAGTTTTCTGAACGAGATTTGTATAGAAGGAAAAGTAAGTTTGCATGAAAGGCTAGTAAAATTCAAAAAACTACTAGCCCCAAGGACTACGGCATGATAAAAAGAAATACAGAGCACTGCATATTAGAAGCAGAATTCAGCCTGCTTACATGTATGTGAACTTCTCCACTCAATCAAAAGGAGATACTACAGAACCATACCTTTTATAAAAGTGAGCTCTTTCTGTGTACAACATGAATTGAGCCTTTCCATGGTAAAACAGATTTCTGGATCGTGAGATAGTTTTATCACCGGAATACCTGAAGAAGACAAGCAATATTACTGGTGACATATTCACAATTTATAGTTTATCTGCCTTGATTTTGAGGGTATGTGAGTAACCATGCCAACACCTTCTCCACAGCATGTCTAAACAACCTGTGCTTGGATTTCACACAATGGGAGATAATTAAAGGTATTTGCTGGTTATCTTGGATTTATATATCCCATTAGAAAGACTTTTCCATTAACATGAGAGATTAAATCAAGATAGCATTCTCTAAAATGCATTAAATTCCCTCACCTATATGTTGACGAACATACTCATGATCATGGATATATTTGCTGGGAGAGGTGCTTGCAGGACTTGCAATTCAAATCAATTGAAAATTTGATCAAAATAAGTTCATACGTGTACAAATGTCCTTGGTACAGCTGTTTATTAAGTATGTGTTGCATCACTCATTTATTTCCGATGTTTTGCAACTTACAATGCAACATACTGTAAATTGCTGTATTTTTGCTTGTACAAATTTTCACATTTCACTGTACTTTTAATTTCCCTGTTTTGGACATAATTTCTGTTCAAGCAATGTTATAACACTATTTCTCTGTGTTTTTATTTTCGCAGTTTTTTGCCATCAGTGAAATAAGCAAAAAAAAAAAAAAAGAGTACAAAATTAAAGCAGTTTACAGTAGTGAAGTAAAACAAAACTTTTTTGCACCAGAAACAATATTGCCATATTTTTATGATGCAAATGAATCCTGGAGTGACACAGCGGATACAGCACATGGCATAAAAGAGCAAATTGTTGCCTGATGTTCATGCACAGGTTGAGGCCAGGAGAGAGCTGTCCAAGAGTGCAGCCCATCTGGCTCAGTCATGCAGGTCTTAATTGATAATCAAGGACTATACATGTACAGTGATCCCCCTCTTATAAGGCCCCTCTAACCAGAGGCCACCCCTCTTGCATTGCAAGGCCAGCATTCTTATGCAGCAAGTATGGTATTTCCATTATATTATCCCCCTCTAGAGAGGCTCCCTTTCTTATAAGGCCACTTTTTGACTGCATTTCAGGTGGCCTTATGAGAGAGGTTCCACTGTATTAGGAAAATTTCTATGAACTTATTTTGATAGAATTCCCCAATGGCTGTGAATGACAAGAGTACACAAGCCCAAAGGACCTCTCTGTCTGTCTGTCTGTCTGTCTGTATGCATGCATGCATGCATGTATGTATGTATGTATGTTTGTATGTGTACAGTATGTATGTGTGTATGTATATACAGTTAATGTAGCTTTCAATTAACAGCATTTTATGTCCAACTCGACCTACAACATCAACTATGTGATTTTCTGCTTTTGGTTCAACACAAACTTTTCTACCCAAAATATTTGTAAACCATGAAGAAACCCTGGTCAAAATGTTATTGTGGTGTGGCAGAAAATGCCCCTGGTTTACAACATGTTCATGAATAAACAAGAAATGAAAACAAAAAAGGGGCTATGTTAAAAAATCTACCTTCAGATTAATGTACTGTGCCAGTTTTTGCAAGGAAATTACTGCTGAGTGAAAGCCAGGTAATTAATGAGATGAAAATTACACTTACTCGCATATCAGTACATTGTTTAATTCTTCCTTCTTGAAATAATTTCTCAGGCATACATAGTCAAAATAAGATGGTACAAAGACCAGAGTCTGAGACATGACCGGGTCCTTGTGTCTTGGTAGAACCTGCAATAACAGTGTGATCCTTTGTACTTGTACATTGTCTTTTACTAAGTAAAGTACACAGAAAATAAAAGGGAAACACTCCTGCAAAAGAGGCTTTGGGACTGAATAAAAGCATCTATAGGAAACACTGTAACCGTTATACTGATAAATATAAACAGCTTTGTGTCCATCACTATCAAATGTACATGTATGACTTAGAAATGCTAGAAGTATTATTCCACAATCATGATACAACTTATCTTTTTACAATAACCCATGTGCAAGTATACAAGAACAATGGCTTAATTGGCCTGTTAATATCTGAATACACAAGTCACGTCCCAATGGTCTTGCCTGATGTCCTGCAAGGGTGTGGGTATTTTACAAAGAAATACACTAGGAACATGTACATTTTCCCTGAAAACTGACCACAGAAACCAGGGATACACTTTGTATGACAAAATGCTGAAAAGAAAGTTTTTCAGTCACACTTAGCGCTTTACATACTTAAATAATGAAATGCCCAGTCAATGGTGGAATACATACTTTATTCAAATTTATCAAAGTTTGCAGGACTTTCTATTGTTCTTCATGAATACTGAAGAAGTCCCTAAGTTACAGTGGGGCTACTATCTGGAACTTGATGAGCTAAGACAAGGGCTAGTGGCCGCAATGGAAGAGGTTTAGAGTTCTACCGGTTTCGTACTTGTGTACTCGTCAGGAACTGAAGGTTTAACCGTTTTGGGGCCCGTATTTATAGGCGCGCGTAATTATCCGTCATCACGTCATATACATGAATTGTTATGACGTGGAGACGGGACGTGCCTTGGCTATGGTATGGTTACCACGGCCTTTGAATTCCAAAGAAACGTTCGGAAAAACAGTGATCCTCCAAATAAGGAGAGGTCAATAAGTGTACCAACTAGGTAGTTTGATACAACGTTGTATTGGGCTTGAAAATCCAGTCGGACCATTGTCCACTGGATGCCCTGAATAGGGGCAATTAGAAATCAACTGGTGTTGTTTCTTAGGTATTTAGTTACGATTAACCTGCTTGCCATGTACACAGGTGTGTCAATGGCCAGAGCTGAGGATAATAGCATGGACAAATGAGCTGCGACAGTAAAAATTTAGCATTAGACAAGGCAAGGGCTCATTTGCCCATGATATTGAGGCCGAATGGCTCAATGGAACGAAGCTGGTGCATCCAATGTTTTTCTCTCTCTAATCGAAGTAGTCTACTTCGATTTAGACGAGGAGGGGTGCGGATGTACTCTAGAATATGGACTGTAATGTTGAGTCCATCGTGATCCGCTTGGGCAAAGTGTCTGCCCAATGGTTGGTCTGTGTTCCGGTTGCTGATGTAACGGAAATGTTCCCGAAGTCTGTCACGTAAGGGGCGTTTAGTTTGTCCCACATACTGTTTATCACACAAGTCACACGTGAGGAGATAGATGAGATTTGAACTCTCACAACAACCTCCCTGTGGGACAGAATAAGATCTGCCTGTTTGTGTGCTTGTGGCTCGTCCGGTGGTTACTAGGCGAGTGCAGTACTTGCAATTAGTACGTTCGCATGAATTCGTATGTTTCCTACCCGAGATCGCTGGGTTGTGATCTGGGTTTGGGTTGTATCTGATCCTCGACTGGACCAGCATGTCTTGGATGTTCATTGTGCGTTTGAAGCCAATCTTGACTTCCTTATTAGCCAACACTGCTGCATGGCGTGAAGGCTCTAGAATTTTCCAATTGTCTTGGATAATTCGTTTTACTGGGGGAAGGGATGGGTTGTATCTCGTGACCAGAAAGAAGTTTTGCTGATCTGTGATTTCCTGTTCTGGCTGGGGTGCCAGTAGCTGTGCTCTGTTCAAGACATCCACTTTTGCTTTGGATTCCTCTAACAGTTCTATGGGGTAGCCTCTGAGCTGATAAAAATTGAGGATTTTTCGAGCATTGTCCTCAAAATCTTCAGGCCTAGAGCAAATGCGCTTGACCCTTAGAAGTTGACTATAGGGACCCCCTGTGATAGAATGTTTCGGGTGTGCTGACCTATAGTGTAGATACATGTGTGTATCTGTGGGTTTCACATAGAGAGTACTGTATGCTCTCCGTTGTGAGTCTAGCTTGACAGTGGTGTCAAGGAAGTTTATATCTGTACGGGAATGTTCTGCAGTGAACTTAATCGTCGGATGGCAGGAGTTCAAGTGTGTGATGAACTCCTGTAACCTGACATCTCCATATGTCCATATACAGAAGATGTCATCAATGAATCTCCACCACACAAGAGGTTGTAGTGGAAATTTAAGGAGGTGGTTTTGTTCCAGCTCGGCCATGAAAAGGTTGGCAAAAGATGGGGCTACTCGAGTCCCCATGGCCGTCCCTGAAATTTGTAAGTAGTGCTCCCCATTGAACTCAAAGTTGTTGCAGGTTAAAACTAATCTTAGCAAATGGATTAGTTCTGTGATGCTAGGTTTGTCTTGGGGGTCCCTGTTGTGTAACAGAGCTCTGGCTGCACTACGTAAGCCTTCGGAGGTAGGAATATTGGTGTACAGGGACTGTACATCCAAAGTGACCAGAAGTGTGTTTTCTGGTAGTGGTTCTAACGCTTCAATTTTCTTTATGAAGTCTGTGGTATCTTTGATGAAACTGGGAACAGTTTTCACTATGGGTTTAAGAAAGAAGTCCACATATGCAGAAATTCTTTCTGTGGGGCATTCATTTGCACTTAGGATGGGGCGACCTGGTGGTGGTAGGACCCCTTTGTGTATTTTAGGCAGGAGATATAAACTGGGAACTCGTGGTTCTGAGATGTACAAATAATTGTACAACTTAGAATTTATGCTATTATTTTGTAGCATGTCTTTGAGTGCCATCAGTATTTTTTCATTGTGCAATGGGGTCAGGTTTGACTCCATTTTAGCATAGTGGTCTTTATTAGATAAAAGTTTTTTTGCTTCGGCAATGTAATCAGAAGTGTTCTGTATAACAATGGCCGAACCTTTATCTGCTTTCTTAATCACTATGTGTTGGTTGGTCTTAAGTTGTTTAAGACCTAATCTTTCATCCCTTGTCAGATTGTCTGACTTAGGGATGCGCGGTTGGAACTTTGCCAAATCATGTTTCACCGATCTACAAAATGCTTCAAGACTGGGATCTGCTAGATCCGCCTCTGTGGGTGTGAATGAGCTTGGTATTTTGAATTCACAGTGAAGTGGACTGCTATTTTGTTCATGATTTGGAAGAATGGAAGTTTCTTGTACCCTCTCTGTGTTAGTGGGGGTTTGAGTCTCTGAAATGTTATGAAAAAAACATTTGAGTTTCAGAGTTCTAAAGAATCTTTCAAAATCTGAGTTTATTTCACCCATGTCAGGTTCTCTTGGTGTGGGACTAAAGTTTAGACCTTTTTTGAGAACATTTATTTCTGATTCTGAAAGTGTGTAGTCAGATAAATTGACTACTGTGTTGTTGGGGACTAAAACATCATTTAGGACCCTGTTCACATTATTTGAATTGTTCAAACTGAAGCAATGTATGTAATTAACTTTACTCTCAGAGTGAATGTTAAAAGGCTGTTTGACTGTGGCACTTACCAGAGGCAAAGAAGTGTCCTGGTGAGTTGAGTTGCCTGCGTGGCATTCTTTTAAAGTGTCCTGTGCAGCCACGGGTGTGGGAACAGTTTTTGAAAAGTTCTTGGGTTTTGAACTTGAAATATCAATGTCAAACTTGAAACATGAACTTGCAGAAACTTCCAATGATGAACCAACACAACAATAGTTATTGTCACTGTTCAATGAGTGATCGGTTAATATCTCCTGGACCCGCGACCTTTGCCTCGTCCATGTTGACGGGAGGTGTTGCTGCGGTTGTTGTTTTTCGCCAGACTTTCCAACAGTGTAGTGAGGGCGTCTGTTTGACTCCGACTCAATGAGAAGTTCGGAGATCCCCTGGGAAGAGACCTGTTTCTGTTGCCCCTGTTTTGGGGGGAACGGCTCCTTTCCCTCTGTCTCTGGGGTTGGTAAACTTTCCTCCGTTTGGTTGCCGTGCGGTTGGTGCTCGGTTGGTCTGTTCGGTTTGAGACCCGGGGGTTCCCCGATCCCTGGGTGCGAGTGGGAGTGTCTGCTCGCCGCATCGCCCCAATGGCCAGAAAATGGTGATCTATGTCCGCATTTTGATGTTGTTCTTTTTTCCGTATCAGATTTTGTAGTTTTTTCTCTTGTCGTATGACAATTGAGGCCTTCTCCTTGCCGACAAGTGTGGTCAAGAGAGAGGTCGCAATCTTAAGGCCTTGTTTATCCGGGCCATAGCAGTATTGCAAATTGCCCAGTTCATTAGTACTGATCGTATCTTGTGGACCTAACATTTGTCGTTGAATGTCCCGAAGCAATTTAAGCTGAGCTATTGCGGCTGCAGCTGCAGTTTTTTTCCACTGTTCCATGAATTTACGTGGTGGGATTACCCCTTGGGGGAACCTGGGTTTATAATTAAGGTCCTCAGGTATCACCTCATTATTTATGCAGTTTGTGTAAAACGCAATTCTGGATTGTGTTTTGGCTACTTTTAATAGTGCTCTCCGGCAGCTGCGGAAGGTAGAAATTGCTTTTTCTGGTATTTGTTGCTCGGCACGTCTGTCGGAACTCGGTTCGCGACTTTGGTTTCGTGAGGGAGGTTGTAGGGACGGAGAATTGTTCCTGCCGTCACGCGTTTCCCTTTGGGAATCATGCCTGGCTCGCTTTCTGGGTTGTCGAGCTTGTTGTGGATCTGGGTCAGATTGCCCGGATGTTGAAGATGACGTCACGATGAGGGATATCCCCTTTGCTATGTTGTCAGCCAACGCGGAAGTCCGCAGTTGGTCACGCTGTATATCCTCATCAGCTAAATCATTCCAGGAGGTGTTAGACCTGCGTGGAGAAGTATTAGGTGTTATAAAGTTCGTAGGGACAGACTGGATAGTGTTCGTAATGGTTGTCGTGGCCTGATTGGGCGCAGACGAAGCCGTAGTTTCCACAGTGTTTGTGGGAGACGGTGAATCAACACGGAATTCCTCCATGTTTGATGTGAGTCGCTCCAATTCAACCTCTGTGCGCTCTGTACCTCCAGCCATTGTGGCCGAGACGGAAATAAATGAGCTAAGACAAGGGCTAGTGGCCGCAATGGAAGAGGTTTAGAGTTCTACCGGTTTCGTACTTGTGTACTCGTCAGGAACTGAAGGTTTAACCGTTTTGGGGCCCGTATTTATAGGCGCGCGTAATTATCCGTCATCACGTCATATACATGAATTGTTATGACGTGGAGACGGGACGTGCCTTGGCTATGGTATGGTTACCACGGCCTTTGAATTCCAAAGAAACGTTCGGAAAAACAGTGATCCTCCAAATAAGGAGAGGTCAATAAGTGTACCAACTAGGTAGTTTGATACAACGTTGTATTGGGCTTGAAAATCCAGTCGGACCATTGTCCACTGGATGCCCTGAATAGGGGCAATTAGAAATCAACTGGTGTTGTTTCTTAGGTATTTAGTTACGATTAACCTGCTTGCCATGTACACAGGTGTGTCAATGGCCAGAGCTGAGGATAATAGCATGGACAAATGAGCTGCGACAGTAAAAATTTAGCATTAGACAAGGCAAGGGCTCATTTGCCCATGATATTGAGGCCGAATGGCTCAATGGAACGAAGCTGGTGCATCCAATGTTTTTCTCTCTCTAATCGAAGTAGTCTACTTCGATTTAGACGAGGAGGGGTGCGGATGTACTCTAGAATATGGACTGTAATGTTGAGTCCATCGTGATCCGCTTGGGCAAAGTGTCTGCCCAATGGTTGGTCTGTGTTCCGGTTGCTGATGTAACGGAAATGTTCCCGAAGTCTGTCACGTAAGGGGCGTTTAGTTTGTCCCACATACTGTTTATCACACAAGTCACACGTGAGGAGATAGATGAGATTTGAACTCTCACAACAACCTCCCTGTGGGACAGAATAAGATCTGCCTGTTTGTGTGCTTGTGGCTCGTCCGGTGGTTACTAGGCGAGTGCAGTACTTGCAATTAGTACGTTCGCATGAATTCGTATGTTTCCTACCCGAGATCGCTGGGTTGTGATCTGGGTTTGGGTTGTATCTGATCCTCGACTGGACCAGCATGTCTTGGATGTTCATTGTGCGTTTGAAGCCAATCTTGACTTCCTTATTAGCCAACACTGCTGCATGGCGTGAAGGCTCTAGAATTTTCCAATTGTCTTGGATAATTCGTTTTACTGGGGGAAGGGATGGGTTGTATCTCGTGACCAGAAAGAAGTTTTGCTGATCTGTGATTTCCTGTTCTGGCTGGGGTGCCAGTAGCTGTGCTCTGTTCAAGACATCCACTTTTGCTTTGGATTCCTCTAACAGTTCTATGGGGTAGCCTCTGAGCTGATAAAAATTGAGGATTTTTCGAGCATTGTCCTCAAAATCTTCAGGCCTAGAGCAAATGCGCTTGACCCTTAGAAGTTGACTATAGGGACCCCCTGTGATAGAATGTTTCGGGTGTGCTGACCTATAGTGTAGATACATGTGTGTATCTGTGGGTTTCACATAGAGAGTACTGTATGCTCTCCGTTGTGAGTCTAGCTTGACAGTGGTGTCAAGGAAGTTTATATCTGTACGGGAATGTTCTGCAGTGAACTTAATCGTCGGATGGCAGGAGTTCAAGTGTGTGATGAACTCCTGTAACCTGACATCTCCATATGTCCATATACAGAAGATGTCATCAATGAATCTCCACCACACAAGAGGTTGTAGTGGAAATTTAAGGAGGTGGTTTTGTTCCAGCTCGGCCATGAAAAGGTTGGCAAAAGATGGGGCTACTCGAGTCCCCATGGCCGTCCCTGAAATTTGTAAGTAGTGCTCCCCATTGAACTCAAAGTTGTTGCAGGTTAAAACTAATCTTAGCAAATGGATTAGTTCTGTGATGCTAGGTTTGTCTTGGGGGTCCCTGTTGTGTAACAGAGCTCTGGCTGCACTACGTAAGCCTTCGGAGGTAGGAATATTGGTGTACAGGGACTGTACATCCAAAGTGACCAGAAGTGTGTTTTCTGGTAGTGGTTCTAACGCTTCAATTTTCTTTATGAAGTCTGTGGTATCTTTGATGAAACTGGGAACAGTTTTCACTATGGGTTTAAGAAAGAAGTCCACATATGCAGAAATTCTTTCTGTGGGGCATTCATTTGCACTTAGGATGGGGCGACCTGGTGGTGGTAGGACCCCTTTGTGTATTTTAGGCAGGAGATATAAACTGGGAACTCGTGGTTCTGAGATGTACAAATAATTGTACAACTTAGAATTTATGCTATTATTTTGTAGCATGTCTTTGAGTGCCATCAGTATTTTTTCATTGTGCAATGGGGTCAGGTTTGACTCCATTTTAGCATAGTGGTCTTTATTAGATAAAAGTTTTTTTGCTTCGGCAATGTAATCAGAAGTGTTCTGTATAACAATGGCCGAACCTTTATCTGCTTTCTTAATCACTATGTGTTGGTTGGTCTTAAGTTGTTTAAGACCTAATCTTTCATCCCTTGTCAGATTGTCTGACTTAGGGATGCGCGGTTGGAACTTTGCCAAATCATGTTTCACCGATCTACAAAATGCTTCAAGACTGGGATCTGCTAGATCCGCCTCTGTGGGTGTGAATGAGCTTGGTATTTTGAATTCACAGTGAAGTGGACTGCTATTTTGTTCATGATTTGGAAGAATGGAAGTTTCTTGTACCCTCTCTGTGTTAGTGGGGGTTTGAGTCTCTGAAATGTTATGAAAAAAACATTTGAGTTTCAGAGTTCTAAAGAATCTTTCAAAATCTGAGTTTATTTCACCCATGTCAGGTTCTCTTGGTGTGGGACTAAAGTTTAGACCTTTTTTGAGAACATTTATTTCTGATTCTGAAAGTGTGTAGTCAGATAAATTGACTACTGTGTTGTTGGGGACTAAAACATCATTTAGGACCCTGTTCACATTATTTGAATTGTTCAAACTGAAGCAATGTATGTAATTAACTTTACTCTCAGAGTGAATGTTAAAAGGCTGTTTGACTGTGGCACTTACCAGAGGCAAAGAAGTGTCCTGGTGAGTTGAGTTGCCTGCGTGGCATTCTTTTAAAGTGTCCTGTGCAGCCACGGGTGTGGGAACAGTTTTTGAAAAGTTCTTGGGTTTTGAACTTGAAATATCAATGTCAAACTTGAAACATGAACTTGCAGAAACTTCCAATGATGAACCAACACAACAATAGTTATTGTCACTGTTCAATGAGTGATCGGTTAATATCTCCTGGACCCGCGACCTTTGCCTCGTCCATGTTGACGGGAGGTGTTGCTGCGGTTGTTGTTTTTCGCCAGACTTTCCAACAGTGTAGTGAGGGCGTCTGTTTGACTCCGACTCAATGAGAAGTTCGGAGATCCCCTGGGAAGAGACCTGTTTCTGTTGCCCCTGTTTTGGGGGGAACGGCTCCTTTCCCTCTGTCTCTGGGGTTGGTAAACTTTCCTCCGTTTGGTTGCCGTGCGGTTGGTGCTCGGTTGGTCTGTTCGGTTTGAGACCCGGGGGTTCCCCGATCCCTGGGTGCGAGTGGGAGTGTCTGCTCGCCGCATCGCCCCAATGGCCAGAAAATGGTGATCTATGTCCGCATTTTGATGTTGTTCTTTTTTCCGTATCAGATTTTGTAGTTTTTTCTCTTGTCGTATGACAATTGAGGCCTTCTCCTTGCCGACAAGTGTGGTCAAGAGAGAGGTCGCAATCTTAAGGCCTTGTTTATCCGGGCCATAGCAGTATTGCAAATTGCCCAGTTCATTAGTACTGATCGTATCTTGTGGACCTAACATTTGTCGTTGAATGTCCCGAAGCAATTTAAGCTGAGCTATTGCGGCTGCAGCTGCAGTTTTTTTCCACTGTTCCATGAATTTACGTGGTGGGATTACCCCTTGGGGGAACCTGGGTTTGTAATTAAGGTCCTCAGGTATCACCTCATTATTTATGCAGTTTGTGTAAAACGCAATTCTGGATTGTGTTTTGGCTACTTTTAATAGTGCTCTCCGGCAGCTGCGGAAGGTAGAAATTGCTTTTTCTGGTATTTGTTGCTCGGCACGTCTGTCGGAACTCGGTTCGCGACTTTGGTTTCGTGAGGGAGGTTGTAGGGACGGAGAATTGTTCCTGCCGTCACGCGTTTCCCTTTGGGAATCATGCCTGGCTCGCTTTCTGGGTTGTCGAGCTTGTTGTGGATCTGGGTCAGATTGCCCGGATGTTGAAGATGACGTCACGATGAGGGATATCCCCTTTGCTATGTTGTCAGCCAACGCGGAAGTCCGCAGTTGGTCACGCTGTATATCCTCATCAGCTAAATCATTCCAGGAGGTGTTAGACCTGCGTGGAGAAGTATTAGGTGTTATAAAGTTCGTAGGGACAGACTGGATAGTGTTCGTAATGGTTGTCGTGGCCTGATTGGGCGCAGACGAAGCCGTAGTTTCCACAGTGTTTGTGGGAGACGGTGAATCAACACGGAATTCCTCCATGTTTGATGTGAGTCGCTCCAATTCAACCTCTGTGCGCTCTGTACCTCCAGCCATTGTGGCCGAGACGGAAATAAATGAGCTAAGACAAGGGCTAGTGGCCGCAATGGAAGAGGTTTAGAGTTCTACCGGTTTCGTACTTGTGTACTCGTCAGGAACTGAAGGTTTAACCGTTTTGGGGCCCGTATTTATAGGCGCGCGTAATTATCCGTCATCACGTCATATACATGAATTGTTATGACGTGGAGACGGGACGTGCCTTGGCTATGGTATGGTTACCACGGCCTTTGAATTCCAAAGAAACGTTCGGAAAAACAGTGATCCTCCAAATAAGGAGAGGTCAATAAGTGTACCAACTAGGTAGTTTGATACAACGTTGTATTGGGCTTGAAAATCCAGTCGGACCATTGTCCACTGGATGCCCTGAATAGGGGCAATTAGAAATCAACTGGTGTTGTTTCTTAGGTATTTAGTTACGATTAACCTGCTTGCCATGTACACAGGTGTGTCAATGGCCAGAGCTGAGGATAATAGCATGGACAAATGAGCTGCGACAGTAAAAATTTTTTTTTTTTTTTTTTTTTTTTTTTTTTTTTTTTTTTTTTTTTGGCACTGAAAGGAAAAAAAAAAAAAAAAAAAAAAAAAAAATACTATCTGGAACTTGCTGCCACAAGATGTGAAAAATGCAAAGACACTGGATGCTTTTAAAGGGAATTGTACAACTCACTTGTTGTCTGCCAGATAATTTGGCTTGAATTGATGTAACCTAGCAATGATTGTCAGCTAGGCTGTTCTTGTTACACATGTGTATGAAATATATTGTACAAATTTTCCTTGAGGGCCTCAGGGGAGATTAGCAGAAATGCTAACTGGGCCACCCTCAATAAATAAAGTATATATATATATGTTCACTCATGCATTTCACGCACATACACTTTTACAGATTACTTTTCCTCTGTTACAATTTAGACATTTTCTATAAAGTAAAGACATTAAAATTCATTTTACCTTTATACAATTACAAAATATTCCCTTTTTACAATTTAGGTATTTTTCTTATTAATAAAGATATTTTAATTCACCTCAGTTTTAAAATATTCCAGCTTGACATCAGGTAACTCAGTTATATTAGGGGCTTCGATTCTGTGGAACACCTGACAAAGAAAGAAATTAAATGTGTTATGTATATCAAAACTTGGTTCTACAGAAATTCTTCTGATCAAAATTTGCAACGTAATTTTCCAAGTTGTCAAAATACAATCTACTGCTTAGACAGTTTTTCAATCAGGATTTTGTTCCTGTGAGCATTAACATTAAGGCAGTAAAAAATTTAAAAGCTAGCTGCACCAATTTTACAGCACCACCTTAACCTTTTGAATTTTTTTAAAGAAAGAGAGAGAAAAAAAAGTTAAAAATAAAATTTTTGCATATTTTAAGCTTTTTTTTTAAATTGGGCCTTACATTGAGTAAAAATAGTTGCCCTCACCAAGCTACTTCAAATACATAAGAAACTCACTTTTTAATTTGCATGATCCTACATACACATATACATGTATCTACACTATTAATCTATTCTCACACATGTATTTGGTAATCAGTCACTTCAAATTTGTTACAATTGAGCACTAACACTATGTCACAATTCTTCACTCACTTAGAATCTTATAAACCCTTTCAGTGCCAAATTTTGGACTGAGTCAACAGCTCTTCTTCCTGCCTATTGGACGTAGCAGCCCAATGCACACTGAGAAAAGCTGTGGACGTGGGATATTCTGTCGGGAATTACAGGCATACTGCTACCTGAATGAAAGGTCTTTTTACAAGGAATTCGTCTCTGGGATCCTAATGATAATTAAGACTAGTTTGACATAAGTAGATCCACTTAAGCCATGATTGGCACTGAAAGAGTTAAAACTTTGAACAAAACCACTAAGTAAGCCTCACTGAACTCTTTGCAGTCCCAAGGGTTGACTGAGTCAACATATTTTCTTGGCACACTTGGAACAGCAACAAAAACTTTGACCTGGACTACTCTTATCATCTCTGTAACTGCAGGAATGCTGGAGCTTGAAATGAAAGCTTGCTTTACAAAGAATATGATCTAGTATTCTTCAGTTTATTCAAAGCACATCGATTTTAATGTCACAATAGGCAATGAAGATACTCACATGTGGCATTTGAACTATGACCTGGCAGACAGTTCCACCAGACACATCATTGGAGATTAGAACCTTTCCCGCATAATCTACCATATGTCAAGGATTCCACACTTAGTGTATAATATTCTGCACTGGCTTAAACACATTTTAACATGAAAAGCACTTGGGGGTGGGGGTGGGGGGTGGGGGGCAGGCGAGGCTCATCCTAACCTCTCTAGCATGATATTCTACTTTCTTCTTGAGGCTGTTCATGTTGTCCCGAAGACGATTCATATTTACAGGGAAGTACATGTATCCCCACAACATAGAAAACAAGCTAGATTTGTTGATAACCTCAGGATGTTTGGAAATTTTTGACAAGCAAAACCTGCTAAAATAACACTGACCAAGATGTGGTCAACCCTTTATACAAAACCATCAAGGCCAGGAACTGCCATTTGACCTCCATGCATATGTGTGTTGACCTCAGGGATGGGGTCAGTGACCCAGGTCAAAGACCAAGGTCAAAATCTAAAAAAAATTCTTTTTGACACCCGCAATTCCCCAAATCTGAAAATTAGGATACTTTTTTTCCCAAAAATCCCCTATATAATTTTCCCACCCCAAAAAGAGTGGTCAGGTCCCTCATAAATGGCTTTGCATTGCCTGGCCAATCACGTTTCATGAATCACAAGGGACACCGAAGCACAATTTACAATAAAACATGACATCATAACATTACAAGGGATGCTGGGGCATGAAGGAGATCTTTATGTGAAAAAAGTTTACACTCAGGCAATTCCTACTGAATTCGTTTATCATCAGACAACACAAATTTTGCATAAAAAAGCCCTGGACAGCACCCAAAGTTATCTTGTAAACAAACAGTAACACTCCCCAATAGAAAGACATGTTAACCAATTCACAGTAGAAATACCACAAACTCCCCAATGGAAAGAGATGTTAACCAGTTCATAGCGGAAATACCAAAAACTCCCCAGTGGAAAGAGATGTTAACCAGTTCACAGTAGAAATGCCACAAACTCAACAGCTTTCCTTTGTAGGGTGACCATATGCCACATACAACCTGCACCCATGAAAGCTGTTGACCTGAGGTCTGTTTCCACAAGTCTTTCCTAAAATTCTCACACAAAAAGTGCTCTCTTAATGCCAATTTATATCTGAACACTTTTCTTTGTCCCCCCCCCCTCCACCCTTGGGGGGGGGGGGGGGGGGGGGGGGGGGGGCAGGCCATTAAAAAAGGATACTGTGACAGTGTTTGTGATAAAGAGCACTGATCTCCAGGCACATCAAACTGCTGAAGATGAGGGTCTGTCTGTAGTATGTGGACCTAAAAATATACAAAAAACATGTAATACATTTTAAAAACAATTTAATGTTTCAATTAAACTTTAACTTCATAAACACTTTAAATACTTTTTTAATCCATCTTTAATTGCACATCATTTTAAAGATTTTCAATTCAAGCTTAATTTCACACTATTTCTAAGACTTTTCAATTTAAGTAATTTTACACTCTGTTGAACCTTTTTACAAATAAACAAAAATATGATGTCAAGTGTGAAAGATGCAAAATTTGGAAACTTAGTGTTTGAATGTTCAGTAACCAGCAAAGCAGTATATTTAGATTAACCACAAGTTTTAAGTCCAGTAGGCATGATCATCTATGATAATAAATGGAACTTCCCAATTTTTATTGAATCAGTCTCACAGCAACACTGCATTTCATATTATTATGAACTCATTCCATACCAGTCCCTAATTTTTCTGTATATTTACCTAGATTTAAGACGACAACTGCATATTTAAATTCTTCATGAAAAGAGCTTTCATTCAAATACCAACATGCCTAGTCTTACGTCAGTGGTTCTGGCACTGCCTGGCAAGTCATGCTGCAGCTGCCACAAGGGCAGCTGTTACATGACTTGCCAGGCAGTGCCAGAACCACTGACATATGCCTGTCACCATAGTATGGAATGAGTTAACTAAATGAACCCAAGTCAGGGGCATATTTTAGTGGTATGAAAAGGGGAGTCAGTTGTCATAATATTTTTGGCATTGTTGGCCAACATAGGGGACCACCCCTAGATTGTGGTCATGAAAATGCAGCCATGTGCTATTAAAAGCTGGATTGACTACTTCAACATATGCCAGCCTTAAAAATATTTCGGTTTCGTATAACAGGGCCTTGAAAAATTTGATGAGGCAGGGAGGATTTTTTTTTTTTAATTTTTTTTTTTTTTAACTACACATACCTACTACATATTACTGCAATATGGGCATCATGCCAGTACGGGGCCTGATGGACTTAGTATTGATACAAGATAAACAAGATTGCAAGCTGAAAATTTTTTATTAAATCTGTATTAAAGCAAGAGACTCTGCCACAGATGAGGTTGTAGTGGGACAATATACGCTTCAGGCTGGTTTGCTGGCGCTGAGACAGAGTAGCCCTACTGTAAATACACCTCGGCTTGGCTTAAATTGGGGTGGGTCTTTTGCTATTTTAAACATGTACACGGCTTCAAAACAAAAAAGGATAAGCGTAATTATAAAGTTGCCCTTTTTTAAAAATATCACAGAAGAAAAAAAAGAGTAAGCTATCAAATACAAATGTGTAGTTTTCATTTTCACTTGACAACAGCAGGGGAGGGGAGGGGTGTATGATGAGGGTTCTGAGAGTAAGTATTACAAGTCATGAACTTACCTGAGACCTCTTTTGTGTGTATGTGCAGGGACGTGGATTAAGAGTTTTACTGCTCCATGGTCAAGTCAGATTTAATCTCGGGCAAGTTAAAATTAATAGGTAATTGCCCGGTTGGGCAACCATTTTTTTTTCGCTGGGAACTCTATTTCTCAAATTTTCATGACATAGTTACAAGTTGCAGTTGTTTGCAAGGCTGGCTACGGGGGGTGGGGGGGGGTAGAGAGAGGGTCTAATCACTTAAAAAATCGGAGCTTTCGCAGCACGTGCGTGGGGCGCCGATAGGTGATAATAGTCGCTAATTGATAAACATTCCAAGTTTAAACAAATACTTGGTCCGCAGTTGTATTCATCAGACCTTTATCTCTGCCAACACAAGCAGACATTTTCACTGTCGTACACTAGTACATTATTACATACGATTACGTTACGATAGCAAAGGTACCGGCAGTAATTATTGGTTTATTGAGCGGGGTCACACAACTCACCGTCAGTGTGATCTGCCCCAACGATGTCAAAGCAGCGTCAAAATACAATAAAATTTGCATGGCGAATTCATCTGCAAATTAACATCAAATGCCATTTATCAGTGGGTTCTAACAGTGTTGGAAAAAATAGGTGCCTTGACGACTTCCAGTCACACGCAAGTGACAGGCCACACAGCCTCACAGGGTAGAGTGGATCTGCAGTGAACTGACCCTGTCTCACGGACTGATTTGGGACACATTCGGCTATTCCCGCTATCCCCTACCTTTGCGTATTTGCCTGTGACTCCAAATAATTGTTGCAATTAACACTGGAATCTTTATTTTCGCATGCTGCAATATAAACAAAGCTTCCCGTTTGTGTGTTCCCTCCGTAAATTACGGCAGATTCACACGTTCACTGGGCGGAAGCCATGATGAAAACACTGTAACACGAGCCGTGATTGGCTCATTTTTGCATGTGACTCAGTTGACCAATCGGGTGATGTGTTGTGCGTCAGACCACATGGCCAAAGCAGCCGTTTGTGTACAGTTGCAGGAAAGATGTCGACGGTGCGCACACTCAATTTCTGATTTGAAATATTAAAATTTTCGTTTGAATTTGATTTAGGAACACCTTTTATTGCAAGGAACTTGCCAATACTGTATACGCAAATTTACTACGATGTACCGATATCATTCATGGTAAGTACGCAAACGATATGCGTTTACAGAACTGCCACACGGGGCGTGCCGCCGTGCGAGTAGCGTTAAATCAAGCCTGGAAAAAAAATTTTTTTTGCAGTGTTGAAAAAAATATTCCAACCGCAATGTTTTGCGGACACCAGGCGCGTTATACGAAACAGAAATATTTTTAAGGCTGGCCTAAGACCTACTGAATACATTTTATTCTTTTCCTTTTATACGTCACACCCTAAAAAAGACAAGATGAAGAAGCACTTATTTTAACAACTATAACATAAACACTACTATATGACGAGACCAATGGTTGTTGGTTGCTGCACAATGCCAAAAAATATAATAAAAACTGGAGTGACCTACAATTTTACTTTACATCCGATCTGTGCCCCAAGATGTTCCTTTGTTCCAAAGTTTAGAAAAATCAATCTCATACCTTTTTTTCACATGCTACACAAGGAAAAATACTAGAAAACATTTTCCCTAAGTTAATTAATGATTAATTAATCCAAGGGAGAAACAAAACCCCAGGTGCACACTTTCATATACTGATAGATGTTTCAGCAAAGTTTCATGGTTGAACCTCAAAAATCTTATTTAGATACATGCGCCACAATTCTGACAAGTCTAATGTCGAATCGACATTTTCCCAAAGTTATTGAATGACTAATGAAGACTGTATAATCAACCCAAGAGACAAACAAAACCCGAGGTGCATGCCTTCATTTATTGATAGATGTTTTCACAAAGTTTCATGGTTGTACCTGAGATGATTTTGAAGATATGCGAGACACAATTTTAATGTCGGATGGAGAAACGGAAGAATGGACAGACAGACAAGGGCAAATCTATATGGCCCCCCCCCCCCCCCCCCCAGTGGGGGCATAAAAATTTTATTTCCAGGTGTTTACTCACAATCCATTTAATGTCCACATTCTGATGCGCGAGAAATCTACACCATGGCCTTCACTGGGTTGCAGGTGTATATGATTCATCAAGTGCTGTGCAGGAAGAAAAGCATTCTTTGTGAAATGTCAGTATGCCAATTTATATGTGAATGATCAAATGTTATCAGTTAATATTTACATTTGGCATTTTCTTTAGCAATATTAGAATAGGAAAAGTTTGAATATTCATTTTTCCATGATTACAGTCGATTACATGTCCATGTGCAATCATAGCAATCTTCTAGTAGTACAGCCCAGGTAGTAACAACATCAGGACAAGTTTGGTTTCTGCTGGAAGGCCTAAAATCTGTGCCCAATGAACTTTCTCCTCCCCAACCCCAAATTATTGCATACAAGAATAAGATAAACCTTTCTGACATAAATATTAAAGGTAGCCTACTGTGTTTCTTGAATGTAAATATAAGAATTGAACGTTCTTTCGATTGTAATTTGTATTCATCCTCTCTGGATTTCAAATTGATGACGGGCATTTTTACATGATGTTGCTAACGCACGAGCATTTTTACATGATGTCGCTAACGCAAGGTCATTTAAAATGTCCATCATCAAGTTGCAATCACCCGTCGATGAATACAATTGAGATAACATTTAATTCCTAAAAATAATAGGTCTTGAGAGGAAGGACAACACAATAAGAAACTGGAGCACAATAGCTTCACGTATGTAGCAGCTTTTTCTTACCCCAACTCTAGTCATTTTAACCTGTTCAAATAACAATGGGTGTCATGACCAATTTCTGTATCATGGTACTTTTTCATACAGAGTAAAGTGGCAGGAGATATGTTAACACACACACATATATATACAATATACAAACAGGTGTGTGCATACATATATATATATATATATATAGACAGAGAGAACGAGACTAATATGCACATGACACTGATAATTTATACTTTACCATCAGCAATACAGACTTTTACTTCAAGTAACTAAAGTATGTTTTGCCATTAGCACAGCATCTGTCATGAAATGTGATTTGTCAAGTAATGTACTTTGAAAACGAGTCACTGGAATAGGAGCCTAACGAAATCTTAGTTCTCCCTTTTGTCGCCTTATCGTGACGATCGCACGCATGACTGAATTCATAGTTACGCTGGTGGGCTGTTACCATGTGGGACACGCTATTGTGACCACAGCGGAGGATAAACTGTGCAACATAACACCACACATCCATGGATATTTGTCAACATTCGACAATTTGCGCTTATCAGCGCTACAGCCTGGTACCATGCAATTGTACACAGGTATATTTAAGGCACAGTACTGCTTTAACTTGATCAAAATCACTGTTTCAATCTTCCCCACTTTCTTCATGTCTACGTTTTTATATGACTGCCAATGACCCCCTGATAGTGATGTCCCACTTCTCACAGAATACCGTTTAATCTCGTCGCGCTATCCTGGTGGTCAAAATTGGAAAAGTTAATTTCGTTGGTTGGTATTGTTTATCTATGTAACAATGATTTTCTCACACTACAAGTTACACTGAAATGAGATTTAGTAGTACTAGCATGAACAGCTTATCATAGAATGTGATGAGAACTGTGTGAGGGAGTAAATGAGATAAGCCAACCACCCAAGTAAACATTGCAAGACAAAGTGTCAAACCACACATAGACCTGCTTGCCAGTCACCTTATTGACCCAAGCTTTGGGGGTCAAGGTCAGGTGACAGCGTACTCACATTATGTTCTCTCTTTGATCCTGGGTAGCAGCATGCAAAACCACAAGTGTAAAACCAACAATGTGGCTGGCTTCACCAAAATCAGGATGAAAAAAATATTTTTATACCACAAAGATGGTTCTTATTTACTCCAATATCGTACTAAAAAGTTTGTGTGGGGTCTTTCTGCTAAAAAGGAAAATTTTGGCTACTAATTTCAAAATCCTAAGGCTAACCTAGGAAATTGCAATGTACCACACAATTTCTCTCAAATGTGGCCACAAAGACAAGAACCTTACCCATATATGATCCCAGTTCTGCATGCAAAAAATGTCAGCCTGGTCAAAGATGAGCACCTCAATCGATGATAAAAAGTCAAAGTCTCTCTTCTCCTCACTGCCACATGTACAAAAAGCAAGTCATAATATTTCTCCTGCATGTATTCTGCCTTTTACAACCAAACAAGAACACCATCTGTTATCATTTTAAACAGATCCAAGACTTGGACTGCAATGCACTTCAATAAAATGTAAATTATGAATATACTCTGTCTAAATCCCATATTCTTATTCCTATTTCAAAGGCTAAGCTTTCATCCAATCAAGGATTACAACAATCTGCACTTTATGATTTTTTTAAATTGTCAGACATACATTTACAGATTCAACAAAATCTTATTTTTTTTATGCACAGAATTCATGTGTGCCTATGTGGCTTATTTATTTATTTTCCATATTTACCCAAATCCATATGCCTCAAAAATGTGTTGTGCCAATTCTCCTGCGTCACACTTTAATACAATTCGGCGTACTTTCATCCTCTCGCTGTTTTTAATTTATTATAAGATCAGTTAGTGTGAACATATTGTTACCTCTTGCAGTCGTATTCACAATATTCATCCTCAAGTATATGCACTATAATGATTCCAGCATTCAAATCTCTCATTAAAAAGACCTTTCCTTCAAGAACCACAATGGCAACATATTCAGACAAAAAAAGAATGGTCTAGCTAAGCAGCTTTCTCTTGGCCTGTTTTGGACATACTGCACCAAAAGTGCAATGAAGACATTGTTGACTCAGTCTTGAACTTAGCACTGAAAACATTACTGTACATCTAGGGTCAAACTAGAGCAGTTGTCACCCACATACTGGATATGCCCCACTTTGCACACACATGAGTCTGTCGATCCTGAAAATGAGGTCAAGGCCACCATAAATGTCTTCAGGTCAAGAAATCATTTGCAGGAGTATAATAGATCCATGAAAACACTGATCAGTGATGTAAAACATTTCCTGTTGTACAAACTTGTAGACCTACCCTTCAGCTCCTATGATAGTTCTTAATCCCAGTGGTGATGCTAAAATGATATCCGACCCATAGAAATCTGTATACAGCTTAAGACTCTTCTTGGCAACTCCCAGTCCTATCCTGAAATGGTCATCTATATTTCCAGAAAATATGGCTTCAAAGTCCTCTGTAACCAAAACAAAACAAAACAAAACAAAAAAAAAAAACATTAAAAGATGCATACATGTACAATTTGGTTTTTTAATTCTGATATTTCAAAATGATGAACCACATGCATCTGATTAAGAATGCAAAGTTGTACACTATTTCTCCATGCTGAAACTTTTATTTTTATTCGTTAGTTCAGAATTCTCAAGGGTCTCTATTTTATTTTTTATTTTTTTGTGTTACGCTCATATACATGTCTGTGTAAACTTCTGCTGGATCAATTACTTTATAAATTGCCAGGTTTGTTGACATATATTTTATTTCATTCAAATATGTATGCAAATGTAAAATCATCCATAATGCTTCCAGTTAATAACTTCCTCTCAGCACAGCCACTTTCTCCCTTGTAATGGGCTTATTACCTCTACAGAAACAGGACACAGTTAGCAGTAGCTGTGCCAACATAGGGGGAAGATGAGAAAGCTTTAGGTCAATTGCAAAGATGCTGCTTGTGTACTTATTTTGCATATGATCATAGCTTCACAAACAAGGGGACTGTGAAAGTCCTGTGTTCAGCTAACCCAGTAAACAGAAAGCAATAATTCTTTGCACGCATATGAGAGAGTCCTTATACACAACAATCATTCCACTGAGCTTCAAAGTCCCAATTCAAATAGTTATCACCTCAAAATTAGATTGCCCTTCCGACCCAGAATAACTACATGACATGTACGTTAGTCTTGACACAAGTCTGCAAGGCTTTAAAATAAGGCAAGTATTATTTGTCTGGGACAAGTAAATTTTTGGTTGGAGGCAATACACATTGTGAATTTTATGCAGTTTTAACCCAGAATTTGTCCTCATTTGAAGCCAAAATTGTTAGACAAGTTAGCTTAACACCCTGTCAGGCCCAGTACGCATGATGTTTCATGAATAAGGTCACAGCACAAAGAACTTACAGCCCAGAAATGAGTATTTTACATGTGAACATGTGACCTACATACTTGTCCCAGTGAGCTTGTTTTGTTACCCAATATACCATGAGGTCTTGTTAAATGCATGTGCAAAGTTACATTTTTGAGTATATTAAATCTGTAGCAAAGCGTGACTTCATGTGCCAAAAATTAGCCTTGGAAATTTATAGACATTGTAAAATAACTGACCAATAGGTCAGAATATCTATACACACAACATGTTTCACTTTTGTTTGTTTGTTTGGGAGGGAGGTGGTTTGGGTTTTTTGGGGGGGGGGGGTTTTGTTTGTTTTGAGGATATCAAGACTTTCTTACCTCTAGAATAACAAATTGAGATTTTGTTTGTGTTCACGCAGTATTACTGCAACAATCGATCAAAACATATGACTGTGTGTCCCATTGCTGCCAAGTACTTGAGGATCCAACTAGAACAGTTGTTGCCGACAGACTGGATACCTTAGCTCTGCATACACATGGGTCGGGTGACCTTGCCACTGAGTTCAAGATCACCAAAATGTAATCAGGTCAAGAAACAGTATCAAGGTACAACCGAGGTAAATTGGAGTTTGATGCAGACTGTCAGTCAGGAGATATATATTATTTTCAAGGACTGTGCTATAGACAGACTGTTGGCCAAACTTCATCAGTGGAGTACAAAAATTCCATGTGCAAGGGGTATAATAAGCTCCCTTCCATAAGTACATGTAGCTTAATTCTATGGTACCTTGGAATTTGATCATTAATGTTCAAAGCCGCCAGGAAGATTGACTTCCTTGTTTCATATGATCCTGCCAATCCTGTCAATGTTACACTTGCCTGGCTTGTAGCCCTTTTTCCTTCCTTTGTCTTCCTCATCATCATGTCCAAACTCTTTCTTAAACCTCTTCTTGTTGCTGACAAAGCTCCCGTCATTGCCCTTCACTAACACAGACAGTAAGTTGACCACCCTCAGAGCCGATTCCCGAAAAGGTAGCACCATCAAGACTTTAGGCCGGGTCAGTCCCTGGTCTCTGTGCTCACTATTATATAATATATAAATATATATATATATATATATAGTTTTATTTCACAACTGTAAGTTTAGTACATAATAGAAAATACAACAAAAATAATAAGTGTGAGGATATCTAGAAGGCTATGCCTTGTACCGCCATCCATCAACTGAAGATAAAATATGGGCTGATATGCTTATGCTTAAACTTTGTCAATAAGATTACAATCACAACATTTATAAACAAAACATCATAGTAACCAAACAAGTTTTGGGTTGACATGAAATAAGTATACAAATATTATAATTTCTCAGTATGTTACTTTCATTTTCTGTATCATATTGTGAAGAATTAAAAAATTTTAAGATTGAGACACTATTAACAAAAACAGGATGAAGCAGCTATTCAAAATATATTCAGTGTAAATAATGAGAAAAGTCTAGAATCCTTACACCACCTTACAGTAAGTAGTGTCAGACAGACTCATGGGGGATTACTGGAGACTCTCAGATCTGATTGGCCAGAATATTTCAGATGATACCGCCTGACCAGCATTATTCTGTGTGGTCATTCAAGTCTAGTTTTTTCTTTTCTCATTTCACGTTTATTCCATGGATTAAAATACATGAAAGAAATTTTCCTGAGTAATGCTACATTTTGCTCCAGAAAAAATTGTAGCATATAGATCTGCATTTACCATATGCATGTAACAAAGGCAGTCATGTTGTGTAACAAGCCCATATAGCAAGTCCAGCACCAGAGGTCAGCTAAAGTTCCTCCACATAAAATGTGGCCAGGACGAACCTTTTCTATGATAGGGTCAAAGGTCAAGGTCTCCACGACCCAATTTCCCTTCATGATACATTTCTCCACACATTAAATTCAATATGTATAGTTTTAACAGTGAAAGAAATATGGATACTTCTCCACATATCAAGTTTGGCACCACTACTTTAACAGAAAAAGAAATATGGACCACACCAAGTATGTCCATGATGGGGTCAAAGGTCAAGGTCACAGTGACCTACAGTTAAGCCCCCCCCCCCCCCCCCCCGCCTTAAACTTAACAGTCACCAAATGCATTAAACTTTTGCAACCCTTTTCCAACCTTTTGAGTGAAAGGCAAACCTCTTTCAAACCCATTTCTAACACTTTCCAAACCACTTCAAAGCCATTTCCTCTTATTGCATTAAAACCCTTTAACACTTTTAAACCTTTCTCTAATGGTTAACAACCATTTCACACACTTTATCAACCCTATTGATTACCATTTGAAACTTTTTGTCACCTTTTACAAACCCTTTGTCAACCTTTTGCAAACCTCATAACCTTTACATACCCCTGTCCAACACTTTGCAATATGAAAAATGCATTTGGTTGTTAAGTTTTAGACAGGCTTAACTGTAATTTTTGGGCTTGACACACCTTAAAATCCCAAGATGTATCCACACAACAACTCTTGTACTTGTAAGTATTAAAACGACATATGGCCAACACACAAGCATTTTCTATGATGAAGTCTAAGGTATATGATCAAGGGAAGAGTGACCTATATTTAGTTCAAGACACACCCATATCCCATGAAGTTTCATACACCAAATTTGGCATCTCCAGGTATGATGCTTAAGAATATGGCTCAGACAATTACTTTCAGAGGGTGGACAGAAGGACTGGGTCCATACCTACAGCCCACTACAAATTGGAATTGGCCAACACACTGCTGACCAGGGAATGTAACCTTAACCATGTACCATATGTCAGTCTAGTTAGCTGCTCAGAAAAGGTGCAATTCCAACAACACTACAGCAAAAGTGTGTGTTTCAAGCTATTTTCTGAAAACGTTTCCACTTTTCCTCTTTAGTATAAACACAGTAGGTGTAACCTCATATTGCTTTGGAGTTTGTTTTTTTTTTTTCAATTTGAATAATTTTTTTTCTTCCAGGAAGTCAAAGCATCACAAACACTGGAACTATTTTCAAAGGAAAAAAAGTCTATCAGCTAAAAAATTACATGGTGGGTAATTTATCAAGTTGATCTCAAAGCAAGAGAAAAAAAAAAAAAAAACCCACAAACATGCTTAGTATGCAAGAACATGTTAACCTGTCAGAGGAGTAAGACCACAAATGCCTATAAACATGCTTGATGACCGGACAACGACATGTATCCACGACAGCTCACAGAGAAAATTTTGAATATGCCTGACTGTACCTCACAGTGTTTTGCCTTTGCTTGGCAGATCCAAACGGTCATGAGGCACTGGAGTAGGGAGGGGTGTCAAGTGAGGAGGACGTGGATGTAATACATGTATGCTGAAATAGGAATTTTCTCTTACAGAGAACTTATTATTTCCTAACAGGACTGTTGGTTCAAATATTGTCTATCAAACCACCACCACCACCACTTCAAAGTTTAAATTAAAAAAAGAAAAAATAATGCGTGTGTGTGTGTGTGTGGGTGGGTTGGTGGGGGGGGGGGGGCCACGGGGATTCACATTTTCAATTTTTCATGACCCCATACACAAGGTTTGCATGGGAACTTTTCCTCTTGTGAATTCTGAGGCATGTATACTGACAATGAAAAAAATTATATATAATACACTTTCGTTGTATACAATATACATATTCTTATTGTGAAACATGCAAGACAACTTGCTAGTTTCATAAAACTTACTCAGAAACATCTTCTTTTGACTTCAGTTTGTTGTTGTGAGCTATCACACGACTTCTGGTTCTACAACAATACATGTAAATACAATGTATACAAAAATGCACATTTTTTTTTTTTTTTTTTTTTTTACTGTTTTTCAGGTTTCAGATCACATGTATTCGTTTTACACATCCAAAATAAAATTCAGTCCAGGTCACAAATATTATCCAATGCACAAGATCTCTGAAGCTAGATCACTGCAAGATTGATTTATTTTGTATTTACAACATGATCAAGAATTTGTGGTGCTGTGAATAAATAAGTCACATCTTTGCATACACCTATCAAATTTTTTAAAAATCAAAATAAATAAAAAATAAAAGACTAGGCAAGTGCAAATTCACAATAGGAAGTGTAGATTATTTTGTTTGGACTTTTGCTACTTACTTTAGCACATGGTTTAAGGCATGAAGACAATATACAACGCGGATTTCTTCTCCATTCTTGCATGTCCTCTCAGCATAACATAGGTCCTGCATTTAACAACTTGGTAATAACTTTCAAAGATCAAAAGTACATTTACACAGCAAATTTTGACAACTATTAAATTTTTCAAATATGTATTTTCAATATCTCGTAATAAACAAAATTATTACACAAATACCAAAATAAGTTGGAGAAGTTCAGTGTTAAAATTGCAAATTATGGATAATCAATGAAGTTGTATTTCATTGGATGATACACCACATCTGAATTGAATATGTGAGCAGTTTTATTTGTACAAATGTACAAAATTGGAAGCAACATAAAGCACCCCCTCCTTATTTACATTCAACTACATATGATACATACAGGCAGTTTCTTTCATGAAAGAAAAAATGTTCCAAAAGTCACAACAGAAAAAAAAATCATTCTGGAACTATAATTCAAATACTTCAGAAACTAAAAACAATAATAAAAGAGCAAAGAGGTCAAATGTCTCACCTGGTACTTATGTATAATGGAATACAGGCTATGTTGTAGTGGTGTCAATCCATCTAATAACGAAATTACAGATCAGACAAGGGTAGAACAAGAACTTCGGAGATCATTAAACTTTAACTTCAACCCTCAGTATATAATTATTTCAAATGGCTTTCATTTTTTTCATATACGTGCTTCAGGCATTATTCTTACATATTTAAACAACTCCATGCTATTTATAATTATGATATACATGTACTTTTATGACCAGGTAGAGTATGAATGACTTTGATGGCCATCACTTGTAATAAATCATGTACATATACATCCATTGAGAAAACGCCATGTGCAATTTACATGATTGATACATCAATAGTCACTGCTTAACACTGGGCTTTGCTGCAAGAAGAACAAAGCTAGTGAGGTCAGATACATAGTCTAATCCTTGGGCAAATATTGACACAGTGAAACCTCATTATAAAGGCACTCAGATATTTAACATTTTACCTAACAACATATGTTTTGAAGGAGTTAAAGGCAAATTCTTTTGCAGTTCTGACTACTTAATAAGAGACGTTCAGAGATCTGGTATACTTTGCAGGGAACAGATGGTGTCATTATAACAATCACTAGTAAATTTTTTCGGTGGCGAAAGCAGCATTTGGGCATCAGACGGCGGTGAACAGCGGCATAGAGCGGCAAACAGCAGCGGTCGGCGGGTCCGATGTGTACATGTATGTAAGTGAATGAACTGACCAATGTAAGTGAGTGGAGCTAAACTGAAGTGTTATGTACCACAAATGAGCAGTTTCCTTTCCTTTCTATTCACCTGGATTCATATTTTACATTTTATACAATGCAGTTGTTAGTACAGAGTGACAGCCAGCGGCATACAGCAGCGAAAGGCTCTCTGCCACTGTCGGCCGCCGACCGCCGAGGTATGCCGCTCTCTGCCACTGCCTACTGCTCTCTGCCTCTGTTCACTGCTGTATGCCGCCAAAATGCTGCTTTCTCCGCCGAAAAAATTGACTAGTGAATGTTTCACTGTACTATCAAAATGTATCCTTCACTTTAATAAAGTTTGCTTTCTACAGAAATACAACACAAGTGCCACGACAGTGGACACCAGCTGGTTACGATGGAACCTTTTGGTCTGAATGTCATGAAGAAATAGGCATACTCGCAATGCATCATGCTAAAAAAAAGTTTGCTTTCTACATGTTCTTTACTGTAATGCATGTACTGACCAATGTTTTGCTTTTGTTTTACCGACTATTAAACACAGGCCTATTTCCTGGATAGGGCCTTGGTGAGTAATGAGAGAAAGAGAGGAGTTCTTACTGCATACTTTATTTTTTCTTTGGACCAATAATGAAAAAACAAAGGAAATTTTTAGGCCAGGAATAAATGGGAATGCTGGATAAGGAAGTAGTGTATATTGCTTTACTGTCACTGTTTTCTTATTTTCACTTATTTTGCTGCTGGCACAAAACGGTAAAAATAAAAACACAATGAAATAGTATTTCAACATGTTTGAATGGGAAATATGTCAAAAATAGTGAAATTAAAACTAAAGTGAAATGTCAAAAATACAAAAACTGTGAAAATTTATACATGCAAAAGTGTAGAAATTTACAGAAGCAAGAACCTTGTACATGCGCTGACCATGTTGAACCAAGGCACTTCACCCCAGTACAATTAATTACCCATTAAACTATGATACAGCCTGATTTAAATATACTGTGACCCAAAGATACTTTTAACACCTCATTGTGTCTTTCAGTTGATTTCTGTTATCATGGTTACATACCAGCATCCTTCAGATTTGCCTGTCCACTTTCCTTATTGGCTGTATTTACTTGTTGACACACACTTTGCTTTACCTTAAAAAAAGGGAGACTTCCCATAAAATAATATGTAGTGCCTCGAAATCTGTAAAGATGCACATTATTTTGATCTATGATGTCTAGGGTACATGGGAACAAGGAAGATTGACAGGGAGTACATGTACAAAGCAGAACTCTTTAGTTTTCACACAGCTGTAAAGAGAAAGATATTTAAACTCAATTTTTGTACAACATATTTAGCCTCTCCCCTTTGAGGACCAAGTCAACAGTTTCCTAGCTATATGTATATGCTGGGTGCTAAACATCCACCCCACACCAAGGAAAGCTGTTGACCTGGGCCTATTATTTTGATGGGTCTTATCCACAATTCTCATTCAAATTATTTTTCATTACTATCAAAATAAGTAAAAAAATATTGAAGCAGATTATATTTGACCACCAGCCACTGTTGGCCAGTTAAACCCTTTCAGTGCCAACTGCTACTTAAATCAAACTACTTACAAGGAACTGCTTTGATATATTAATTATATTGATATATTATTATATAAAATAAAGTAGATTCTAATAAAACACAATATTTTTCCCTTCTCCAACTGAGCAATCTTCCTCATAAATTTTTCACACAGAATCAAAGCCTTGCACTACAGAGCACTTTATACCAGAACACTGTAATTTAGATCCCACCATCCACAGTTTTTAACAGGACACATACTCTATCATATCAGCATTCAGAAACTTTCACTGAGCTGATTTCAGTGAACACTACCTTGAAATGTCAAACAGCAAAATTCATCAACCATGCTGAAATTATTCTAGGTCATTGCATGTACATAAATGGTATCAGTAATCAATCTCTTTTTCCAGTGTTTCACACATACATACATGTACATGTGTGATGGCTGCATCTTTTTACCTCAAATTTTGTCTGTATACTTGTCTTTACATAGAATCCTTGACTATGTAGCATAATGGAAAAAATACCATTTGGGAGGTTAAAAATCTGTTAGAAACTTGAGTGATCTGGAGAAGACGCAAAACTTGGTAAACTCCCAAACATGTTAGAAGACTAAACAGGTAAGATGCTTTTGTGTGCATGAAAAACATGTGTGTTTTACTCTGTACATACATGCATTTTTGACAGATCCTTCTCCTTGTGATCAGCAATACACTCCTGAGATTTACCAGGTTTACTGAAAGTCGCTTTGCCCAACACTGGTAGCTGCACAGAAAGCACAATACAATGACAGCTACACTACGAATTTTTGTACACAGGTACAGCACATGTGCAGCTCTGTCCCACTGGTTGGTAAGTTTCCCTCATATGCTTGTTCAATGGGACAAACCTTCTGTCTAGAGAACACACGCATATGATTGACATGACAGTAGTCAACACAGTGTACTATCATAATGGTTTCTTAAGAATTCAACTCCCGAATTTCAAGGCACATGGATGAAATGACTGTAGAGCTGTTGAGGCCATTTATTGTGACGTGGCTCATGCAGAATGGCCTCAACAGCCCTGTCAGCCATTCTGTCCGTGTGAATCGAAATGTATGCATTCAATATTTATATTTACATTTATCTGAGTTGTGGGAGTAAACATGTAAGGCAGAACAACCATGACAAATCAGACATGTGAATGCCATCTGATGAAAAACACTGAAATAATGGCAATCAGCTGAACTTAAGCTGAAGTTGAGGCCAATTACAAAGACATATAGTGGTAAATTCTGGTGAAATCAGCTGAAAATTCTCATGTCTGACAAATGATGAAGTCTAACAGTAATCAGAGACACTACAGTAGTCCCTCCTTTGAGAGACCGCCCCTAGTGCCACCAAAAAGGTGGTCACATAAAGCAGGTGGTCCCTCATAGGAGGTATATATAACATGAAAAGTACTACAGAAAGACCTGACAACTGTGGTCTCTCAAAGGAGGTGGTCTCCCAAAGGAGGGACTACTGTAATACATAAAATATAGTTCTTGAGAGAAATATTTTATTCAAAGTTTGGGCTGGGAGTTCTAACATGTAAATGTATTAACTTTTTGTTTTAAATCATGTTTATGTTGTGGTTTACCATTAAGTTACTCCAGGAACATGTCATGTTGACAAAAGTAGTGCCACATCAATGGATATATCAGTGCACAATGTGATTCGCCCTTGTAGTTCATGACCTTGCCTTCATGAGGGAATGACGTGAAGGAAAAATCCTATCTCTCTTATGTTAAACTTTGGACCGAATGTAAATATATACATATACATACACATGAATTGTTCATTTTCTGTGTTTATCCCAAAACAATTTTCTTTTAGTTTGCTTTACCAACTGACCAAAGATAATTTGTCTGGCATGCTCACATTATTACCTACAGGTTTTTAATCATGAGTATGATGAGAGCTTATTTCACTATGTCTGACTGTTCTTTCTTTCAGACCACTCCATAAACAGACCCAAAACCTTGCCCAGAAACTGTCAATAGTCTAAAACTCAGCGCTTTCCCCAACACACATTACTTTGTTTCTTACTCTTTATCAGTGTCACTTTTTTCACTTTATGATAGGCTGCAGCTACACTACCCAAACATGTTATGAAGGACAGGTAAATTAAACTGAAAATTTAATTTTTGGAGCATACCTTAATTTCTTCCTCTGTCCACAATTCTTTATTTTTTGCACTCTCTGCCAAGGCATCTGCTATGTCTGTCTCAAAATGTTCCACAAATGGGTCTGCAATGTAAGAAACTTTCATTGCAAACAAGAGGCACAGAGGCCTAATGCTCTGCTGATGACCATCACCAAAAAGTAATTTCCTGAAATTCATTCCTTCTATGACCTTGAGAGATTAGTCAAGGTAATCAATGTTATGCAATATCAAACTTCCACAAGGTGCACATTTGGTATCATTTCCCTTACTCTTTATCAACATACTGAATTAATTGTCCTTTTCTAAAGTGCTTGATGACCTTGAAAACTAGGTCAAAGTCCCATATCTCATCACAAAGTTTTACCATTGGCCTAATGCATATATATTTGGGTGTAAATTTTGCAGCTCTATCTCAATTTATTAATGCAATGAATTTCATGTGTTTTGATACCTACAAATGATGTTAGTTCCAATAATTACCACCAGTGGCACTACCATGACTCCTTATGTCCTGACTTATAACCTGCCTGTAATAATGGTGTATGGATGTATGAACACAAGTTTCGTTGACCATCACAAAAAAAAAAGAAAAGAAACAAAAAAGCTCATGATATGCATGCCATCCATGACCTTGAGCAGTATGTGAAGTTCATCCATATCGGGCAATATCTGTTCCAAAAGCATACTCTGTAATGTTTGCCTTATTCTTTCTCAACATGTTGACTTTAGTGTCCTCTTCTAGCGCTAAATGACCTTGGAAAACATACCAAGATCACTGACAATTTTACAAACCTTGAATATTGACCGAACACAAAATTGGTGTAAATTTTGTATGTCCATCTCAATTTGTTACCACAAAACTGAGTTTAATGCATTTTTGATACCTATAATAGTATATGTAGTCAAATTAATACCAAATGTGAAGCCAACATGACTTTACATGAAATAAGAATTTTGCATGTAAAATGTTCCTGTAACAGTACATAGATATATGTCCACAAGTTCAGATGTAACGGCTATCACAAAAAAAATCTTTTATTAAAATACATTTCCTCTGTGCCCTTGAGAAAGTAGGCCAAGGTCTTCCAAATTATGCAGTATCAGCCTTCCACATATGATACACATTTATGGTATATTTGGTATCATTAGCCTTAATCTATTCTTTCTCAAAATATGAACTTAGTGTCCTTTACTACGGCCTTAATGACCTTGAAAAATGTGTCAACATCACCCCAAAATTTCACAAAAGAACTATGCTTAATGTTAATGAAACACATGGAAAAACCACATAAACACTCCATGTACCATATATGTATGTAAATATTCTATTCTCTTTCCCAATAAACATTATACATGTTACAGGTCCTACCTGATCCTTTCACAACCATCACATTGGATTTAGTATCTCCTTCACCCTCCTCGTCGGTACTGTAGGACTCATCTCTGTAGTCATCTTTTGACAGACCCTCCTTATCCGTGTCTCCTACATCTCCATCAGAAATATCATCCTCATCATCCATCCCTTCAGATTCCTCTCCAGACTTGTCTTTATCATTCTCTTCTTCATCCTCTGGCTCTACAGAATCTTCCTTTACTTCATCATCTGCTTCATCCTCACTGCTATCACTTGATTCTGTCTCAACTGATGAACCACCTACATCACAAAAAAAAAAATGAATCTTTTCTCTATATACTGGCAAAAGCAGCAAGAAGTAAAATGTCATCAGCTTCAATATTGTTCCTTAATGTTATGGTAAATGATAAACAAATTAACAAATGTCATCCTATCAAAAATAGAAGTGATCACCAACGGATTGGATAACCCCGCTTTGCACACACATGGGTCCTGTGAACTTGATATGAAGTCAATGTCACCAATATGGTATCAAACTAACTGTAAAATTTTAGTTTGATATTGCATGCGAATAATGAGATACATGTATCTTGCTCACAGGGACTCCAGAGCAGATGGACAGTCTGACAATCTGAAAACAATGCGCTTGGCTAGAGCCATGGTATTGTACATTGCTTTATTTTCACATGTATAAATTTTCATGGTTTTTGTATTTTTGACATTTCACTGTAGTTTTAATTTCACTACATGGACATAATTCCCATTCAAACAATGTTAAATTACTATTTCACTGTGTTTTCATTTTCACGGTTTTGTGTGGTCAGCAAAATAAGTGAAAATAAGAATACAGCAAAATTAAAGCAATTTACAGTATATAATAACATAAGAAAGGTCAACACCTTTCCTTGTCATGGGATGGGTGCTTAATCAACACTGTTGACAGTTTTAGTCAAAGGGTTTAGGATAACATTTGATCACCATCCTGTAATTTCTCCAAAAAACAAATAATTCCCTTTGCAAGTATATGATGTCAATTATGATAACCAATACATACATGCATTAAAAGTTTATATTAAATGCACTGTCTGTATTCACAATGAAATGAAGCCAATGTTTGTTTAAACAAAAAAAACAACATGCCTTCGTATAGGCTGGTGAGGCTGTTGGACCATTGTTTTTGCAATAAAAATATGTGCAAACCTAGTTTGCTTATAATAACGACACAGTTGACTTTACCCAGGGGACCCTGTTTGCTCCTCTTCATCTTCAAATGGCTGAGTAATTGCTGATAAGCTGTCGGTGTCTCGGTTTCACTTTCATCTGAACTGCTACTCTCTTCCTGAAAACAACAGGAAGACTTGACACTTTTAAAAAGCATGAAATAATATATCCACACATATTTTGGTTGTGTCCACTTATAACAACATTCTTTCCAACTGAAATTGGTGCAACAGTGATGGGCAGTGATCTGTAAAATCCAAAAGATAAAAGCACTGCAAAATGCAGTTTTGGCTGATAGTGATAAAGTAGATTCAATAGGCAAGGGCAAGAATAGAAGGCTCAAGAACTGCCTAAAAGAGGGCACTGCAGTCAGTGGAGGGCTAAGGTTGTGTATTCCTATTGGTCTACATTGTAATTTTCAACTTAATAACTTAACAAAAGGGCTGTGTGAACAGCCCATGCCTCAGCTGATCTTGACATTCATCACACTTGCAGCTCTATGAGCTTAATCTGAGTGACGGTTCTGGAGAAGAAGTCGAAAATATCTATAACACACAAAAATTCACAAAAAAAACAAAAAAACAAGAGGGCTGTGTGAACAGCCCATGCTCAGCTGATCTTGACATTCATCACACTTGCAGATCTATGAACTTGGGAAAGGATCAAGGTCACCCATGTTCTGAGTAAGTCTGACCATTATAAAAGAACACTAACATGTGCAACATCAAAGTTCCAGTAGTTCTCAAGTTATAATGAAGAGTAAAATTCATGTTGCACTGTGACCCCAGAAATAAGGTCAAAGTCATTCATGTACTGTCTGAGCATGACCTTCATACAAAAACATTAACATGTGCAACACCACAGTACTAACTCAAAACAGATCTCAAGTTATCAAGTAAACAGTAAATTTTGTGTCAGTTGTCCTGTGAATTAGCACTAGAATACCCATTGACTTCCATAGTAATCAATAGGAAAGCTGCATTGATCGATAAGTACCCGAGTTGAAAATACTTAAAAATTAGGAATCTAAAGCAGTGCCACCTAGTAAACAACTTTGTTTGACCCTTCCACAAGAACATATCCATCACATTTCACTTTAATCTGAGTGACAGTTCTGAGAACAAGTGAAAGTTAACAAAACCATATAAAAAATTCATAAAAAAAAAATTAGAAAAAATTGCAGTGCCACCTGGTGAACAAATTGGGAACTATGTGTCCCTGGGAGTGTCTATGAACGATATCAAAACAACTGGGTGAGCAGTTTCACAGGTGAAGAGTTTTTAAGGTTTGCCCCCAAAAAACGAAAAAAAAATCATAAAATTCCAAAAATCAATGGAGCGTGAGCATTTGAAAAAACTTGGTAGAGATCCACCCAAGGCACATCCCCACCTAGTTTGAAGTAAATCTGGCCAAAATTATTTAAGTTATAACCATTACAAGAAATTCCAATGTTAAAACTTTTGTAAAGATTTTTGAAAAAAAAATCATAAAAAAACCAAAATTCATTGGAACATGACCACTCGAACAAACTTGGTAGACACCCACCCAAGGTACATTGCCACCAAGTTTGAAGTTAATCTGCATGACGGTTTTGGAGAAGAAGTAGAAAATGTGAATTAGCATTACAAATACTCATTGACGTCCATAGTAATCAATAGGGAAGCTGCATTGACCAATAAGTACCCGAATGGAAAAAATCGTTAAAAATCAGGAATCTGCAGCATTCCCACATAGTGAACAACTTTGTTTGACCCTTCAACAAGGAACATATCCACCACGTTTCAGCTTAATCTGAGTAACGGTTCTGGAGAAGAAGTCGAAAATAGCTAGAACACACAAAATTTCATAAAAAATTAGGAAAAATTGCAGCGCCACCTGGTCAACAAAGTAAGAACACAGAGTCCCTAGGTGTCTTCTTGTGTGATATCAGAGTGATTGAGTAAGCGGTTTTGGAGAAAAAGATTTTTTAAGATTTGTCCAAAAAAAAAGAACAAAAAAATTCATTAAAAATCCAAAAATCATTGGAGCATGACCATTTGAATAAACCTGGTAGACACCCACCCAAGGTACATCCCCACCAAGTTTGAAGTTAATCTGGATGACGGTTTTGGAGAAGTTGAAAATGTGAATTAGCATTAGAATGCTCATTGATTTCCATAGTAATCAATAGGAAAGCTGCATTGACCGATAAGTACCCGAATGGAAAAAATCGTTAAAAATCAGGAATCCGCAGCATTCTCACATAGTGAACAACTTTGTTTGACCCTTCTACTAGGAACATATCCACCATGTTTCAGCTTAATCTGAATGACGGTTCTGGAGAAGAAGTCGAAAATTGCTATAACACACAAAATTCATAAAAAAATTGAAAAAAATTGCAGCGCCACCTGGTGAATAAATTAAGAACTAGGTGTCCGTGGGAGTGTTTCTGTGTGATATCAAAGCAATTGGGTGAGCGGTTTCAGAGAAGAAGATTTTTTAAGATTTGCCCAAAAAAAGAACAAGAAAATTCATTCAAAATCCAAAAATCAATGGACCGTGACCATTTGAACAAACTTGGTAGAGACCCATCCAAGGCACATCCCCACCAAGTTTGAAGTGGATCTGGCTGACGGTTTCGGAGAAGAAGTCGAAAATGTAAATTGTTGACGGACGACGGACGGAGGACCATAAGATAAGCTCAGCTGACTGACAAGTCAGCTGAGCTAAAAGCTACTTCACATAGAAACACCAAATTTCAGGCAGTAAATCTAGAAGCATAACTCAATACCTCACAAAAATCATATAAAACAGCTACAAAAGTGATTTATTTATTTAAGGTTACTATAACATATAAACTAATGCAAATACACAGCTCTAACCCTCCAAAACTTTGTGTATTCAGTTGTGTATTGGGGCGAATACACACCTTGGAGCTAATTCTAAATTTTTTAATTGAGAATGATCAATTTAAGACCCAAATGAGATTTTTCTTTAAACGGTTAAAAATCACTAATAGAAAAAGATAGTAAAAGAAAAAAAACCAGAGGGCTGTGTGAACAGCCTGTGCCTCAGCTGATCTTGACATTCATCACACTTGCAGCTCTATGAACTTGGGAAAGGATCAAGGACACCATGTTCTGAGTAAGTCTGAACTTTATAGAAGAACACTTACATGTGCAACATCAAAGTTCAAGTAGTTCTCAAGTTATAATGAAGAGTAAAATTCATGTATGTTGCACTGTGACCCCACAAATGAGGTCAGTCATTCATGTACTGTCTCAGCATGACCTTCATACACAATAATTAACATGTGTAGCGAACTCAAAACAGATCTCAAGTTATCAAGTAAATAGTAAATTTCGTGTCAGTTGTCCTGTGAATTAGCATTAGAATGCCCATTGACTTACATAGTAATCAATAGGAAAACTGCATCGAACGATAAGTACCCGAATTGAAACTCCTTAAAAATCAGGAATTCAAAGCAGTGCCACCTAGTAAACAACTGTTTGACCCTTCCACAACAACATATATCCATCACATTTCAGCTTAATCTGAGGGACCGTTCTGACAACAAGTGAAAAATAGCAAAACCATACAAAAAATTCCTAAAAAAATTGCAGCGCCACCTGGTGAACAAATTGGGAACTAGGTGTCCCTGGGAGTGTCTATGTACGATATCACCGCAATTGGGTACGCAGTTTCGGAGAAGAAGATTTTTTAAGATTTGTCAAAAAAAAAAGAACAAAAAAATTCATTAAAAATCCAAAAATCACTGGAGCATGAACATTTGAACAAATTGGTAGAAACCCAGCCAAGGTACATTGCCACCAAGTTTGAAGTTAATCTGGATGACGGTTTTGGAGAAGAAGTAGAAAATGTGAATTAGCATTAGAATGCCCATTGACTTCCATAGTAATCAATAGGAAAGCTGCATTGACCGACAAGTACCCTAATGGAAAAAATCGTTAAAAATCAGGAATCCGCAGCATTCCCACATAGTGAACAACTGTGTTTGACCCTTCTACAAGGAACATATCCACCATGTTTCAGCTTAATCTGAGTGATGGTTCTGGAGAAGAAGTCGAAAATAGCTATAACACACAAAAATTCATAAAAAATTAGGAAAAAATTGCAGCGCCACCTGGTGAACAAATTAAGAACTAGGAGTCCCAGGGAGTGTTCCTGTGTGATATCAAAGCAATTGGGTGAGCGGTTTCGGAGAAGAAGATTTTTTAAGATATACCCAAAAAAGAACAAAAAAATTCATAAAAAATCCAAAAATCACTGGACCGTGACCATTTGAACAAACTTGGTAGAGACCCACCCAAGGCACATTTCCACCAAGTTTGAAGTGAATCTGGCTGACGGTTTTTGAGAAGAAGTCGAAAATGTGAATTGTGGACGACGGACGGACGGACGGACGGACGACGGACCCTCAAAAAACCTCAGCTGACTGACAAGTCAGCTGAGGTAAAAAGCAGCTGAACTTGTGCTTTGATCTGAAAAAAGCAGAATCAATTGGTTCATTTCTGGCTATCCTAACCCTGCCCCCTCCCCGGAATGACTCACCCACCCACTCATTTAAAGTCAGCCAGCTCTTGTGTAAGTTCATTCTGGATTACATGAGCACAACATCTTTCATTACATTACAATTGCCAATATCACTTTGAACAGAAATGTAAGACAAACTTTGGTGACAGAAAACAAACAATCTACCAAATTGCTTGGTTGGTTCCGTAGTTTGCTGGACTTATCAGAAGCTTTTCCAGTTCTGTTGAACCCCAGAGCACCCCTTAGGCCAAAAAAAAAAAAAAAATGATTGTTTGTTTCCCCTAACCTGGCAGGCCCATCTCTAGCCTCCCCCCCCCCCCCCCCCCCATACCAACCCCCTGTTAACTTACCTCCAATCAAAATAAAAAATAAAAAATAACAATAACAAGAGGCCTGTGTGAACAGGCCATGCTCAGCTGACTTAGAAATTGATGACACTAGTGGCAATGTGGTATTGGGAAGAAGTTCAAGGTCATCCACAGTGAAGCCAGTTATGTCCACAGGTGTATGAAAATATTCCGAGTGCGAGAGCACCGATGCTGCTTGTGTGGTAATACCACAAGGCCAGTATCCTACGACCAACGTTACACACACCACTCCGTATACATGTGAATAAAGTACATATTCCTCACTTGAACATGGTAAAACCATACATGTATGTGTTCCTTATCTGTTATTCCCCATGTTGAATAAAGTTTCAGTGCGTTTCCAAGCGTACGGTGCACAACACACTTACATTACTGTCGCTGATGCCCTGTTTTGTCCAGATACTTCCGTTATTTATCTTCCGGTTTGCATGACCGGATACAGTGAAAATGGCAACGTAATAGCTGGTGTGCCGATGCAACCGCACTTCGCTCTTCATGGGTACCCAGTGGTGGCTTCACAAAGTTGTTCAGGTTGGTTATCAGGTGGAACGCCTTTATTACTAATACTACACAAGCAGCATCGGTGCTCTCGCACTCGGAATATTTTCATACGCCTGTGGTTATGTCAATTAACCGTCCTTCAGCATCTGAGTGTGAATGTTAATACCACGCAGAGTCAACATGTTGGTATGTAATTGAACCTTTGACTTTGCCCTTCTCTGACATTGATGATATCCCAGCCAGTATATACAATTTCGAAGCAATTGGCCAAGTGGTTTCAGAGAAGAAGATTTTTAAGTTTTCCCCCCAAAATGAACAAAAAAATTCCATAAAAAATCTTAAAATCACTGGACCGTGACCATTTGAACCAACTTGGTACAGACCCACCCAAGACACATCCCCACCACGTTTCAAGTGAATTTGACTGACGGTTTTGGAGAAGAGGTCAAAAACATGAATTACCACAGCAATCCCCATTCACTTAGTATACATAGTAATCAATATAAATGTATGCATTGGCCGCTAAGTACCCGAATTGAAAAAATTGTTAAAAATGAGGGATCCAAAGTAACGCCACCTAGGGAACAAACTTGTGTGACCCTTCTAGAAGGAACATTTACACCATGTTTCAGCATAATCTGAGAGACAGTTTTGGAGAAGAAATCGAAAATGGCAAAAACACAAAAAATTCATGAAAAAATAGAAAAAAATTGCAGTGCCACCTGTTGAACAATTAAGGTCTAGGGGTCTCGAGAAGTGTCCCTATGCAATTTTGAAGCAATTAGCCAAGTGGTTTCGGAGAAGAAGATATTTTAAGATTTCCCCGCAAAATGAACAAAAAAATTCATGAAAAATCCAAAAATCACTGGACCGTGACCATTTGAACAAACTTGGTACAGACCCACCCAAGGTACATCCCCACCAAGTTTCAAGTGAATCTGACTGATGGTTTTGGTGAAGAAGTTGAAAACATGAATTACCACAGCAGTCCACATTCACTTATACATAGTAATCGATGGGAATGTATGCATTGGCCGATAAGTACCCGAATTGAAAAAAATCGTTAAAAATCAGGGATCCACAGCAACGTCACCTAGGGAACAAACGAGTGTGACCCTTCTACCAGGAACATTTACAGCAAGTTTCAGCATAATCTGAGTGATACTTTTGGAGAAGAAGTCAAAAATGGCAAAAACACACAAAAATTCATAAAAAAATAGAAAAAAATCGCAGCGCCACCTGTTGAACAATTTAAGGTCTAGGGGTCCCCAGAAGTGTCCCTATGCAATTTCGAAGCAATTGGCCTAGTGGTTTCGGAGAAGAAGATTTTTTTAAGATTTCCCCCCAAAATGAACAAAAAAATTCATAAAAAATCCAAAAAATCACTATACCATGACCATTTGAACAAACTTGGTAGAGACGCACCCAAGGCACATCCCCACCAAGTTGGAAGTGAATCTGGCTTGTGGTTTTAGAGAAGAAGTCGAAAATGTGAATTGTGGACGACGGACGCCTAACCATCACATAAGCTCAGCTGACTGACAAGTCAGCTGAGCTAAAAACACCTATATGTACCTACCCAAAACAGTGGAATATTTAACATGTTTAACAAAGAAAACATACTGACCCACCAAAATTGTCAGACAAAAAAAAAAAAATATGCCTACCTACCTACCCAAAAAAAAATTTGGTACATAAGGGGAAACACACTATTGTATTTTTTGGGCCTAAAGGAGAGGAAAGCTGTCAGGGTCACAATCTCAGCAATAACAGGTATTTCATCAAGCATTTAAGCTGTTGACTATTTATGTATACATGTACAACTATTAATACCATTTAATTTTTTGCAACAAACATCCTTACCTTAACAGCCTCTTCACCTCGGTCTTCAACCTTCCTGTATTTAACCTGCCGGCTGTCATCTCTAGAAATGTATGAAGTAAATAAATAAATAATCACTAAAAACAGATTTGTTCAGTTTCACAGTCATACATGCTTTTAACACTGGGATCACCTTGAAAGTTACTCAACTTACTGGTTTTAAATTAACTCAAATGCATGTTTATCAAGAAGTTCCATGCACCTGCAGATTCTGATCTAGACATACCTCAGACCTCATGATGAATCATAAGAGATTTATGTCAGCAGGGGTTTTTAGTTTTCCTTTCCATGTGGGGCAAGTAAAAGATTTTTCAACCATGCTAGATATCAGTTGGCCAATGATGACAGTCTATTCCAACAACTCCTTGTAGACCAATGTATGTGATGCACAGTCTATTGGAATATTTTGTATATAAAGAATACTTATTAAAGACAGATGGATTTTTTTTCTCATATATGGCTCAGGAAGTACTAGATGAATACCAATTGCACAATTGTGGACTTAAATTTCTCAAAACACCATAATTTTGTGAGAAATAAGCATATGACCCTGTCTGTGACAGTGACATGATCAGCACGTCCCCTGTGATGATCAGGTGTCAAACCCATGCTGTGGTGGGAAATTAATCTACATGCAGTGTATTGAAATGTTATATAACTGAAATTGAATATGACTTAGTTTTTGTGACAGAATCACGGGCACAAGAAGATATAAAAGATGTATAAATTGCCCTTAAAGTTAGCACCAGATTGAGAAATGATCGCAAATATGGCAGACGTAGAGGCTGCATTATTTATGCTTAAGATCATTTGAACAGTGCAATAGAGAAATCTTAATGGAAACAAGTCAATCTGAATCAGTATGGTGTAAATAATTATGCGTTATTCGACGACTTTTTTATGGTACAGTGTTTCTCTGTCTTATAATGTTTACTTCTGATGGATCTTCGCGAGGCATACTATGGTATGGTATTTACCCTCATTTTTTCATCCGAAACTTGCCATCATCCAACAGTGACTCCCATGCATGTTTTCTTCTAGTGCAAACGTGCAATATTGAATGGTTTTGCGCTAGCCCCAAGGGACCTCCCCACGCTCTGTTGGCTTGCATTTAGCCAATAGAGCATGGGGAGGTCCCTTGGGGCTAGTTTTGGGCATGCTTGACACAAATGCATGTACTTACCCACAAGAAAATTAAGCTGTGTGTAACGAGAACACATGTAAATGTTTATTTGTGGCGATGCACACGCAAGCTCAATTTTCGCATGGCAATGGCATCGGTCATGATTTGGGGGCAGAATTCTTTCAGCACCGCAGAAAACAAAGTCAATATCTTTTCCCCTATTTATGGGTTCCTTGAAAGTCTGTGTCATTCATGCTGCATTTTGGTAAAGCTTCATGACATTGACATAGGGCCTATGTCATGAAGCTTTACCAAAATGCAGCATGAATGACACAGACTTTCAAGGAACCCATAAATACGAGACATTGGACAGGAACATTGATGTATATCGTGCAATTGAGGTATTTATTGAAATATCTGCGTGAAACCAGGGATGTGCTAAACAGCATGTCCCTGGTGAAACATACAACCTTTCATGTGGCGGAGATGGTGCCCATAGATATATTAAAACAACACCGCCGATGCCTCAGAAAATGGGGCTGGTTCCCTGGAGCCAGGGGTAAGGCATCACTCAGAATCGAGACGGCCACCCGTGGCTGTGTCAGGTTAGTCTTGTATTGTATTCTCGGATCCGCACATCCGGGAACCTTAGTTTACATGCCTGCGTTACTCGGCGAATCTCCTGTCTGTGGATGCCCATTCAATGTATGCTAAGCGTTACCCAAAAACCAGCACTAAAACCCCAAGTTATGATCGTCAAAATCTCTCCAATTTTTTATTCAGTAGCGGAATTCGGCAAAATGATCCTGCCTTCAGAAATATTTTGTTGATTTGTGATCGAAAACATGGATATAATTTTGGATAAAAATGTCTAATTTATATACATATGCGGTGTGGAATGTGTTTTCACAGGGCCCGCTCATTTACATAACAACAGCAGTCAGCTGATAAGCAGCTTATGACGCGTTGGCGGATCCGAGAATTGTATCTTTATTCTTTTACCAGGGTTACTGGCTCAGTGTATGTACACTGATCTCCCGCCAGGCCCTGGATGATAAATGGATAGGATATGGAATGATGAGGTGAAATAACAAAATAAAATAGTAACAACACAATATAAAACGGTGAACAGAGTTCATAAAAGGAAAAATATAACTAAAATATGACAATAAAGATGTAAAACTTAAAGGTAATAGTAGTAAATTAAAATACATAGAGACAAAATAAGCTGCTTTCCTGTTTTAAGCAGGTGCTTAAAACAGGAAAGCAGTAACTGGGGCACCTCGCTTTGTTTTCATCCTTCAATTTTAAACCATAATCCGTACACATCTCCGGTAGACAGTGTCTTTGATGATCTGTATCTAAGCGTTCGCACTGACAGCCATTCTGCTGCCAGTGCTGGTTGCCCCCCCCCCCCCCCCCCGTGGGTCAGCATGTTCGCGGACATATAAACGGGCTGGACATCTCCACTAAAGTATTCCACAATGTGTTACCATCACCTTTCGTCCATCGGGTGTGCTTCTCCATACTGCTTCAAGTGTTTCTTCTGTTTCTTTGACAGTCCGACCTGTACGCTTTGAACCTTTCGTTTGTGGGGTTTACTCCTGCCTCCGTGCCGTTTTCTTCCTGCCATGTTTATTACTCAATGTGTTAACGAAGTTTTGATTGGTTAAAAAAATGGAGCGGAAGTTTTCTTGACCAATTAAAATAAGGTTTATAAAATCAGTCTGAATTTGCTACACGTGCTCACACATCTCGCCTCCTGGCGGTAAAATAAGGTAATCGTTAGATGCTGGGAAAAAACGCAGTTCATATAATTTGCCAATCAGGGATTGTTTGAAGGAAGGCGGGTGGGGGAAGGGAGAAGTAGCGGAGAAGGAGGAGGGAACTTCCCCAAAACTCAGGTTGAGTATTTTCTTCCAAATAGGATCCAGTGCGAAATGTATTTAAAACAGGGTGATGCTATCCCTCATTTAAGAAACATTAAATATAAATTAAAAATGTTTAAATTACACACAACTATTAACTACTACAGGGAAGAACGATTTTAATCAAATAAAGGCTTATTCAACAACAACAAAATTGTACAAGATATGTGGTGTGTAGGTCAGACACAACTGTCTCATAATTTAAGTCCTATCTCTACCTACCTACCTATATGCATGTATAATTAACCTCGTATGAGTATATATATATATATATATATATATATGTGTGTGTGTGTGTGTGTGTGTGTGTGTGTGTGTGTGTGTGTGTGTGTGTGTGTGTGTGTGTGTTTCTGGGTACAAATATGTAAATATCTGAAATGAAATAATATGTCCCCCCTCCCCAAATATTTTTTCAGGGAAGCCTGTCAGAGTATGTACATCGCGTTTCGGCAAGGAAGAGGTGATTCTGATGTTCAGAAGTTACTAGGCACATGAGGCTGATTGGCCAGCTGTCATTGAAACAGTCCAAGGAAATTTTCACGTGTTGCCGGAAAAAGCACGCAGATACTACAAAGTTCCATTTATCAAGGCCATCAAAGACAGGCTGCGAAGTATTTCTTTTGTGGAATTTTTTTTTTTTTTTTTTTGGGGGGGGGGCGTCTTTTTTTTTTTTTTTCCTCTGATTACGGACGGAGTAGTTTCCAGCATCTCTTGCCATGCTTTCTATGTGTCGTTCTACTTTGGAATTTCTGAGATGCCCTCTTTAAACACCTTTTCAACTCTGATCTCTGGTTCGGATTCCTAATTCAGCAACAAGGGCGTAGTGAGGGGGGGGGGTCAAAGGGTTCAGATGGACACCCCACCCCCACCCCCACCCCACCCCACCCCCCATTTTCGATAAGAGGTCCAACTTGGACCAATAAAAGAAAAAAGAAAGAAAGAAAGAGACAAAGAAAGAAAGAAAGAAAGAAAGAAAGAAAGAAAGAAAGAAAGAAAGAAAGAGACAAAGAAAGAAGAATCAAAACACAGCTTTACTTATTAGCATGACAAGATACTTTATTATTACCGTGATTGTTGTGGTTTAGCCGAACACACTAAAAAGATCTTTGTATGTGATCATTATAAAATGGTCCAACATTTTGTTGGCGGCTGGGCCTTATATTGCGGCTTAATAAAATTAGCCTCAGTGCATGAAGTAGATTCCCGGCTACGTTGATCAGCAAAATGTTATAATAGAATAGCAGCCTTCATAGGCTACTTCCAGTCTTAGGTGGTCCATCTGTAGCTTCATAGAAGCTTAGCATCTTGGTAAAAAGTTAAGAAGGTCCAGCTTTGGAAAATTGCTTTAGATCGCCATGCAACAGAAGAGTGTCGAAGTTCAGTGTGAGAAAAAATTCCATTCGCCCTCAAGTTTGCACTCATAGAATTAATTTGTTACATGTACAGTTCACAACACGACTTACCGATATTCAAATCCAAATTTATTTTCAAAAGGTCCACAATTTACAATTTGACAAATGGAGGAAATAAATATAACACCGTTTCATCTTTAACAATTCAAAACTGCAACTTAAATTCCTAATCACTATACAGTTGTAAAGACCCGAAATATCTGTGATTTAAATATGAGAACGTTAAGGATTCTACTTGAGAAAATATCAATTTCTGAAAGAAAAAAAAAGTTGTTAGTTTATACCCACTAAATATTTAACATCTATCTGCCTTTCAAGTTTCGGTTTTGTCAAGCATCGTACTCTAATACCACGCGTATATTTTTTCCCGCCACATAAAATGTGACTGGGTAATGGTTCTCTATTGGCTTCAAGAGGCCACTTCAGGGAAACGGCCGATGATTGGGTTGCACACTCGTGACGTCACAGATGTGACGTTTTTCTAGTGCGGAAAGTAAGTCAACATGTCTGACACTGACCGACTCCCGTGCCGAGAGAGGATCTGGGCTTGTATGGCTTGTAAAGTTGTATGATGGTGGGAGGGAAACAGATTCAGAGGAATCTGTCAACCTGCCACTTGTAAAGCGGCGGCATGAGCCAGTGGCCAGGGTTGCCAGTCCGGAAGCCATGGAGTTTTACAGTCATGTTAGACCCTGCTTTTCGTACAAGCTTCAATGCAAAGTTTTGTGTTTCACAATTATATAGGAATGTGCTGAATGAGTAATGACATGAACTGCTTCGGCCAAAATTTTAATACCTTCCGATAAAATGAACATTATTTTTTATTATTATTTTCACGTTGTAGTGTAAAAAGAAATATGCTGAACCAGAAGGTGAAAGCTTGAATGTCCAACTTTTTAAAAATGAGATATATTTTACACTTTGATGAAAAGAAATATAAAATAAATTATGCTGAATATATTTGTACAGAGTATAACAAGGCTATACTTTCAAAATGGAATTTCCTCTTCCATCTTCAATCTTGTGGTAGAACAGGGAGCAAAAGGGCCAGACAGCAGAAATTAAAACTGCTACAATGGAAGGTCTTTTAATTTTCAACATCTGATTAGATTAAGGGATCATAACTAATCATGCTTCAGAGACTTAAATTGCTAAAATAGAGATATTAATGCTGATACAAGTACGGATGGTTAAGAGTAATGAAGGTCAGCTCTTCCATTCTTAGACTTTATAGTTTCCATTTTTCCTGGTTAACAAAGATTTTTACCTCAATCTTGGTAGATGAATTAAGCATTTAGAAACTTATTTTAGCCGCTAAAATGCACCATTTTGCACTTCGAATCGCAAAATTTTCGCAGGCGGATATACCCACGACCCCCACCCCCACCTTACCAAGGCTTCGCAGCCTGCGGCTGCTTGTAGGTCTATTATTTATGTCATTTGACTCCTCCCTCCCCCCCCCCCCCAATACAAAATCCTGCCTACGCCCCTGAGTCGCAGGCATATAAAAAGATTATAAAGATTTTTCGGATTGGAAATTTAAAATCTATATTACCTGTTGTACAGGGCGCTGTCTTCCTTCTGCAGGCTGTAATACATTTTATATCCTAAATGACCTCGTGATGGTTTTTTTTTTTTTTTTTTGTTTTTGTTTTTGTTTGTTTGTTTGTTTGTTTTTTTGGTTTTTTTTCTTTTTGTTTTGTTCATGTTTTTCAAAATTTTGGTGGTTTTTTGTGTGTTTGTTTGTTTTGTTTGTTTGTTTTGTTTTGTTTTTGTTTTTTTTTTTTTGTTTGTTTTTGTTTTTGTTCTTGGGGCTTGTTTTTTTGTTTGTTTTTTTTGTTTCTGTTTTTTTTCTTTGGATTCTTTTTTGTTTTTGTTTTTTTGTTTGTTTCTTTAGGGGTTTTTTTTTTTTTTTTTGGTATATATCTATTGGAAACAAAACCCTGCACAATATAACAGTATGAATCTATATAGGCTTTTCCTGGAACTACAATTGATTACGCACATGCCTTGATGTAATGTCATACTTGCAAGTAAATGGAGCAAGTGGTGACAGCTTTTTGCTGCTCCCAAATGGTGACAATCCCATTTTACAGTAACCCTGGCCATAGTACATGCAAGGTAGCACACCTTCTATGATCAATGGGAAACACTGAATGACCCAAATGTTATGACAGTAAGCGTTCTTATATACTATCGACGTTTATCGGTCATAGGAAAGGCAAATGCAGAATTTGTGGGTACCAACCCAAACCAGTCACAGGTTTGTCCATATTGAAAGAATAAAAAATACTGACATTTTTCGACGCGCTGTCGAGGTAGTGGAGCGACGGGGAGGGGGGGAGGGTTTGGGATGGGGATGTACCCCCTCCCAAGGCCACAAAATTTTGAAAAATGTAAGTTGAAATGGTGCATTTTTGTGGATTCCGGAGACTCAATTTTTTTGATAAAAGGATCATTGTATAATGCTTTAAAACACTGTAAATATGTCAATATTGTCCTAAAACAGCAGACTAACAAACAAATAAACATGGAATAAAATGTTTTATTCCCATATACCAGACAATGAAGTCAAACTTGATGCAAGTATTCTCATGCTAACTATACTAGCTAGCACCCACAAAGTACAATAACAAACTAGGAAAGATGATTTGTTGCATAGCAAATCAGTGTGTGTGTCTTCAAAGCATATTGGTATGGCAATGTACAACTATTCCATAACATAAGAGTAGAAGTTGGAATGGCATCTCTATCTATTATAGCTTTGAAGTTGTTTAAGATTTAACATTTTGAATACTGCTAATTAGCATAATTTAAACTGCTACAACTTTTATTTTTAATTCATTAGGTGCGCAATGGTCAACAACCCCCTAGTAGAAGTTGGAATGACATCTTTATCTATTATAGTGTTGAAGACATTCAAAGATTGAAAATTTCAAATGCTGCTAATTAGCATAATTTAAATTGCTACAACTTTTGTTTTAAATTCATTAGATGCGCACTGGTCAATAACCCCCTATTAGAAGTTGGAATGACATCTCTATCTATTATACTTTTGAAGATATTCAAGATTTAAAATTTCAAATGCCCCTAATTTGCATAATTTTAAACATCTTCATTCCTTTGTATAAAACGGTCAAACTCCTTGTATGGATGTACAATCATGCCAAGTTTGGAGTTTCCATGTATAATAGTGTTTGAGAAAAGTGTCGGACAAATTTGCTGGTACAGAAGAAAGAAAGAAAGAAAGAAAGAAAGAAAGAAAGAAAGAAAGAAAGAAAAAGAAAGAAAGAAAGAAAGAAAGAAAGAGGAAAAACAAAAAAGTGTGTGTTGATACACACACTTTAAACAGATAAAATGCTGTAAAATATCAGTTATCATGGAATTTCCAATGACACCATTTCAGAAAATGCACCAGCACCATCATCCATGGCTTTTGAATAAATATATATTATTTACTAAAGGACAATAAATAAATGAAAGAAATTATCATAATTGAGTTGGTAGGGACATAATTTTTGGAAAACATATCACAGCATAAGTGTCATTGATAGTTCATTTAGTTTATACTTGGTGTCATTTTTCCCAATGCTAACTTTTCATGACTAGAAAGCAAAATTAAGTAAATTGACAAATAAATAAAATATATATGAAAGTACACCAAACCACGGCAAAATATGCATATTCACTTTTGATTTATAGCGGAGGAAATGAAAAAAAACTACACTCCCGATTTTTTTTGATTTTTTTATCCAGACTTTTTAAAAAAAATACGTAGATTTTGGCATTTTTTTCACATTTTTAAGTAGTACGTAGACAGGTTGAAAAATACGTTAATCTCGTACAAAAGTCTTAAAGCTGGCAACACTGCAGTCATAAATGATCCAACGCCACATTAGTGCTACAACTCCATGTGCTTTCATTCCGCGAAACTTCCCATGAGGTCGTTAAGCTGCGCAATTGCGCGTGCTCAATGTCACACTCAGTATACAAGGACAAAGGCCTGAACCTTACGTCCATTCACTATACTACAAATATACTACAATACTTTCCCTCCTTTTTAAAACTCAGTTAACATTAATTGAAACAAGAATATTTTTCCTTTGAAGATGTTTACCAACTAGTGGTCTGTCAGGCTATGACATTTAAATCATGTCATTATGATGCAATACCATAATACAGTTCTCTTAATTTTATTAGTTCAAATTTACAAGTGGCTTACTAATCCTTCCATATCTTGTAGCAACTACACTGGGATTTAACGTAGGTCCATCCAATGTCGTGGGTACATGCATTCCCTTGTCATTTTTCCCCATGTCTATGATGGCTTCCATATCTGGAATGTCAATGTCAATCTCAGTTCTTTTGCTGTCAGAAGCAGTATCAAATCTAGCCATCATATGATCCACATGTACATATGTTGTGGAATTTTCAGTTGCAACCTTGTAAATTTCTTGGTCCACAAACTTCGACTACAACACCTGGAAGCCACTTCTCAAGTTTGGCATTTCGATTTCTTCCTATACTGTGAATATAAACAAGGTCACTTACACTGAACACTCGCTCAACACAGGTTCTATCATGGGTGACTTTCATTTTTGGCTGTTTGTTTTCTACTCTTTCAGTGGGGCTTGATTTGACTGAGCTAAATTTAGACCTGAGTTTCCTTTTTTACCATTAACTCAGCTGGAGTACAACCAGTAACACTATGAGATGTTGTGCGATACTTGAGCAAAAAATTTGCAAGTCTGTGCTTCAAGGACATGCCTTAGTGCCTTGTAAGATCTGTTTGGACAGCACTTTCTTAACTATACTGTTACTGCTCTTTCAGCAGTTCCATTAGTGGCTGGGTGGTAGGTAGAGACTAATGTATGTTCATGAATTTGGCAAATAAAGCTGATGAATAGGGAGGCCCATTATCAGAGGTCAGATATTCAGGCAAGCCATGTTCCATGTTTAAGCCACCATACAAAACTTCTAGCAATCGACTTCAAGTCGCACATACCAGGATTTTTACAATGCAATACTGTAATAATCAGATTTCTGAAACGGGAGAGTATGATGTCTCACATTCCCCAAAGCACACGGCCTTGTACTATTGACAACTAATTCCTGGGGAAATGACACTATTTTTGCTCATCACAGGGGCATGTTTCTGACCAGCCTGTGCCAGTGCAGTGGTATACCTGCTTCAATATTAACGTAGGTCCATCCAATGTCGTGGGTACATGGACCTACGTTAAATCCCAGTGTAGTTGCTACAAGATATGTGAGTCATCATACCCTCCTGTATCAGAAATCTGATTTTTCTGGACGTCCTGTCTGAGCCGACCTAAGCACATTACTTTTTACCACAAGCTACAGCCGATATATATATGTATATGTGTCGTCTGTGCTTTTAATTTGAGATTTTAGATCAATGCCTTGTATATAACTACGTGTATTCTACTAAAACGTGTCTGACGCACCGTGGGTTCTGCCCTGCCCATGGTGCCCCCGCTGTAAAGGGGTAGATTCAGTAATAAAATTATTGTTATTATTATTATTATTATTATTATTATTATTATTATTATTATTATTATTATTATTATTATTATTATTATTATTATTATTATTATTATTATTATTATTACATCTGTCTGACTTGCCTTTGAAATTTCTCCTGCCGTCACATGGAAATCTTCATCAATTGCATTAATAGCATATGCTTTACTTTCCTGTCCAACATTGGAATTTTCGTGAGTTAACCTTGATAATGTGTCACAATTTGCATGATCTCTGGCTTTGCAATATTCTATCTGGTAATCATATGCTGAATATATGAGTGCCCATCTCTGCATTCTAGCAGCTGGTAGTGTTGGAATAGCCGATTTTGGCGCTAGAATGGCTAGTAAAGGCCGATGATCTGTTTCCAAAATGAAACTCTGACCATACAGGTACTGATGGAATTTCTTCACACCAAATATTATCGCAATAGCTTGCCGTTTTACTTGTGCATAATTAAGCTCACACGAACTCAGGGTTCGTGATGTATATGCTATGGGCCTATCTTGCCCATCGTCCATGGTGTGACTAATTACTGCCCCTACCCCATAGCTATTCACATCACAAGACAGACGCAGCTCACATTTTGTATCATAGTAAACTAGTAATGCTTCACTACAGAGACTGCTCTTACAAGTTTCATATGCTTGCTGTGCACTTTCAGTCCAACTACAGGGGGGTATCATTTTCAACAATTTATGCAGGGGCTCCAGCATAAAAGAGAGTGTTGACAGGAAATAGGAATAGCATTGCACCATTCCTAGAAATGCTCGCAGTCCACTTACATTTTTTCGGTGCCTATTCTGGTGGGGGATGTGATCCTTCTGGAACTAAACAATACCCCAAGTATGCTACACTAGTGGTAAAAATGTACACTGTCCCTGGTTCAGTTTGATGTTATTCTTATCTCGCTAAAAAGTGAAACTAGAATAGGGGGAGAGATTGATTTTATTCAATACTTTAAAGCGGCATTCCTCATCCCATGTGGCTATCAAAATATCATGTTGAAATACATAGATGCCAGGAATACCCTGCAAGACCTTGCCCATTGTTGCCTGAACAATCTTAGATGCAGATTTAACACAATATGTTTTTTTTGTGAAAGAGTATAACCCCGTATGTGCGTTGATAGTTATAAGTATTTCTGGCTTTCCTTCTCTACATTTACCTGTGCATAGCCATGATGGAGGTCTCATTTTGAGAACACAGACTTTCCCACTTGAGAGGAAAACAAGCCCTGAACTGGTAGGGAATGAGTTCTGCTCATCATCAACTGAATTATTTATAGTGACTTTACAATCACCAGAAATTCTTACTGACATGTCAGCTTTGGGAACGACCACAATGGGTGCTGCCAACTAATTTTTTTTTTTCATTGTTGACAATTACACCATGTTTCTCTTGTTTGTCCAATTCTTTTTCAACATCATCTTTTGAAGCATAAGGGACATGGCGGGGCTTACAATACACTGGTTTCACATTTCCCTGTACCTGAGTTTGGGCCTCAAATCCCTTATTACCATCATATACCCCTCAGCAAACAGGGCTTCATTCATTTTCACTAAATCGTGAACCTTTAGGACTGCATTCTTGTTTTGAGTTTTCACATTGGAAGTCTCCGCATTCTAGTTTCACTTTTTCAAGCCAATTCTTGCCAAACAGGGTTGATTTTCGCCCATAATTAAAAATAAATTATTGGTAGGGTTACACGCTGGTCATTGTACTTTACTTCACACATTATTTGACCACATACTCTCACCTTATTCCCTGTATATATTTTTAAATTAACACGTGTTTCACTAAGGAGAGTCTTAGGAAATGCTCTTTGTTTTACATCTTTACTCATAATAGAGTAGTCTGCTGCAGTATCTATCACCATGTTCATGCTCTTGTCATTTACTTTTATCTGCACTTGGTAGCCTTTCGTTACAACCTGTTTCATCAGTGGCTCACACTGTATATACTCAGATCGTCCTCACCATTGCCAGTGTCATTTTCTTAGAGGCCATCTTTTTGTTGTTGTTCCTGACCCACTTCTATTGCTTCTACATGCTGATGCTGTGTGCACTACCCAGGAGCACTTCCAGCATTTAAATGAATTAAATTTCAGCGCCGTAGCTACCAAGTCCGACTACCCCTATCGATCGGACTTTTCGGCAAAAAAAAAGTCATGATTGCTTCGACCTAAAAGATTATGTATTTATTGCAAATAGTTCCTGGTTAAAAATGCAGTATCATAAGTAAATTAACCTGTGTTCTTGATATATTTTCATACATATAATAATAATTGAATCTTGACACAGATGACTTTGGAATATGCATCATGTACATAATAGTTAACATGTTTAAAGAACGAATGTACTTATACTGCATAACCGTGTTAATGGGCACTCTCACATAACTACCTCCATTGAACAATTTTTTTTTAAGAATGGGGATTTGGTCAAGTGGATACGTGCGTTTCCCATTTCAGCTGGGCGACTGGTGTCTAAGGTTGCAGGTTCGAGTCCCGCTCGTTCTGAACATAAAATTGCGCCTTTTTTAAATGGAGTTATCAAAGTTTCAGCTAGTAATATTAATCTTAAAATTGGGACAAACTGCAAAAGTTGCACTGTTTTTCTTCTATTTGTACTATGATAAATCATCTTCGATACACAATAGTCTGTAATATTTCAGTAAAACTGTTAATTTTAGTGATGATAATTTTCCCAGAGTTATCATCATTTGATTACGATATCTGAGCTGGTGTCATTGACTGAATATGCATAGGTGTCAATACATGTAACTTTGTCATGTAGATTAATCATCAATATCTATTACATTTAATGTTTTTTGTACTTTTCAGTGATGATGATTTTCCCATTTAATCATAATACCTGAGCTGGACCATATTACTGAATATTCAAAGGTGCAATTATTTATCATGTTAGACTTAAATATATGTAGGCATAGTGTTTTTCTTGCAGGTTAATTATCATGGGTGATTTAGTGATGATGATATTATATTTCCCATACATAATATTATTTGATCATTGTGTCTGAGCTGGTCTTATATGACTGAATATTAGAGGTGCAATTATTTACCTTGTTTGAATTAAGTGTGTGTAGTACCTTTTTATTGTATATATTTTATTCAGGCAATCCATCCACAGCCCCATAGTGCCTGTCAGAGATACAACATAGTTGAGTGTGAAATTTGGCTGCAACCAAATGTCTGGTTGTAAAATCAAGAACTCACTTTCCTTACTTATTACTTTTTTTCTTGTACCTTAATCATTACTTTGTGACATTTAATACTTGGCAAATGTCCTGTCACAGTACAATGTAGTACATGGAGTGGCATTTTGCTACCAGTAACTTATTGACACAACGGGTACATCTGCATGTTGTGTCCCTATCAATATCCCTGGAGTGGAATCCAAGTGCTGAAGTTATGATATAGTGGAAGATACATAAGTAAGTTAAGTGACATATGTAACGTGCATGCCAATAAAGATAATTTGATGGTCCTCAATTGACTTGTTGTGGTTCAACTTCTTGCGCCCTTTATGTGCAGTATGAATGACGGTGAACCTATGCAAACTCTCTCCCAGTCATTTTTATTCTCTAAACAACTTCAATTTTCCCCCACCGTCAGAATCTTGGGAAAAAAAACTGTTTGGTTACTTCTAAGGCCATTCCTAGGTTCTTAAATATCTGAAAATGATAGAGCTTCCGGGGGCAGGACGCTGACGCTGCCCCTGCTGGACCCCGGCTAATATCGCCTGACCAACTTTGAAATGGTACATGAAATGCTACAGCCCTGAATTTGCGTTTGTTTGGATTATGTCGGCCATTAAATCTCGTACATGTTCACTCACTCTCCATTTTGCATTGATCGAGTTTGTTGAATTGCCATTGGCTCCCACCCTTCAACCTCTTTCAGTGTCTATTTTGCTGAACAGGATCTCGGTGATACCATAACGTTTAGATACATGTCCATGAGACTATAGGTGCTTGATATTCTTTTCAGCCATTTCCATGGATGTTGTCATCTGACATGCACAGTCACCTGTCAATTTTGGCATGTTAATTAGTCTTTTCATAATGCTCTCATGTCTAAAACCACACACAAACTTGTCTCGTAAGGCACAATTCAGAAACTGGCCATAGTTACAGTGGATTGATAACTTTTTTAATTCCACTATATAGTCACTGATCGATTCCCTGTCTTTACGATGTCTTGTACCACAATGATAGCTTTCAGCTTTCTGAAGGGACTTTGGATTTTAATGCTGCTGTAACACTGACATGATACTTTCCAGTTGGGCATCTTTGGGATTTTGTGGCGCTTGCAAGTTACTCAGGTTTGAGTATGCTTATGGTCCAATTTCAGTTAAAATATTGCTTCCTGTCAATCTTTAATGGCCTCTTTTATCTTTATCAGTTTCATTTATCACAATTAGTTGGCAGCAAAAAAACATTTCTATTGAAAGTCTCTTTTTCATGGTCGAATTCACCCAGTCTTCAAAGATATGATCCTGAAGCTTGAATTTTGTTGATCACCACAGTAACACAGGACAGCTAGCCACCTGAAAATGGCAGATTCTGGGTTGATGCAAGCCGAAAATAACGAAGTGTTCTCCAGGCCTTAATCTTCACTTTGCAGTGAGCTACTCAAACAAGCTCATCACCAAATTATAGTATTTCTGCCACATTAGTGCCACAAGTCGCGGTACTTTCATTCCGCGAAACATCCCCTCACGTTGTCAAACTGCACGATTGCGTATACACGATGTCGCACTCAGTATACAAGGCCTAAGGCCTAAACCTGACAGTCATTCACTATACTATAAATATACTACAGCAAACACACAGGTCTGTAGTAACTCCATAGCCAGCCTGGAGCCACTCCATAATGAAGACAGAGGCGTGTACAATAGACTGTTTAAGATTTCCAACTTGGAAAATTGATATAATCACCATATGTCATTTTAATGGCCCATATTTTATCAGTACCCCTGTCAATGCACTCTTTAGGTATATGGGGCCAGTGGTTCCAGCCTGGGGCTACTCCAGAATGGTCACAATCCCATTATACAGGGACCCCGGTTATGTGTATGAATTCATAACTCTCCACACTGCATGTGCACAATTAACCTAACCCTCTGCATACGTGTACACTGCCTATATGAAAGACACATGAGAGGGGCCAGCGGGGATAACCTGGCCTCTCCAGAATGGTGACAATCCCATTATAAAGGAAACCTGGTTACAAAAACAATTGAAAAATCTTCTATAATCCATCCGAAACACTAGATATCCCATATTTTTGTGACAGTAAGCCTCAACATACACTGTCCAGGTATATGGGTCCAGCCTTGTGCAACTCCTGTTAGGTTACAATCTCATTATGCAGGGATAGACAAGTCAATATACTATGAGACCCAAAAGAAATTCTAACAAAAGGTTTTTCAACAGATTGCAGTTCTACTTGATGCAGTCAATCACAGAAAAAAAGTCTACCATAATCTGACACCAGGAAGGGGGTAAAAATGGGTCTTATCCAAGATAGCTACCACTAGTCCTAAAATTTATATAAAAAAAAAGTGGCCATAATTTCCTTAATGATTGGTATACAACTATAATTTTCATTTCATTCCGAGGGTTTTGGTGGTCAATTGTATTATGATGCTACCCCCTAACCAAGGACCGTCCAACAGGAACACAGTATTGCCAGGTTGTAATACCAGTACAATGACGTCCCAGGATTATTACAACCTCCCAGACTATTTGTTCAAATAGAGAGTAACGACAGCTTTTTTTTTAAATTGAGCTTTATTCATGTAAAAATTATATAAAATAAGTGTAATAATAAATTTATAATCTTTGCAAAGTGTTGGGAATGTGGGGGTCTATGGCAGTTTCTGTCAACATGGCTACTGAGAGATTTTTCTTGGCCCTGGGTCCTCTCCACTATAAAGTTGGCCAAATTGTGCATTTTAAGGGGAGCGATTACATTATTATCTCCACAATCAATGAATCGGGATTCGACACCTACCAATCAATGAATCTCAACACTGGTAACAGTACTTAGGGGTATATACACAAACTCCACAATAGGACAGTCGGATGATGAAGCCCTCTTTACTACTAGGCCTACTCAATGCCCATGGCGACTTTATGGCCGAGTGATCACGCATAGCCAACATGGCGAGTCACACTGCTCCTACGAATCCATCTGCCCCTCCATCTATACAGGCATAACGATTTGCTCATCTAAGTGATGAAGAATTGAACAATATTGCTGGACAATGCACAGCAAAGTCCACCGACAGGCAAACTGCTTGGGGAGTAAAGCAGTCCACTTCCCTGTTTACATGCTTGCTGCAACTTCTGTGTGAAAATTTCAATAATTCCATAGCCTTGCTCTCTTAAATTGTGTTCAAAAGTCACATTATGGTCATGTTCCCCATTCAATTTCGTTCACAATAAAATGTTCCAGTGCTTTTTGTAGACATCCCCTTATATTCTGCTCATAATGAACTGCTATAGTGTCAAAGTACATCCTTAAAGTTTATATGTCCCGTGTAAAATCGCCACGATCCCGGAGCTATGAAAAGTAATGTTGCCATGCACCGCGTCCTTGTTATCCGAGGCAGTTCTTTCGAAAATGGCCGCTAGATGGCAGTAATCTTCATCTACAGACTGATGGGCCTGGACCTGATGTAGACTTGCTCAAGTCTCACTGGACTGTCTTCCGTATTTTATTTAAAATCAAATTCATTGCCAAATTAAATTTTAAGTAAACACACGTCGTAGCTTTACCTAGCTGATTGGCGTGGAACGTGTATATAACCAGATAACATTGACTCCAGATGATTAGCGCCGGGCGGTCTACACTGTGTTTCTTATCACACAGACAAGCGAGCGGTCATAATGCACTCCTCTTGAGAAGCTGTTAATAGAGCTACTGTGTAATGAAGGATTAATTGCAGTGAACCGCGTCAGGCAGAGGGCGTCCAGTGAGACTTGTCAAACTTGCCGGCTTGTCGCTGCTATGAATTATTCATGAGCAGTCAAGCACGTGACAGATTCAAGGCCGTCTCAAATTCCATGTGTTGACTGTTGTTTATTTACATGCAAGCATGCACATTTTATTGTAGAGAAACGTCAGTTCTTGCCGATGGCTATTTCGAGCGGCGTTAAAATGAATATTTTCCTACTACGATGACTTAAATCAATGACCGGGTCGTTGCTTGTGACAATTTGAATGATGTAATTTTGCAAAACTGCGCAAAAATAGGGTGATTTCATCGTCTCTATCTCGATTTTTTTTGTCTCCGCGCCATGTTGTTTATATAGTTAGAATGCTCAGAACCTTGGCTATTTTAACAACAAGCTCTCCCATTGGCTGAAACAAAAGTATTTTAGCGGGAACACCTTCAAAACTGCTTCTATTTCAAACAGATGCGTCGTTATTTTAGTCGGAAACTACAAGGGCCCAGAATCGATCACATGGTGTTCGCTGTCTACTCAAAAAGTTTTTATATCGCTGTTTCGTTCGGTAGAACTCGCTGCCTCGTGTTGTGAAGTCTGGCTTGAAAGATGGGTGACATTTGTGTGAACACAAGTGATATAAACATATTTTATTCGTAGAATACAATTGGGAAGGAGGGCAGAGTGACAAGTGACGATTACGGACAATTTATTAAAGCAAGGAACAAAATTTAACGCTGTAAATTGGTGAGAATGATAACATATACTACCACTGTACCAGTCTTTGCGTACAATAGAGTAGAGGGTCCAATTTTTTCACGGAAAGAGAGTAAAATACGCCAGCCGCAGGTAAACATGGCTCGGGTGAAAATACCGCTGCCGCGTGTTTATCATGCTGACAGTTTGTCAGTAACTGCGATAAAGTGTGTTTATGGACTTTTCGTTTAAATTGACAAAAGAGCCACATAGAAATGTAGAGGTCTTACTCAACAAAACTTAAATCATGACGTGGATCATTTTGCATTAATGCAAAAATAAAAAAGTTGTGGCACTGATTTGACTTCTAAGATCCCGCGAAACCCCGGATGTTGTGACGTCACTCCCACCGAATCGATGGTAGTCCAGAGTGGGCTTGTGCAAGTTTGACAAGTCCCTGGTGTCGGCAGCCGGAGGGAGACGGTCAGCTTTGTCTCGCTTGAGTGGCCAGTGACTAGCCATGCATTCATCGAAGGCCACTTTCCACTCGCAATGATAATGGGATTAGAACTGACCAGGACTCAATAGCTGCTACTGTTGAAACCGACACGGCGGCAGTGTCGACCAGTTAAAAAAATATAATAATAATAGTAGGACCTACTTAATAACACCGTGTAGTTGGCATAATATTATTCAGTTAACTTTGTGGAGGGGAAAATGTGTCGCACTTCTGGGTGGGACCGCGGGATGGGAAAATAGGGACATGCACCAGGGACTTGTGCAAGTCTAGACCTGATGTTGATGTTTGTGGTGCGAGTGTGATTTTTTACAGCCTTGTAGGCGGTTCATCATGATAGAAAAGTGATTAAAACCTTTAACTCTGGGTTTGTGCCTCTACCCTGACCCAGCTGCCAGCACAACACCCGAGCCAGGATGTTGTGCTGGTGGCCCGGTCAGGGTACAGGCACAAAACCCCAAGTTTGCGGTATTAGTCCCTTAATCAATACACTGCTACCAATACAACTTTGACATGTGCACTGGACACCCCAAAAATAAGGTGGTGGCCAATACAGTGACCCACAATCAAGCCTACAGTAGCTGATGGTGATAACACCTCTAATATTTGACACAAGGCAATGATATGTGATTCCCATATGCAATATTAGAGGCCAAAATATGGAATGCCTTCGTTCTTAATGTTGGCATGATGGAAGAATCCAATGTGACCACCAATATGGTGATGAGAGATAATCAGAACAAGTCTGCTTTCTTCAGGAGTAAATTTGATATAGATGTGCATATTTCAAATGATGTTTTCCATGAATAGACTCCGTGAAATAATAAGTGTAATTGTTACCGCACAATTTTGGCAAATAAACTCTTTATACCATATACATACATACATACATACATACATACATACATACATACATACATACATACATACATACATAACCCTGGCCAAAACAAATAAAACAATACAGATATTCTGATGTTTTAGAGATATGTACTAATAATCAAATGTGCAAGAATGATCATTAATTTTATGTCACTTTACACCCCTCCACTGCTCTCCAGTTCTCCAGGCACCTGGTTGTGAGGACTGTCACAAGAGATGACTTGGCATGATCCACAAGTAGATGTACGTGCTAGCCGATATCTTCTGCAGCTGCAGCGTGGGGTTCTACAACAAGTTGTGCAGTTGAAATGTACCATTTGCAGCAGAGTGTCTGGTGTAGCATTCATAACATACATAGTTGGTAAAAGCCGATTTTCTCCAAGCCTCCAACCCCAGTCCAAAGGACCTGTGCCATTCTCTATCCCCATCCAAGTCATGGTCTGGAAGTTCACCCTCTGGCAATGGAACTTTGTGGAAGACTGAGTAGGGGGGAGGCATTCAGGCATAACAAATGATTTGGCAGCAACAACTTTCTTAGAGAACACATCATACCTTAAAGCTGCCAGAGAACAAGTCTGGCCTCCACCAAGCAGGGCAACCATCACTTGGCTGTCAAAGATTTCAATATCATCATGATATCTTGCCATCCATAATGGATGTATTTCCACAGGATTCGAGGAAAGGGTCACCTTTCGCAAGGTTTTGGAAGGCTGATTTCATACATGTACCAAAAACACAGGATGTTGAATCACTCCTTGTGAATGCATGCAGACCGGAATAAAAGTTGTGTGCACAACTTGCTGCCAAGGACACGTTTTATGGAATTGGTGTTGTATGGAATGTGTATGTGGAGTGTCAACTGCAGCCTTAGTGATGTCTACATCAGCATCCCCTTTTGCCTGAATCACAGTGCAACCCACTCTCTTCTGTTCACCACTTACTAAACTGATTAGTTGCTGCTTGTTAGTTCCCCTGAGTAGTAACTCTCCCTTCTTTCCTCAAACTTTGTCTCTCTTGTAAAGCTCACAGTCGGATAATACTTGGATTGTCCCTGTCCTTAACCAAAGGACCTGCCTCATAAGCATCAAAAACAACAGTTGCTGCTGCATAGTGCTTAGTGGTAAAGTCAGCATAGGCCGTTGCTACTGCACCATATGTATCTCTTCTCTTCCATGTCAGCATGTGCAGTAAGGACCCTCCACCAAGTACATATCTCTGAGTCTTTGGGATTTCATCTGATGTTGCTTCACTTAATTAACTTGTTGCAATGGTAAGCAATGGTTTGGGCTAGTTGAGGCTTATCAGCCTTTCTCAACATATGTTAAGCCTCAAAGACATATGGTGGATAAGGACTCAACTTATTTTTCATTACGTCCTTCATACACAGGTTTCCTGCCCTGGAAACTACAAGAGAGCACTGAAACAGTAAACTGGGATCAATGCTTCTGTCAGGGCCTACCTTGACAGCAGGTCGTGGCTTTCTCTTTGCTTTTGAAAGATGAGATGACATTGCCTTCAATGCTTGTTGTGCTTCTGTCATCTTAATTGCTGCCATGAGTCAAGCCACCACTGTTTTTGGGTCACCCCATAAGTGTTTGTTCGATGAGTAGATCACAATTAAGAACTGATTTGTTCTGCGAATGACAAGAAAACGATCTTGAAATTTTCCTGTAGACATTCTTTTCCCAATGGTATACATTTCCTCTGTCACCTCAACTAATGAAGCGAACTCGGGGTCTGACAATGATGCTGTGTGCCACATGCTTTGGAGTGGTTCATTATAAAAGAGGGGTAAATGGATCTGCATAGTAAGACTAAAAATAATTTTATATACATCTTTATAGCGGAAAACTATGTGGAAACTTTGTTAATATACATGTAATGCCACATGTTATTGGATTTCTAACATATGAACATGTGACAATTGCATATCATCCAGCAAAACCCATCACCGCCATGGGGTCCACTGGCAATGTTACAGCCATAAGGTAGCACCTGTGTTCTCTACATGTTCACATGGGTTTTTTTCCGAGTTACTTCACTCATGTTTTAAATTCATTATTTTGGAGAAAAAAATCTATTAGCCCTAAGTTAAAATTCTTTTCTCACAGCTGTTTTCATTTTATCGGCGCAGCAAGGGGAAAATGTAGCACTACAGCAAAATAAAGTCAGTTTACTGAATACGTCAAAATTTGTGCTGAAGGTATTTGATAGAACCTTATCTGAAGGCCAAACGATAATGGCATTTGCTAAAATTTTCATAAATTGTTCCCTTGGCTAAAACTGTCAAAATCTTCATATTTTGTACATATAAACTTAAGAAAGAAAGAGAGAGAGAGAGAGAGAGAGAGAGAGAGAGAGAGAGCCCAGTCATCACCTCTTTCAAATTTTTATAGCAGAATAATTCATCACATGTAGGTCTCTGTTCAAGGTGATGCTATTGTTGCCTGCCTGTTTAGTAGACCTAGGGCCGGATAGGGACCCTGAGCCACCAGCCACATTCACATACAAAAAATGGCATGACAGTTATCCAAGCAGGAAAACGCTATTGTGGCCAGCCTGCGCGCGCGCACACACACACACACACACACACACACACACACACACACACACACACACACACACACACACACACGCACAGAGAGAGAGAGAGAGAGAGAGAGATAGAGAGAGAGAGAGAGAGAGAGAGAGAGAGAGAGAGAGAGAGAGAGAGAGAGAGAGAGCTGTGCAAACATGCATGTCCAGCGCTGAGGGCTCAGTCCAGTGCCCCATGGGGCTCAGTCCAGCACTGTCAGTCAGGTTTGCAAATTCAGTGGACCCTTCATAAAGCCTAATCTTCAGCCAATCAGCAGTGAGTAGAACTATTTTGTAGCCACACTGAACCCGAATATGCATTTTCCTTAACAGGGTTTGCATGATGATTATGAGCTTTTTACATAAAAGTGTTCAGTAACGATTGTTCCATTAAAAATACTTCAACATGTGAATCTGACTTAATATCATTTATAATTCATGATAACAGTCAATTATTTTGTGTCAATGTAACAAACCATTTTATATTCAACATTGTGCCCCCTTTTCCCCCTTCCACAAGAACATAATCAGACAATTAAAATGTCAAAAAAGCTTCAAACTTGCCACATTTAGTTACTCTTCTAGAACTTTTGTTCATTGTCCATTCACAGATGTCTCAAACCCACATGTGTTAGGTAGAAATTTGTGTCTGTCTGCAATAGGTTCTAAGCTATGGAGTTTTTAAAAAATTGATCATCCCCAATTTGCATAATTCTAAACATCATGCCTTTTCCAAACCAGGTGCTCAGTTTCACCAGTAAGTGAGTCACCATGGCTAGTATGGTGATTGTCGGGATAATAGTGTCCGAGAAAAACTCCGAACAAATTTGGTCGAAAAGAAGAAAGAAAGAACTAGAAAAGAAGATTTGCTTCCCACCAAATCTGTCTAGGTGCCTTAAAAATGAGAACAGCTTGAAACGCTACACTTTGCCATTGTTCAACATAATCTAAATTTGCATTAATTAGAATGCTACAACTTTGGTTCTTGGTTCATTGGATGACGCCATGTCACAAACTTATAAAGTAAAGTTTGAATGACATTACTATCTGTAATAGTTTTGAAGCTATTCAAGACTTTAATTTTTTGTATCTGCCTAATTTGCCTCAATGAAAAGCCGCCTACAACTTTGGTTTATGGTTCATTGGATGTAGTTATGTCACATACAAACAAATTGAAGTTGGAATGGCCCCTCTATCTATAATAGTTTTGAAGCTATTCAAGATTTAAATTTCTTGTTTTCATCTTATTTGCATAAAATAAAAATTGTACAATTTTGGATCATAGTTCATTGGATGAGGCTATGTCACAAACCCACAAATTGAAGTTGGAATGGCACCTCTATCTATAATAGTTTTGAAGCTATTCAAAGACTTCAATTTTGCATATTCACCTAATTTGCATAAATTAAAATCCTATAACTTTGGTTCATGGTTCATTGGATGCTTCTTTGCCACAAACCTACACATTGTAGTTGGAATGACATCTCTATCTAGAATAGATATTCAACTTTTAAATGCCCCCCCCCCTTTAAAATTTTTCCATGCACCTTTTAAGCATTTTAAGTTGAAATTCTACAACTATTATTTCCCAGACATACTGTATGTGTGGGTTAGCACCCAAACATAATAAAGAGCCCGAGGAAAAGCAATATGTCTTGGTTGGCACCTAGACATAAAGAAGGAAAGAAAAAAAGAATTCCTGGAAAATTAAAATGTCTGGGTTAGCACCCAGACATAAACAAGAGGGCTGTGTGAACAGCCCTTGCCTCAGCTGATCTTGACATTCATCACAATTGCAGCTCTATGAACTTGGGAAAGGATCAAGGACACCACGTTCTGAGTAAGTCTGACCTTTATAGAAGAACACTTACACGTGCAACATGAAAGTTCAAGTAGCGCTCAAGTTATAATGAAGAGTAAAATTCATGTATGTTGCATTGACCCCACAAACGAGGTCAAGGTCATTCATGTACTGTCTCAGCATGACCTTCATACAGAATAATTAGCATGTGTAGCTAACTCAAAACAGATCTCAAGTTATCAAGTAAACAGTAAATTTCGTGTCAGTTGCCCTGTGAATTAGCATTAGAATGCCCATTGACTTACACAGTAATCAATAGGATAGCTGGATTGAATGATAAGTACCCGAATTGAAAATCCTTAAAAATCAGGAATCCACAGCGGTGCCACCTAGTAAACAACTGTTTGACCCTTCCACAACAACATATCCATCACATTTCAGCTTAATCTGAGGGATGGTTCTGAGAACAAGTGAAAAATAGCAAAACCATACAAAAAATTCATTAAAAAATTGCAGCGCTACCTGGTGAACAAATTGGGAACTAGGTGTCCCCGGGAGTGTCTATGTACGATATCAAAGCAATTGGGTGAGCGGTTTCAGAGGAGAATAATTTGAAGGTTTGCCTCAAAAAAGAACAAAAAAATCATAAAAAATCAAAAAATCAATAGAGCGTGACCATTTGAACACAGTTGGTAGAGATTCACCCAAGGCACATCTCCACCAAGCTTGAAGTAAATCTGGTCAATATTATTAAAGTTATGACCATTACCAGAAATTCCCATGTTAAACTTTCCTGTAAAACTTTTGTAGAGATTAAAATCCAAAATTCATTGGAACATGACCATTGGAACAAACCTGGTAGACACCCACCCAAGATACATACCCACCAAGTTTGAAGTAAATCTAGATGACGGTTTTGGAGAAGAAGTCGAAAATGTAAATTAGCATTAGAATGCCCATTGACTTACATGGTAATCAATAGGAAAGGTGCATTTACCCCAAAGGAGACGAATTGAAAAAATAATTTAAAGTCAGGAATTCGCAGCATTCCCACATAGTGAACAACTTTGTTTGGCCCTTCCATAAGGAACAAATTCACCACGTGTAAGCTTAATCTGAGTGACGGTTCTGGAGGAGAAGACGAAAATAGCTATAACACACAAAAATTCATAAAAAATTAGGAAAAATTTGCAGCGCCACCTGGTGAACAAATTAAGAACTAGGAGTCCCAGGGAGTGTTCCTGTGTGATATCAAAGCAATTGGGTGAGCGGTTTCGGAGAAGAAGATTGTTTAAGATTTACACAAAAAAAAGAAGAAAAAAATCATAAAAAATCCAAAAATACATGGACCGTGACCATTTGAATTAACTTGGTAGAGACCCACCCAAGGCACATCTTCACCAAGTTTGAAGTGGATCCGGCTGACGGTTTTTGAGAAGAGGTCGAAAATGTGAATTGTGGACGACGGACGGACGACGGACGGACGACGGACCCTCACAAAACCTCAGCTGACTGACAAGTCAGCTGAGGTAAAAAGAATATATGTGAATGGCACATGACGTTAGATTATCTGTATTAGCTGACAAATCAATATGCGGTTACATTTGGTCACAGAACAAGAGTTTCATTGTAATACATGTTCTGTATCAATCATACCCAGATGTCAAGGCCCTGTCAAGGGTCCGCAAGTTCAAAATAAATTCTTTATTCAACCAATTCTGCCCTCTAGGGCCTAACTAAGGCTAAGTTAACAGTACTGTCAGTAGCCCCCAAGGGACCTCCCCACGCTCTGTAAGCTTGCGGGTGCCGCCCGCAAGCTGACAGAGCGTGGGGAGGTCCCTTGGGGCTAAGTTAACTGTTACAATTCAATTTTGTCATAATGTTAATACAAAGTGTCCGTATGAGGTGAGAAGAGAAAAGAAAAAAATGACAACCAGTGAATTAGTATGCATATTACAACATGACCAAGAGCTGGCTTCACTGCATTGCATGCTCTATTTGCCACCGGGCCACGACGTTGTCACAAAATTTTGGTCATGTGACTGGTCACATGATGAACATTCAACCGAAACGAAGCACATGATCCGTCAGTCTTGCAAAATGGCAGCTCCAAAGGAAGGAAGAAGAAGTTTGGCTCTGGCGATTTTTGTCAGTTTTTATGTCGGTTTGTGGGCAGCATCGATGCCACCCGCGGGGCACAGCCTCGGAGCACCATGGCCAATGCCACACAGCTACCAGACATCCACAGTGGTCAACACAATTAATGTATACACATTCCAATTCCAAGTCACCGGCAACGATTGTGATGACTTGAGAGCTGCATTAAAACGCTATCATAATCTCATCTTCCAGAATTTGAAAACACAAGTGCAGAAAGATAAAACTGACACCGTACTGCGATTTCGACCAAGATCAAAACTGCTTTCAAATGAACTTCAGGGATTGACAGTGAATGTGCAAACTCCATGTGAAAAAATTCCTCATTTGGCCATGGACGAATCCTGTAAGAAATTTTGTTTTTCATTAATATTATGTTTGATTAAATTGATTTTGTAACACGCGCCCGGATCTATATCATGCCACTTGTGCCTTGTCAGAATAAACAAACCCCTATCATATTTTGTGCTAGTAATGCTTGGCTTATGTTGAGTGGTTGCTTGGCCTTCGAATGTTCTAATTTATGATGACACGAACTGATTGATTGATGTCTGATAACAATTTTGTTATTCAAATCATGAATTTAAACCTACAAGATAGTAGTAGTCTACTACTATCTTGTAGGTTTAAATTACTGTAATCCATGAAATATGCTGACTGTAGCTAGTCTCGCAGTTTTGTTAGAACAAGTACTACTGCCACTGGAACTTAATAGTTGTTTAAATTTCACTTTATTTCTTTTGAATATGTGACTGATGAGTCAATGTTGACTTCATTTTCTGTCAGGGAAATTCTTACTTACTACTACTCATTACTGTCATTGATGGATAAATCAATCACAGAAAATTTATCACTAGGTACTGAATAAAACTGGAAATGCTGATGCATTTATAATTTAATTAAATTCCAAGTCCAGTTACTGTTTTTCATATATTTTTTATTTATGCTTCAATTTTCAGCTGAACAACGTCATTTTGACATGTTATGCAGTACTTTTTCTAGGGAAAAGTGGCAGCTATATAAACTCGAGATCTGGGTTTGTGTCTTTTTTAAAAAGGAAATATAATTGAACTTTCCATAATTGTGAGTTGACATGTGCAACAGTGTTTTATATCTCTGACTTGAAATGAAGAAGGTTGTATCACCAGGTCATATCATGCAGTAGACTACACTAGATTGCTGATGCACTGGCTATACTATGATGGAATCTCATGACTGAACAGAATGAATCCTGGTACATGTTGTTATGTTTTTCATGTATGTATGAAAGCTTGAACATTTGTGAAATTGTACTTCACACAAATACCACTCAAGGGATTCAAGTTTTAGATTTCCTTCAATTGAAATGGTTTGTATTTTTGATGAGTATAGAACATATTCCTATTCCCACATGTAGTGTGACTAGTACAAAATTGCACACTGGTCTCTAGACCTTTCTGTGTATTAACTGTCACTTTGTCCTCACAGACTTACAACTTTGTCCAAACTTTGTTCTAGATTGAAATTCAGTTAAAGACTTCTGAAGCAGCCTTATTACCACTGGAAAACATGCTCATTCAAGTTGTGTAACTGAACTAAACTAAACATTGCCACAAATAACTATATATACAAATGCCACTGAACTAATTGTTTCCTTGAAAGTTGAACTGAGGTGAAGACATATTTTTTGAACTCATTAAAGTAGACGGTTACAGTGAAACAACTCATTACTTGATCATATTGAAAAATTGTCACTGCCCCACATGAAGGTCAATTTGACCATTTGGTTTGAAGGTGTGTGTGTGTGGGTGGGGGGGGGGGGAGATCAAGCATGTTGTGAGCAACATTTCACCCAGAACATCCTCATTTGGCTGGCCACGGTTACCATTAGTTCTTCATGCTGCTTCTGAAGGTACATGTGTATCAGTACAGTGCATAGGACTAACGCTTGTGATGTCATGACTGGCACACATGTGTCTAGTTACTGTACATCTTTTCTTGTCGGTGGTACAGCCTAAATGGGATCATTGCTTACAAACATATTGGCTACTGAACAAAACTCCATGTACATGTATAATAATCCACATGGAGTGGAAAAAAACAAAACAAAACAAAAACCACCTGGTTTACCTATCAGTTAAAAGTTTGGATGTATTAGAATTAAAAAAACATTCTGGTACCAAACATTGGTTTGAGTAAGTTTTCAAACAAATTAGGCAGCCTTTTTTTGTTTATTATTAACCCATTTTTTGGCAATGGATGTGTCACAACTCAACATATGCATGTAAGAGGCATGTACATAGACTCCTAACAGTCCTTAAAAAGACCCTTAAGTTTTTGAAACAGATTAGATGAGAAACTTATGGTAGTTTGCCCTGCAACTCTGTGATCATTTTGAAGACTAATCATAATGCCCCATGGAGATAATGATTGACTTCCAATACTCCAATTTCACTTTATCACTTTTGTAAATTGACTGATGAGTCAACATAGAACTCTAAAGTGCACACCCTACATGTGTGCAACATCTGTACATAGTTTAAAACACTATAGGAAAATGAGCACATGCATGGTGTGTGTAACTGTTTCCTGAAGTACCTACATGCATCATTGCCATGGTTTGCATGGGGTAAAATGATGAGATGAATCATTATAGATCTGCAATCTAAGCCACAGCTGTTGCAAATTCTAATATTCACTGTGGCACTGGGCTCATTTCACTTTGTATTACCTTATGCTTAGGCATCTGCTCATGTACGAAAAATTAAATTGATAATTGGCATCTTTGTGTCTGTTAATTGCACACCTGGCAGCAAATACCACATGAGTGGTGATGATACATACATGTATGCATTTACTACAGGTTCTTTGTATTTCAGTCATTTTAATCATATCATTATGCCTTTGGGATATCAAATGAATACAATTATAAAATTAAGTTGTAAACTTGATATTTGTTAACCATGGCAGGCTATTTTTTGAAAGGCAATGCAGACATATACACGCAAGCTCAATATCTCGACAGAATGGAGCCCCACCTGGTGGCAGCCTTTTTTCTGTATACATGTATATGATTTGCTGTTAATTGAAAACAAATTGGAGAGGGTGTAGAATGAAACAAATACACATATATGACACTTGACAGGCAAAAATCAGTTGGTTCTCATGGCTCAGTTTCCCAAAGGACATCAGTTCTGTCTATTATGTTTCCTGTGATTTTTGTACATTTTAATGATATGGGGCATTTTTACAGTGGCTTTCATGAATTCACGAATAACAATGTTTGTACAATGCCATAGAATGCAAAATTTGATAATCTTTCAACAAATTTATACTTTTAACTTATAAATGAACTTAGAGTCTTAACAAAAGAAAATTATGGAGACCCACTAAAATCACAGCTACCATATCACATATCCCGAATTTATAATACAATAAGAAAATTACAGACTGGTAATACTTGCAGACTTGCTGATGAACAAGGTACATAGCTACCTTGTTCATCTACAGTTCTGAGTTATAGTATTGTGTTGCATCTCTAAAAGGGGTCCATATCAGTAAAATATAATTTTCCTCAAATAACTGGTGTTTCTTTGCAGATTCGCTGAGTGTAGCCAATGGACAGGCTAGTCTGATCTCCAAAACAAACTGGGGAGCACTTCGTGGACTGGAAACAGTTAGTCAGATCGTCTATAAAGGTCCAGATGGAACAGTAAGGTTCTGCTTACTTGGGAGAACATTTTTGTGTTTGACAACTGTATGCAGCTTTAGTAAAGCTCAATAATACCCATACACTGCATGACCTAATCTTTCAATTTTTTTTTGAAGAAAAACAAATGAAGTATTTTCTTTCATGAGTTTGTCGCCATGTTTAAAAAAACAGAAACAGAATAAGTCTTGCTTATACTAAAACTTGATACAAGAAAGTTCAATAAGTCATGCGTACTTCTCCGAGCAGACAATTGATATTGTCCTTTGTTCATAGTGTCAGTCAGAAGCTGCTCTGCATAAAATTCTATCTACATGTACACGTGCACTTTTCTCACATACCTGTCTATTGTCACAGGGCCTGCTTACTATATCTATCAGGGACAGATCTAGACTTTGAAAATCTGTAGCCAAAATTGGAAATGCAGGCATTGCTTACAAAAAATCAGTTTTAGTCCATTAACACTTCATTTGAAAATATTTTAGCCATTTTCACATTTCTTTTGTCAAATTCAAAACACTTTAGCATTTGACTGATTGGCTCACTAGTAGATTTTAGCGGCGGCGTTTGGACGTTTTGGCGGCGGTGGGCGGTGGACAGCGGCGACCAGCGGTGGATGGCAGCAACCAGTGGTGGTCTGCGGCGACCAGCGGCAGTCTGCGGCGCCAAGCGGCAGTCGGCGGCAATCGCCGCTGGTGGCCGCAGACCGCCGCACACATTCTCACCTGCTGTGGAGTCTCAACAGGAATGGGCGGCGGTGGGCGGCAATACTGCCTATCGCTGCCGACCGCCGCCCTGGGGGGCAATACTGCTGTTGTCATAATTAAAGATATTTATTCAGATAATGATATCGTGATTAATAATTTATGAAGTATCTATACATACATACACACACACACACACATATATATATATATATATATATACACACCCATACACAGTGTGTGTGTGTGCATCTAGTAGATAGTCCTACATTGTGTGTGTGTGTATATATACATATTGACTTTTATTGTCACCCAGCCAGGGTCCATAAGTGCACTCATTTGTTAAAAAGGTGCATATATTTGTTCTCGTAGCTTACAACTGAAAGAAACAGATGCTCCCTGGACTGATTTGAGTTTGTCTGCGGCAGAGGGCGGTAATGAGTGGCGTTGTGTGGCCCAGGGCGGCGGTCGGCGGCGAAAGGCAGTATCGCCGCCCACTGCCGCCCATTCCTGTTGAGACTCCACAGCAGGTGAGAATGTGTGCGGCGGTCTGCGGCCACCAGCGGCCGACAGCGGCAATCGCCGCCGACAGCCGCTTGTCGCAGCAGACTGCCGCTGGTTGCCGCAGACCGCCACTGGTCGCTGCCATCCACCGCTGGTCGCCACTGTCCACCGCCCACAGCCGCCAAAATGTCCAAACGCCGCCGTTAAAGTCTAGATTGGAGCAGTCCCTGTCTATCCACAACCAGTTGAGGAAAACTTTCCTCTTTGGTTGCAACTCATTTTCTATTGGCTAGTTATTTTACCAGTGAAAAAATGATAACTTTGTGGTTATAAAATTCAGTCTGATTCAGAGATTCCCTGTCAATTCCTTTCAAATATAGGTCCATGAGAAACAAAATGTAGCATTGGGTGATAGTTGTGAACAATATTTTTGGCAATCATTGTCAGACATTTTAGTTTTCACTCAGCAAGCCCACAACCCCCCCCCCCCACACACACACAAAAGAGAGAGAGAGAGAGAGAGAGAGAGAGAGAGAGAGAGAGAGAGAGAGAGAAAGAAAGAAACAAAAGAACAGAGCTCCTGCCACAAGGATCTGTGCATGTCACCTGATGCTAGATTCTCTATATCTGCTGACAAGCAATATGCAGTCACATTGGGTCACATAACAGGAGTTTCACAATAATCACATGTTTGTGCTAGATAACAGTTGCATAAGGTAAAGTGGAGCATACACGTTCTGTATCATGCAGGAGTCACTAGAATTTGCATAATCTGTAGTCAGCTTGAAGCAAAAATTAATCAATAATACTCTCGTGATTTACCAATCTATTATGTGTGGGCATATACCACCGCATATGATTGTAGTCCCATGTAGAATGAGGAATATTATACACACTATACATGTGCATGTACCAACACCATTTAAAGATAAATGTTAAAGTTGTTATATGGAGTTTTAAATCACTTCAAAAACAGGCTTGATGATTTTAATAATTATTGATGTACATACATGTATACCACAGTGATACACCGTTTGCATACACCTACCATACTAGTCTTAACCCTCTCTCCCTTAAACTGAACAAAACTGGCTGGTGGCCAAATATCGTCTGCTTCATTGTTTTCAACTAATTTTGACTGTAAGGGAAAACAATTTGAGTGAGAATTGTAGATCAAACCTATCAAGATCACATACCCCAGGTCAACAGCTTTCCTTGGCATGCCAAGGAAAGCTGTTGATGCAGTCACAGTGGAAGGGTAAAGGGTTAAATCCATGTTGATACAATATATATGCCATATACCGTTGTAAGTGTTGTATTGCCAGTAACCAGATACATGTATTCACAGGCAGCCTTATAATGCATGATTCACTGAAATCGCATTGATGTAGCAGATTTATAGCTGATAACAGTATGAGCAACTCTTTTCTTGCAGATCCAAGTAAACAACACAGTTATTCAAGATGCACCAAGATTTTCTCACAGAGGTGTACTTTTAGACACTTCTCGACATTACCTGTCAAAACCAATAATCAAACAATGTGTGGTAAGTTCATTATGGTCAGTGTACATGTATACTGTGCATCTTTCCTGTGGGAAAAGACAGGGCATGATTTTATTTAAAGCCACTTTATTTTACATGTTGTATGCATGTGTCTAAGCCAGCATTAATTCTTTTTATCCTTTGCATGTGGGTCTTGTGATGATCTTATTCATGATGACAAAATTATAGGTTTCTGCACATTATCATTTTGTATATAGTTTGTCCATTATTTATGGCATATTCATATAATGAACAATTTAAAATTCAGGAAATTAACTGAAATTTGATTGTAGTGGCATTTGGGTTCTGCCAAGAGAAATTACTTTTCATGTCAATTTTCCAGGATGGCAAATTGAAAGAAAACAGAAATGATGCCAAGTATAATGCCAATACTTTTTGTTTTCTGTAACATAATATATCAAAGAATAAATCTGAATTTTTTTAAATGTTATCTATGACTGCTTCATATGTTTGTTTTCCATGTTGTCAGAAGAATTTAAAAGTCTAGTTCTTTTGTGGGTTACATCCTTGTGGGTATCAAACTTTGAACAGTCTTCGGACTGAATTCAGGAAAGGATGCTTTTAAATTGCCATTGTTTATAAATGGAAAAAGTTTTTCGGTTTTTTTTGGGGGGGGGGGGGTTGTTTTTGTTTTTGTTAAGTAATTTTCACTCTTGGCAATGACAGACCACATCCACCACATCCATGCATGAAATTAAAAATATGTGTATGATGCTGTCTTCTTTCTATTTATACATCAGCGTCTTTGTCTTTATTGAGTGTCAGCTTCATAGTTGTATTTCATCGAATATTTAATGGCAGTGTGAATGTTTTTACAGGAGGCTATGTCCTACAACAAAATGAACGTGTTCCACTGGCATATAGTAGATGACAACTCATTCCCATACCAAAGTCCAACATTTCCAGGACTGAGTGGCATGGTAACGTATCATTGGAATAGAAGATGTTCAAACACCTTGTGTTTATTCATATTTCATCATGTTTATGGTTATGTCTGTGTGCTAACACAGACTCTTCCTTCCTTCCTTCCTTCCTTCCTTCCTTCCTTCCTTCCTTCCTTCCTTCCTTCCTTCCTTCCTTCCTTCCTTCCTTCCTTCCTTCCTTCCTTCCTTCCTTCTTTCCTTTCCTGCTTTCTTTCTGTTTCATTACCGGTAAATTTGTCTGACATTTTATTTGAAGACTATTACAGTAGTCCCTCCTTTGAGAGACCACCCCTAGTGCCACCCAAAAGGTAGTCACATAAAGTAGGTGGTCCCGCAAAGAAGGTATAAATAATATGAAAAGTACTACAGAGAGACCTGACAATTGTGGTCTCTCAAAGGAGGAGGTCTCCCTAAGGAATGGTCTTTCAAAGGAGGGACTATTGTATGTGCAAAAACTCCAAACTTGGCATGATTATACTTTCATGCATCAGATCTTGCTTTATTTATGGAGAGGGGTGACAGTTTTGAAAACTAGGCAAATTCAGGCCATTTGAAAAATAAAACCGTAAATACCGGCAAAACTATAATAGTTAGCGATGCCATTCCAACTTCAATTCTTACATTTGTGCTGTACATGTAAGTGCATCTAATGAAGCAGGAAGAAAAGTTGTAGAATTTTAATTCAGTCAATTATGTGTACATGTATACGTATAACACTAGCATTTGTTGCTTACACTCATGTCAGACACAACACTTTTGTGCTACCTTGTGGTGACCATTTTGTCATCAGTCCATACTGTTGTGTCAACAGTGATCCATAAATGAATCAAAGTTGCATTTAAAAGTGTCAATAGTATAATTAGCTAGAGTTCCTCACTACATGACAAAATCTTGTTTATTTGCTGACACTTGGCATTCTGTTTTAACACGAATTGTTTATTTCTGTCTAGCATTTCTTTTTTACCTGCATATTGTTTTTCATATCAAAAGCTTTATTTTGTTGCAGGTTTTTTTTTTTTTAAGTTTCATGTTTTCTCTCATATAGCTTTCCCAATTTCAATTTGAATGTACAAGGGAAACAACTTTCCTTTGTAAGCGCACAGACATATTTACTTTTGAAACAAATCTTATTTCCTAGTTTTTGGTTCCAAATTTTTTGTTCCAGTCAGTAAACAGAAATACGATTGCAACGATTCCAATTGAGTTTAAATATTTTGCCTCCGAAGCACAACCAAGCTCCATGTAATGTCTACTCGGCTGGGGCCTCTACTTGTTTGACAAGGTCACTGTCTTGCCTTGGGAAATGTAACTCAGTTTCTAATTGGCTGGTTTTGTTTTTCATGGTAACAGGCTGCAGTACACTAGGGGCGATAGGCTGCTACTGGCCAAGGTGATAATGATCAACTTGCTTAATAGTCTCTCAGGGGAAGATTCACAGTGTAGATTTATTTGCCTTGCTATAAATACAATCCTGTCAAAGAAGGGCAGACCAAGTGTAATAGAGATAACATGGAACTTGGTCTGCTTTGGAGACAATTACAAGTAAATATTGAGCACTGTGGGTGAAAAGAAACAAGAAGTAAATAATTCCTGAAAAAAAAAACTTTCACTGTAACAAACTGAGAGCTGAAATAACTTAAAACTACCAACTGGTCTTTTTGATCATCAGGGCTGTCAATTCCACTGGAAGGCTTATTTTGGTGATGCAAATATAAAATACATTTATATGTACACCTTCATGAGGAGAGAAGGGACATGTAGCAGGGCTCTCAAGTTGGGAGAACTGCAAAGAGTGAGATTTTATTGCTAGGGGGTCCGGGGGCACAGGCCCTCCGGAAAATTTTGAAAATTGCGAAGTAAAATGGTGCAATCTGATGCATTTTAGGGCCCTTATTTCACATTTTCAAGGGTCTTGAATTCATATTACGGGGCCAAAAAGATACCATTATTGATCCGTATGCTAGGCTAGTGTGTTTTGTAAGCAAAAAAGTGTTTTGGGAATGTGGGAGGGAACAAATATGTTTAAATGCATGAGAATTTTATGTCTTGGCATGAGAGCGTGACATGACACTGGAATGCGTGAGACACATGCTCTATGAGTGAGACTTGATAGGTCTGATGTGGCAAAAATGCTGTGTTTTTTCTGTACGTCTGGTTTGCTTTCTGACTGAGAAGAAAAGAACCGCAAACCTGGGCAGTGAAACCATACCTGTAAGTTGATTGGCATTGTTAAAAGCATATAAATCGTACATATAGTCCTGTAGCTGTGATTGCTTGTTGTCAGTTTCCCTTTGAAACTTGCAAGGTAAATGCTAATGCAGTCTGTTATTTCTGTTATTTTTCTAGGGAGCCTTTGACCCAAACACCCATATTTACACTCAGAAAGACGTCCAGGAGATCATAGAATTTGCTCGTGTTCGAGGCATTCGAGTGGTAGCTGAGTTTGATTCCCCAGGTAGGTTGAGATGTAACCCAGTTTAGGTATGCAGGTGGGGAGGGGGTGGGGGAGGTACGCTTTTTTTGTGTTGTTCAGTTGCATCCTGGCATAGGATACAGCAAGTGGCCATATCCAGAACCCTCTGATGTCAAATTATGATACCAAGTGTATGAAACTGGGGCCTACAACAAGTAACTATATGGCATTGTATTTACATTTTCAGGTAATGCTCACTCTGGAAAAGTCCAATTATATATTGTACATTACATTCATTCAACAAATTAAACCTTCCCTTAACACTAATCACATATATTTTGGATAATACCTCTTCAAAATATCCAATTGACTTGGCTGCCATTTTGAAAATTGTGGATTCCCCACCCAATGGTTTGTAAATGAGTCTTGGGAAGATCTTGTGGGGGAGGGGAGCGGTTATAATACATGAAACCAAAAGTATATATTTTGCAAAGTTTCAAAGCATTAATAATGATATGATATACATGTATGCTGTGGCTGCTGTGGCCACGATTCGCTTTGATATTCAAATCACATACATGTATATTTATGTGCGACTGTCCCGCAATCAATGCGTTGGACAATGTTCTAAATTGTGCTCACCACATAGTGTCTCAAGGTATCATGTCACATTTGCATTTGTAACTAATGATTATAACTGCTTCAGACACAACTGAGCTGGCAGATTAAAGTTAAGATAGTAAGTCATGTTTTAAAAGTACTTTAACAACCGTTTGCCCTGGTAACTCAGAGAACGGACATCTGACCTTGCAAAACATTACTGTAACGATCACCAAACAACCAGGGCTGTGCTGTTTCACCAAAGAACTGTGGTTATATACAGCTATGCTGTTTCCCCGCCCCAAGTTAACCAACCTTCCTGACAAGTTGAAATGAAATGCTGTGTTTGAGTTGACTTTAATGCCAAATAATGGCACATGATGGCCACTTTCTCAATAAAATCTTTCAGCCTGGGTCAATCAATTTTTATTAGAGAAGGGTGGCTTGAAAGTACTTTTTTTTTGTTCCATTCATTTTAGACATCAACTTTCTAATTTATGGTACCCGTGCAATCAAACTAACCTTTAACATAACTTACTGCTACATATGCTGAATATACATGCACTTGACACTGAGTAGCTTTTCAATGTATATTTATTGTTTTGCTAGTATGTATGTATAGTTACACAGTTGTATCTATTGTGAGAAATCATCAGACAGCAGATGTCACACTTATCAGGTTCTAACATGATGTGGTCTCTTTATCGAGAAAGTTGTCCTGGGAATGATCCCATGAAAGAAGAACCCAACCCCAAAGTACTCTGTTCTTTTATTCGAAAGTTGCCTATGGGTATCATGCTTTATAACCAATGCATGCTTATAAGTTGAAATAACATACAGCATACTGTTATTGAGTGTTTCATAACATTTATAGAAGCTTGATGGTTTTGTTTTTTGCTTGTTTTTTTTTTTTTTTTAAACCAAGCTCAATATACACAATGCATAGGTTCTTACTTGTTCAAACCATACTTCTGCTGTTCTTATCTTATCATTCTTCAATGATTTCAATTAAACCATTGCTTATTTTCCATTGTGTTGGGTATGTACATGTATGTATGTCATTTAGCACCAAGGGTGCAGGGATAACCCACAGAAGTAGAGCTGACTTGTTTCCAGTGGGGTCCTCTCTACAAACAGAAACCTGCTGCCACCACTAATGCAGCTCCTCTTCTCGATAAACAGCAAGGGGTCTTTTATATGCATTTCCCATAGACAGGTCAACACATACCATGGCCTTTGATAAACCAGTCATGGACCACTGGTATAATTGAGAGCCAGAGACAAGTCTCTTGGATTTGGCCGGGATTGAACCCAAGACCCCCCGCACATGAAGCGAACGTGTAGCCACTAGGCCACTACGGCTCTGGGGACATTTTTCTGGCAGCTTGACTTAGAAATTTGCAGCATTCTCCTGAGTTTGCAAATAAAGTAAAGTCATCGGATTGAGTGGAATTCAAACCTGAAGGGCTGTGAGCAAGTGTGTCATTTGAGCAATCTGTCTTAACCATTACACCATTGGATCCATTAGGACTGAACCACCCTTTTCTTGCATTGGTTAATCTACTGAGGCATGCAAAGAGAAGCCGCATAAAAATGTAGTAGAAATTATATTTCAATGCAGTTTGTAAAATTGTTGAATAAAACGAAGTTCGAAGTACAAGTCATGTGTCCTTATGTCTGAAGTTCCTTGCTTCACACATTACAATTTCTTATTCACTGGGACACAAAAAGCCAATGCTACTTGGGGTGTTTTATTATAGAACTTTGCCATTCCAACTTTGTCTGCTGAGCAGATTTTGCTTCTACTCTCTCTAATTTTCACACACTACCAGATAAATGTGTTTTTATGTGAACTGTAGGTGATAGGCTGTATCAACGTGCACTCCCCACTATGCCACATCATGGGAACATCTTGTATTTTCACCAATGTCACCTCTTTGTCTTAAAAATTCAATAAAACTTGGCACAAAGAACACCAGCAAGAACTTGTATTTTTCATTGAGGCAAATATATTCAAAGTTTTCATCTGTTCAATGACCTTCACCAAATCTCATGTGATTTTGTTCAAATGTTGTGACACTGTCTTTGAAACATATCCAAAGGGTACATACATGAACATGCTGTAAGCTACTTTTCCTCGCAGTAAAAGTATCAAATGATTAAGGCCAATGATTTTCCGTTTCTAAAAAAAAGAGGAATTCCGCTTCATCAGCAAAAATTTTTCAAATTCCATTTCACTGTTATATATTTATATATAATCTATATAAGAAATAGTATCAAATTCTGTTTCAAAGATGAAAAAAATGCACAATTCCGCTTCAGTTTCGAAAAAAAACGGAAAATTATTAGCCCTAAATGATGTACCTGTGATGGTATAGATTTGCTACTTTGTAATCAATTTTATTTTACAGGGCATTCTCAGTCATGGGGCAAGAGTCAGCCAGATTTACTGACAAAATGTTGCAGTGGTGGCAAATTTAATGGCAATTATGGACCCATTGATCCTACCTTGACCCCTAACTATGATTTCCTGAAGAAATTTATGGCAGAATTGGCTCAGGTGTTCCCAGACAACTACCTTCATCTAGGAGGTGACGAAGTATCATTCTCATGTTGGTAAGAAGGGGCACGTACTTTGTAGCTCCTTTATCTGTTATTTCACTTCATACTAGTTTCAATACCTTTGTCAGTGGTTTTTGTATTGCCTGGTAATTTTGTCCTGCTGGAAACCATATATACATGTGCAATATACAAAATAGGAAAACAAAATACATGTACTCGGGCTGACTTTCGACTAGACATGATGTAACTTGCATGAAGTGCTTTTCATGAGTAATTTCCTGTAAAACTAGGTTTAATTCAGATAGGCACATGAACTATTTTAATCAGCACAGAATGAGTTACAACTACTTAACACTTATAAATCTTGGAGCAAATCGCATTGGTACAGATATATGTATATTATGTACATGCATGTCAAATAAATAAATTGTATACTTGATTTTATTATTGAGCATGACAAGCAGTAATATGTCACATTTCTTATTTATCCATTCATCTGTTTATGGACTTCTTTGTTTTTAACAGAAGGGAGAAAATGTTGAATTAAAGGGTCTACATGTATATACCAGATATGTGAAAAAAAAGTAAGTCTGATTATTCGAGACAATGTAGCTACTGACTAAATATATGGCATCAGTTGCTCCACCAGGACAGTGTATGGGAAGGAAGTTTAACAAGCAATACCAGTACAGCAAAGAGGTGATATTTGATATAGCTCTTTCATAACATTGTTCTTTTCATTATTATACTCTAATTCCAGGCAGAGCAACCCCAATGTGACTGCATTCATGCAGAAGATGAAATTTGGGACAGATTATGCCAAATTGGAAGAGTACTACATGCAACAGTATGTGTCAAATATCATGAAATTCAAAACTTAAAATAGTCAGGTGTTATAGATTTTATCCAAAAGTTTCAAATCCAATTAAAGTTACAATAAATTTCTTCCTTTTCGTCATTTGCTTTCCCAATCCTAAATGCTAAGGGGTTTTTCTGGTGAAATTGGCCATGTGGTACTTGAACACCAATGTCTCCAGTGCCACATCCATTCAAAAAAAAAAAAAAAAACCAGCACAATTTTTACAATCAGAACCAAATATGTCACACCCATAACAAATGTTAAAAGTTTGAGGTGCATTCAGTTGTTCCAAGTCAGACTCCGTCATTTCCCCTAAACTGGTCAAGACCAGCTGGTGGTCAAACATTATCTGCTTCAATGTCTTTGATTTATTTCAACTGGGATGAAGAACAATTTGAACTAGAATTGTACATGCAGATGAGACCAGTCAAGACAACATGCCATCAGCCCAACAGCTTTCCGTGGTGTTTGTTTGACTTTCAGTGCAGGAAGGCTGTTGACTGAGTCTTTAAGGACCGAAGGAAAGCTGTCGACTTAATTTTTACCCCTCGGCCGTCTAGGCCGGAAGGGTATTGTTGTCATCGACACGTCCATTTGCTCCTCCTATTTCATCACTTGGGTGTATAGTTGACTATGGTCAATAACCTTAAGCACTCACTTCACAATCATTGTAAGTACCTAATGTAACATACTAGAGACGTACATCCGTCCATCTGTCCATGCCTCGTTAACGTCATTTCTCCAAAAAATGCTCACTTTACAAAGACCAAATTTTTATGACAGGTGGCCATTGAGATGCTTCAGGTGCCTATTGAAAAATATGTCACTAGGCCACATATTTAGGTCACAGTACTACATTAAAGAAAAAAAAAACGGTGTTAACACAATATCTAAAAAAATATTGAATGTAGCTTCACTTATTTAGGACAGTTGGTCCTAAGGATGGCTCAGAAGCCTACCAAAAACTAGGTCACTTTATCACATATTTAGGTCACAGTGCTGCATTGAAGAAAAATGGCCTTACCATGATATTTCTGCTCATTGCATTTGCACCAAAGCTTTGTAATTAGATCAAACAGAATTAACCTTGACCTACCCAAGGGTATTGCCGTCACCTATGCGTCTTTCTGTCTGTCTGTCTGTCTGTCTGTCCTGGCTGAGGTTTTTTTTTGGTCACTGATCAGCTTCTTGTTATGGACTAAAAGTCTAAAGGAAAGCTGTTGACTGAATCTTTATGGACTAAAGGAAAGCTGTTGATTGAGTCTTTATGGACTAAAGGAAAGCTGTTGATTGAGTCTTTATGGACTAAAGCAAAGCTGTTGACTGAGTATTTATAGATTAAAGAAAGTAATTGACTGAGTCTTTATGCCCGGAGATACTCCAAGAACATTTTTTTTTTTTTGGTAACTAGCACCTTTGGAAGTACATGTACATACAGATTAAAAAGTATCTGTCAAATATAAGAAAAGTGTATAATTTTGAAAGTGCATTGTCAAAAGATTTCAAATCTAGAGAAACTTTTAATTTTAGAGCTAACTGCTGAATACATTTTAAGATTTGTGACAAAAATCTGAATTTATATATACCCTCGTAAATGTTGAAAAAATGTATCACAGATATTGCCAAATTATTAAATTTATTTTACTGAGTTAATGTAGGCCTCTTGGACTTATAAAACATTAGAAATTTTCTCATCTATGTTGTATTTTTTGATCTATGACCATTTCAAATTGAAGCTGTCACAATTTAGGGTACCTTCAAATTTGAGAGGCTGTATTTGAGTATAACTATTCTAAATACAAAAAAAAATCCCTGACACTTGTTTGAAGTCTTATGGGGCCACATAAATCCTGTGGAAAAATTCATAATTTTATTGATTACATTAAAAGTTAGTTCAACATTTGCATAGACATACAAAAGATCACATATTTGTCACAAAGATGCATGTACAGTAAATCACAGTTTTAATTTTATGTGGGTTTGAAATTTTGGATAATTTTTTTTTTCAAATGCTTTTCAAATTTTTACATCAGTGCATGTACTTTTCAATCTATGGACCTTCAAAGGTACTTGCTACCCAAAAGTATTTTGGTATGTCTCCTGTCCTTAAACTTGGTCTTAAAGGGGTAAAGGGTTAGCTTAAAAACAAAACAAAAACAAAAAAAGAACAGGAACGAGTGGGTTATTATGTAAATTTTCTTTGGCTGATATATATGCATGAAAACAATTGGTATTTTACTTTCTTGTGTCAGGGTGTGTGCCATTTTCACATTTTTATTTTTCAAAATTCAGACTAATGCTTAAAGTAAGTTTGAATATGTTGTCATTTCCTCTCTGATCTTGTAGGTGTACAGTGTATGTTTTGTGGCAAAAGCAAAGTGTGGTACATGGAAATAAATACAGAGGTCCCAACAAATTCTTTTCACAATTAAACCCAAGTGAACTGCTGTTTTGAAGTATGATGAAGCCAATTATTTTCATTCATTTTAAGTGAATTAAAAAATTGGGTTTAAATTGATTTTTGTTGCAGATTATTGGATATTGTAGGAGCTTTAAACAAAGGCTACTTGATCTGGCAAGATGTCATTGACAATGGGGCCAAGGTCAGTAATATTATATAACAGTAAGGTATGCACATTATAATTTGCATGTAGAGGGTGGTGGTGCTTGATTGATTGAACTAGAATATTTGGAGTACACTCATCCTTATTGTGAGGGACCCTCCCCCCCTAGAAAAGCTCCAAAAGTGGTCACATAAAAGGTAAGTGGTCTCTCAAGACAGCTGCTGCTGTACACTAAAATGGCAGAATTCCAATCAAGCTGCACAATATTTTGTGCATTTAAAATTTTTCGTGTGTGTACTCTAATTTGAAACAAATTGAGCTACTATTGTGAAACTTGTGATGTAGGAACATTTCATTGGAAGCTTGGCTGAGGTAAAGATTCAGCATCTACTTTCAGGATAACCAAGCGTCATGATACTTCAGGTCATTCTTTTGGTTTGGTTAGGTTTAGTTTGTGCATGCATGCATACATACATGTACATATATGCATGCATGTTGGGGATGGGGTGAGGTGGGGTGGGGGATTTTTTGCAGTTTCCAACTGCCCCCAAACTACTTTCTGCATTCTTTTTAAACTTGTAAATGAACAGGACCTGGCAAAGGTCACAATGTTCGGTGGTGGTGGTTCGACCGGTTTCATCCTGTGCAGGACTCATCAGGAGCTGTTGGGGAGGTGATGCGCACCCTTTTATGTACCGGAGGGTGACATTTCTGTTGCTATACAAAACATGTTTTTGTAATTGCATAAGACAGAGGTCCGGGCTGGCTGTGACAGTGATCATCACATTGAGCAATGATTCAAATAAACATCAAATCACAGTCAACCTAAGAATTCTGTGTTTACTGTCAGTATTCTGATGGGGTCAACTAGCTATAGTGTACTATAGATGCATTGGGTAGGGAAACTGTGGCTCCCGAATAACCCTGAATGGGGAGTTATGGACTGTGTGACTACACAGAAAAAACATGTGCATTTTGTGAGGGCTGACAGAATGTCAACCCAAAGCAGTTATCAAGGATAAGTGAGCCCTGAATTTAAACATTAGCATGAGACTGAGCAAGAGAGCTCACTTTCCCATGATATTGAGACCAAAAAAAAAAAAAAAACAATTAAACATGTAAACCAAATTTGTTCACTGTGGTGCTGGGGGGATTTTTGGCTGTTTCCAATGTCCCCAAAACTAGTTTCTACATTCTTTTTAAACTTGGTTGGAATATACATTGATTTCGACTTAACCAAAACTGTTCACTAGTGATGCTGCTATTTCCTGATTTTTAACACATTTTAAAATTACATACTGATCAATAAGACTCCATATCAGCATTCTCAGGGAAGAGAAGGATACTTCTCTTTACTAGTGTAAATGCACATGCCTGTACCAGTAGTTTTCTTTAAACCAGATATAGCCAGACTATCTTCAAGCTTAATGGTGGCATGTACTTTTGCTGGCTCTGCCCTTTTGTAGGAGTGTATTTTGTCAGAATACAATTAAGACTAAAGTGATACAGAAGTCTTATTTTGGTCTGTTGTAGGTTAAGGCAGACACAGTTGTGCAGGTATGGAGGGGTGGATACCAGGGAGAACTAGCTAAGGTGACAGCAATGGGGTTGAGGAGCCTCCTGTCTTCTTGTTGGTACCTGGACTACATCTCCTATGGACCAGACTGGAAAAAATACTATGCATGTGACCCTCAAGCTTTCAATGGTAGGCTAAGTCATACTGTGAAAATTATATCATGTTACTGTGCCACTCAATAAGCAACTTTATTGTTGCTTGTCATTTTGGAGAGAAAAAAAGGAAACCATAGAGCCAGGTTCTATAGGTGTTGATACCCACTGTATTAGGTATGCTTTGTGTTCAAGGAATTCTCCACCAGGAATAATGGTCCATTCTGGTCTTCAGTAAGATCAGTGACACATCATGGAGGACTCTGGTGTCCAACCACAGGACACACCATAAGCGTGCACCCATATTAACCCTTTACCCCTTAAACTGGCCAACACCAGCTTCTGGTCAAATGTTGTCTGCTTCAGTGTTTTCAGCTAATTTCAATAGTAATAAAAAACAGTTTGACTGAGAATTGAAGATGACACCTATCAAGATAAGATGCCCTAGGTTAACAGTTTTCCTTGGCATGGGTTGATCTTGACCTTACCTATTAACTCTTTAACTGCCAAATTTTGCACTAAGTCAGCAGCTTTTCTGAGCATGCATTGGGCCCATTGTGCCCAATGCATGCCCAGAAAAGCAGTTGACCTGGGGTATTCTCTCTAGAACTATATTCATGCTGGTACTTGAATGAAATGTCTTTTTACGAGGAATAGGAATCTGGGATCCTAATAATAATTCAGACTAGCTTGATTGAAGTTGATCTACTTTAGACATGATTGGCACTGAAACAGTTAAGAAGGATCTGTGACCTGCCTCTGCTGTCTGCTGCCAAACCCAGAAAACCCCAGTTGGCTTTCAGCAGTGGTCAACAGCAGTCAGCCATTGCCCTATGCCACTGGCTGTTGCTGAAACTGGTCAGACACTCCAGCAAGGCTCCGAAACATGTTGAGTAGTTACCCGCTGAAGACCCTTTAATTTTTGGGAGCTATTAAATACAGCCTGTCAAAATTTTACAGAGGAATGTTTGCAATATGGACAATAGTACTTCTATATGTATGTAGGTTAGACAGGGACAGGTTAGCTTATGGAGAATAAAGAGTTCGGACTGCGGAATAGGGTAATGACTACTAGGAAATGGTTTTGGACAAAAAGACACCAATACAATTTACTAGTGATTTAATTTCCTGGTTTTTATGCAGAAACTCTCATCTACAAATAAGAATGTGCTGTAAAATTTGAACAAAGTTTCAGGATATTTTCCATCAGAACCTCTGAGCTTAGCTGTTATATAGATTGAAAATGTGTTCATACATTGTTATTGTTGATTAAAAAAATCTGCATGAGATCAAGCAGCTATGAAATAATCCAAGTCTGTATGTGCTGTTGAAAATACGACGCAAGCGCCGCAACAGCACAGACGCCTGTTTGTTGTATGTGTACTGTTGGATAATTGTGAATATTGTTCTTCACCATATTGACTAAAGCAGCCTATGCTTATTGTAGGCACAGCTGCGCAGAAGGCACTGGTGATGGGAGGCGAGGCCTGTTTGTGGGGAGAATATGTTGATGACAGCAATGTTGTGGCCAGGCTATGGTAAGGTCATTTTTTTAAACTCCCTCTATTCCAGACAAGTAACAATTACATGCTAAAATTCCTCATAAAATAGCTTTCATTCAAGATAAACTTGCTTAAGCTGACATCAGTGGCTTTTGCATTGCCCTTAAAATCATGCCCCTGCTGGAAAGGCAGGTGTGGTATGCCGGTATAGGCAATGTGAAAAGCATCAAAGTGTATACATGTACAATGCTCCCTCTTCATATAGCCAATCATTACTAAGTGGATTCTAGTTTAACATGGAGTGTTCTGGACTTCCACTTTTCCTATTACTGCTATATATTTTAAATATCGCCTCCTCATAGGGCAGTTTTACATCAGTGTCATAACGAGGGACCACTGAGCATGTACCACCTTTGTATAGAATGGAATAAATGGAAGAAATCAACATTTTCGGAACTGTCCTTGTCTTCAGGAATTCAACCATATATAAATAACTCCCTTGATCAGCTTGACCAGGATATTGGACCTGATTTTGTTATGCACACGGTATGTGGCAAGACTGCAACTTGCCTTATTGCTAGTGCCACAACACATGCCGGCCATTGTCCTTTTCACCACTGGTAATGAAATTTAGAAAGAAACTGACTGTTGTATGCTCCATGTAGAAATGTGACCTCATAAACAGTGTGGCTGCTCATGGCTTACATGTACAGCCATTACCACTGTATTATTACAAGGTCAACAAACTTGTGAATCATACCTTTCTTTGGAGCTCACCTGCTCATTTATAGCACTTTATTTTGGCCTAGACATAAATTTTCAGTGTGACTTCAGGGCAGGAAACATGTGTTTCAAGTATATGCAGAATTATCATTTTTTTCCAAGTAACATACATGTATTGCAAAACTGCAGGTCAAAACTATGGCACTCTGTAATTTGATTTGGTGTACACTGTATTAAAATGTATGAAAAGTTGCCTTGAAAGACTACAGGTGTTGTTAATGTACATTTGTATTATGTTTCATTTATGATGTTCTTTCATTGGAAGTGAAAATACCATGAGAACCACAAACTGAAGATCATGGAAAGGCGGTCTTTCAGGGGTTGCTCTTGATAAACCACTCTAATGAGAAACCAGTATCTTTATTCTATGTTTGACAGTGAATTATCATTTTCTAGACTGAAATTCAAAAGTACTAACTCACTGTAGATCACATGACCTACATGTAAACATTGTTACAAGTTAATTGTGAGGTGCCTGGATCAGTGACGTGATGCATTGACATTTAGGCAAAATCAAATGTGCGCAAGCGATATGTGATTATACTTCAGGCCTGACGTAGAATAATGCGACAAACGTAAACAAACACAGCACACCAGGTATGTGTTGAAAGTAGGCCTAGGGCATTTTTTTTTTTTTTTTTTGGTGATGCATACCCAATTAAACACAGAATAAACAAAATCTTACATGGCTGAGAGTGAGTTACTGTTTTTCTCTCACTCAGGATCGTTGTTGGTGTGGAAAATTACTCATGACCTGCGGTCACTTGGCATTTTCTTCACCAACAACAATCCCTGGTGAGAGAAAAATAGTAACTCACTCTTAGCCAACTTAGGTTGTCTATGTGTTCAAAGACCACTTTTTTAAGGATGCTTAGCTTAATACTTTTCATCCTATTTATGCCTCCTATATGCAAGACCACTCGTCTTGAGAGACCAAATTTGGCAATGTCAAGGGGTGGTCTCTCAAGACCAGTTTCCCAGTAGCATAAACAACATGAGAAAAGAAAAAGAAAGCAGATACAACTTGCTGACTTTTACAGGCCCAGGGCTAGCGCTGTTGCAGAGAGACTTTGGGCACCTGCCAATGTCACCAATGTCAATGCTGCCTCCCCACGTATGGAGGAGCACCGATGTCGTATGATCAGGTTTGTATGAAAAGCAAGCCATCAGCTGAAACTTTGAGCCATTCAGTCTGCTAAAATATCATGGGGAGGCCTTGATGTTATTTGTTTTGGTTATGTTGGACTAATACATGTAATCATGTATGTATTTTTCAAAGTTCAGGAAGTACATGTAATAGGGAAATTGCTGTTCAATAATCACACGCACACAGAAGGATGTAAAAAAATGAAGAAATACCCTCAGTTGTGTTTCATATACATGAACATATTGCACCACATTCAGGGAGCATCAATTTAGTAAATGTACAGGTATGAATGTTCACACCGATATACAAATATTTATGATCTTGTCAGAAAAATTGTCTTTTAGTTACAAGATTCATGCTTCTACTTGATGTGACATTTTAGTTGATAATCTTCTTTTACAGGAGGGGTATCAATGCCCAACCACCAAGTGGACCTGGCTATTGTCCTGACGAATACTTACCGTGATGAGAAGATATACAGGCAATGTGTTGAAAACAAGCTTCTTTTGAAGAAGTGATTCATATGTTGATGACATCATGCACCAATGTTCAAAGTGAACACTCTGTGCATAATCTAATGACACACGGAGAAATGTGCACATGGGGTGTAATGAGTGAAACAGAAGTATGAACTGAGCCAAGTGATTTTGACCAGTCCAGTCCAAATACAGACACAGTGGCTAAGCTTTTCCTTACTACGGTGAAACCTCATTATAATGACACTCGGATATCCAACATATTCAATATAATGACACAAATTTTAATGGAAAAAGGTTTATTTTCTTTGTTATTTGACTCATTTATCTGAAATATTCAGTTGTCTGACACATTTCGTAGGGAACAGACGGTGTCATTATACTGAGTTTTCACTGTACATACAGTTTAAATACAATGAAGTGGGCTGTGTCGCTTATGGCATTCACACATACTGATCTCCACTGAACCATTCTTTTTCAGAATGTGGATTTGGTGCAGTTAGTATGCGCATTTCCCATTTTCAGCTTGTTGATTGTTTCCGAAAGTTGCTGGTTTGAGACCCAGTTGTTCAATGGTCATAAAACAAATACATGGCTCGAAAGTCTACAATAAGTGAGACTTTAAAATATTTGTTATAATCTGTAAATACATTTATACAATGCAGTCCAATCACAGTAAAGGTACTTAAAGTTTGTGCACTATTTAATTTTGTGTTTTTTCATATGTGTGTAAGAAAAAATTAAATTTAATGCATGACAATGGGGAACTTTTAAATATTCTGCATAAATGACGAAACGTTGTGAAATTAATAACAGCTGAAAAATGTAAATGTCAAATTATATAGATTAAGTGGCCACTAAATACCAGTTTCTACTCAGATGGTGCTTATTTTCAACACTTCAATTAATATTCGTTACTTTTGAAAGTTGTTAAGTACATGTATCTCAGTAAGTGGGGATGAATGTACAGTAGAATGTTCCTGTCAAGGCTTGTCCATAAAGGGACTGCTCCCCTTGTACAGTCACCTTTCCACAGTAATAGGCAATATTTTGTGCTCTATATTATACTAAGACCACTTTCTGTTAGGACCTTTTTTTCTGGTCCTATTGGTGGTCTTAATGCAGAGATTCTACTGTATATTACAACATGTACAATTTTTTCCAAGCATGCAGGGTGATGCTTTATGTTAGTTGTTGCAGCTCAGTCATTACAGTACATGTATGTCTGGCTGTTCACACATCTTGTGTATAATTGGTGGAAAACTGCAAAATGAATGCCCCACTCGGCAATGAATTCAGCTATTTTCTGTTTCACTCTGTTTGGAGCATCCAGAGAATATAATGTGCTGGATTTTTTTGCCTAACTTGATTTGCACCAACTGACTTGGCATAAACTGTATGACTTGTCCTTGTGACGAACACTGTTTTCAAATGTAAGCTTCAAATGTTGAGGCCACGATAACTTCACCACTGCCTGTGTGTATCACCTTTTCAAGTCATCATGGTGTATGTGCACAGAAGCTCTCAGTTGCAAAACACAGAAAACTAAAGGGTTGGTGAGACTAGGTTAAAGTGCAGAAAGATTAAATAACATGGCATGCACTGTCTAAAAAGGAGCAGATAAAGAAAATAACAGATATTTTTTTAGGCCACAAAAGTAGGAAATCTCCTAATTTATTAGGCAACATGGGAAGCAGTGTGTAAAGAGCAGGAGGAGGTAGTCCCCCTATCCCCATATTATGTATGTACAGTGAAACCTGTTTTGAGAGACTGCCCTTAAGGCAGGCCAAAAAGTGGTCACATAAAGCAGGTGGTCTCTCAATGGAGGTGCAATAACATGGGAAAGATAGCAAAACAGACTTTGAAATTATGGTTTTAAAATGCAGGTGGTCTTTCATTACAGTGGTCTCTCAAAACAGGTTCTACTGGACATGTATGTTCTTTCATCAAGCAGATACTGTGTTTACTGATACATTGTGAACTATGGTGTGCTTAATGATGTTTGACTCAGAGACCAATTGATAAATGTGCAGAAAGTGATAATGTCATGTTTGCAATGCAATTTGCTTTGAAAACTTACTGACATCTTTGGAAGTGTAGAAACTCGCATATGTGTACATGTACATTTAATATCTATGCAGCATCACTCACAGCTAAAAATGCAAGATTTGACTGATGTGTCCCCACACCACAGAACCTGTGCCTACTACATGTACATTCCATGGGATCCTGTCCCATATAGTTACACATTGAAAATGTATGGTTTCATATGTAGGGGTGTCTCTTCTGCTTCTTGTAGAAGTTTCATGGAGCTTCAAAGTGGTAGAAGCCTTTTGACTATTTGTGACACTGAAGGACGTCTTTCAGGTTCAGCTGGGTAAAGAGTTTTTTTTTTTTTAATTAAGCCAGGCTTCACATAGAAGTCTTTTGGCTTTTGAGCATGCAAACTGATATGCTACACAGAGAAATCTGGCCATCTATGAAGGACATGAAGCTACCAAAGGGGCTGAAGTTTTTAAAGCCACATCAGAAGCCCTGAACTACAGCCATGTGTGAAGGACATGAAGCCACCAAAGGGGCTGAAGTTTTTAAAGCCACATCAGAAGCCCTGAACTACAGCCATGTGTGAAGGACATGAAGCCACCAAAGGGGCTGAAGTTTTTAAAGCCACATCAGAAGCCCTGAACTACAGCCATGTGTGAAGGACATAAAGCCACCAAAGGGGTTTAAGTTTTTAAAACCACACCAGAAGCCCTCAACTACAGCCATGTGTGAGGAACATGAAGCCACCAAAGGGGCTGAAACTTCTTAAGCCACTAAAGAAGCAATGTCCTATGCCAAACTACTAATGGGGCCACATGGGCAGCTGCTCTTTGAAGAAAACTATATAGAAGCTTCAGAAACAGTTTTCATTCAGATTCAAGCTGGTATAATCTTGCACATGCACTTTCAGTATATACTTTTATATGGTCACAGGTCTTCCATGGGGGATGAAAGTTTGCTCAACTGCTGTTAAAGTAATTGTATGCTGCTACTTGCCAGTTACTTGAAATGATGTATAATACAACTTCTGAATCATTCAACGTTTAATTTATATTTTAGTTACCATGTAAGGCTATAAACATTCATTGAAAAAATGGTGTTTAAATTTGTTCGACAGTGATACATATGCTACACAGAGAAATCTGGCCATCTATGAAGGCCATGAAGCTACCAAACGGGCTGAAGTTTTTTATAGTTTATGAATTTATACCAGAAAAATCTGGTACAAGAAAACCGTTTTAAATGAAAAAATCACATCTGATGGGAAAAGTATAATCAGTGGTGTATAATGTAATGTTGTCTTTATGGAGTGGCACATTTTCAATAAATGTATGGAATAAAGGGAAGCATTGTCATGAGTGATTATATCAGTGTGCTATACCAGTAGTTATTCTGCTCCCCCCACTCCCAACAAAAACTGTCTGAATCTCCAATATCAGCTTCGCTGTTTTGTAATAGTTGTCTCATTAGGCTGCCGCATTTGATGTGGAGACAAATTTGAAGATAAGACTTGTCAGAATGACATACTCAATGTCAAGGTTTCATGTAGGTGTGAAGGGTGCTTGGCACCCTGCCAACATAACAGGCACTCAAGGGAACATGGTAGTCAGGTACCGGTCCTGGTCCTCATTATAGCTTTTGTCACCAACTTTGACAAAAGTTGGTGTGCTTTGAATTGACCTGAAAAATGACACTAGGTTCATATTTGCAACCTGTGGCCTTTCGTTTGAGTACCAGCATGCTCACAGTTCCAGAAACCATAACAATGATCCAGATCAACAGCTTTCCTTGTTGTGCTTCATGCCTGAAGCCCGCCAAGACAAATTGTCAGCTTGGTACTTAAAAGCCAAAGTAAACCTAACAAGAAACTGAACCTTTTATGATGCCCCCAGAAAATAGGAATATTACAATACAAACAAGGTGCGAGGAGAATTTTTTTATTCATGTGGTAAAGGTGAGGTATGATGTAGCCCAAGTTTCAATTTAGCATATTTGTAAAAGGGGAGTGTTTTACACAGTCCAATCCGAACTCCATATCGTCTAAATGCAAGTGTTCACCATAGCTACAGTTTCTGTTATTTAGCTGAGTGTCATTATGCATGTTATAACATACAGTTTCAATTTTCAAACTGGGTCCCTCCACATCAGATGGCTATGTGACTGCTGCATTGGGATGAGAGGTCTTCCAATATGCCAAGACTATCATGGAAAGGGATAATGTGACCCACTGGATACAGGGAGGCTTGCCTGTAAAGTGTGGGCAGCACAAGTGGACTCACCGCTGCTTGTTTGGGATAATAAAATTATATAAATGTGCTATAAAGTCACGTAAATGTCAACACACATTGAATCTATTATTTGTGTGTGGTGGACAGGATGTCCTGAAGGAAAGATCAAGGGAGCAGTTGAGCTGGCAAGTGGTCCTGAAACAGGAGCACAGCACTTCACTGTCAGGAATACACCAAAATAGACCACAGTCTGTTAGTACGGATCAATTGACTGCTTGAGGACTGCCAAGTAACCAGTCAGACTGTAAATTCTCTGTTTTTTCAACAAGTTATTTTATTGTAAGTTCTCATTTTCAGCTCAGCTGACTTGTCAGTATTTGAGCTTATCTTATGGTCATTCATCCATTGTCTGTCATCAACAAGCGACTGCTTCTCCAAAACCTTAAACCAGATTCACCTCAAACTTGGTGGCAATGTATTTTGGGTGGGTCTCTACCAAGTTTGTTCAAATGGTCATGCTCCAGTGATTAAAGAATCTTTTATGATTTTTTTTTGTTCTTTTCGGGGGCAAATCTTAAAAAATCTTCTTCTCTGAAACCACTCACCGGATTGCTTTGATATCACACAGGAACACCCATAGGGACTCCTAATTCTCAATTTGTTCAACAGGTGGTACTTCAATTTTTTTTTAAAAATTAATGATTTTGTGTGTGTTGTTGCTATTTTCAACATGTCCAGAACCGTCACTCAGATTAAACTGAAACTTGGTGGATATGTTCCTTGTGGAAGGAACAAACGAAGTTGTACACTCGGTGTAACTGCTGTGGATTCCTGAGTTTTAACCATTTTTAGTTCTGCTGACTTGTCAGTCAGCAGAGCTATTGGAATCTGTTTGTGTCCATCATCCATCTGTCCATCCATCATAAGACCTTTTACATTTTCAACTTCTCAAAAACCACTGTATGGAATGTTTTGATGTTGCACATAGATGTTTCCCCAGGTGGATCTCTACCAAGTTCGCGAAGGAGATGATCCAATATTTTTTTAAATTTTGTATGAATTTTTTAATTAATTTTTTGAAAAAAAAATGAAAATTTCTTCATCTCAAGAACTGCATGGCCAATTCCTGTAATGTTGCATAGGGTCACCTGGGGTCACCTAGTTCTTATTTTGGCCACCAGGTGGTGCTGCAATTTTTTTCTTATTTTCTTATGAATTTTTGTATGGTAAGACTATTTTTGACTTCTCCAGAACAGCTAAACAGAATTGCTTAAAACGTAATCGGAATATAATTTGACTTTAGACAATGAAAGTTTGCAAAAATGATTGGATATGTTAATTTTTGTTACGGGAAATTAAACTTTGCGAGCATAGTTAAGTGTTACCATTGAATAGTATATATGGCTATTGTATTTACATTTTCGAACTTTTCTCAAAAAGCAGTGCTTGGAAAGCTTTGATTTTGCACGTGGGTGTTTCTCAGGTTGACATCTACCCAAGTTTGCAAAGGAGATGATGATGCAATATTTTTTTTCTATTTTTTATGAAAATTTTAATTGATATAAAAAAAATCTTCATCTCAAGAACTACTTGGCATATTGCTTTGAAATTGCACATTGGGTCACCTGGGGGTCACATAGTTCTTATTTTGGTCACCAGGTGGCACTGCAAAATTTTCTATGTTTTATAAATTATATATCAAACTTTGCTACCCCTGTATATGTAAATAGTAATACAGACTAAAGTGCATGTGTTGCAATACTGTGAAGCCATATTCCAGTCAGCAGAGCACAGAATCATCATGATCCTCTTGTTTCAATTTGGGTACTTATCGGTAAATGCATGTTTCCTATTGATTACTATATATTTAAAACAATGGGCATTCTAATGCTAATTCACATTTTCGACTTTTCCAAAGAAACTGTCAGTCAGATTGACTTCAAACTTGGCGGCAATAAACCTTGGGTGGTCACGCTCCACTTTTGGGGGGGGGTTTGTACGAATTTGTTGTGGGGCAAACATAAAAAAAAAGCTTCTCCAAAACCGCTCATCCGATTGCTTTGATATCTCACAGGATCATTCCTAGTTCTTAACTTGTTCACCAGATAGGGCTGCAATTTTATTTAATTTTTCTTATTGTTTTTGTGTGTGTGTGTGTGTGTGTGTGTGTGTGTGCGTGCATGCGTGCGTGCATGTGTGTGCCTTCTTCAGAACCGTCACTCAGATTAAGCTGAAACTTCGTGTATATGTTTCTTGTGGAAGGGTCAAACAAATTTGTACACTACGTGGAACTGCTGTGGATTCCTGATTTTTTACGATTTTTGCCAGTTTGGGTTCTCATCGGTAAATGCACCTTTCCTATTGATTACTATGTCGGTGGACATTCTGATACTAATTCACATTTTTTACTTCTTCTTGGAAACCGTCAACCAGATTGACTTCAAACTTGGTGGCAATCTACCTTGGATGGGTCTCTACCAGATTTTTTCAAATGGGCATAGTCCATAGATTTTTGGATTTGTTATGAATTTCTTTGTTCTTTTTTAGGACAAACCTTAAAATATTGCAAGGGTATATGTACATGTCAGCTGAGTACAGGACTGTCACAGTCCTCTTGTTTATAAGGTGTAGCATTGCAAGCCTGATTTTTCAGTGTTGAATGTCCTTGACCTCATGTGCAGATGACTGAAAGTGTTCTATTTCTTCCTAGAACTTGTAAGTAAGTAAATGCTTTATTTATCGAGGGCAAAACCTAGTCAACACAAGGTTAATTTACACAGGGCCCTCCTAAAATACATACAATATACCAAAATAGATACATGGAAAATATTTTCAATAAATAGCTGAAATATACAAGTTAAAAGATGTGATAGATACAGAACCCTTTCTAAAAACTGAAGAAATTATCTAACTGTCCAGCCAGAAGTGTTGCCTCTGGTAGATAAAACTTTCATGTGTCTTTTGAACGTCTCTTTAAAACATTGTGTTGTTGCACTTTCTCTTATGTATACATCATTCCACAGTTCCACTCCTTGAGACTGCAAAATTCTAGCACCTTGACCAGTCTTATAACGGGGACAGTACAAGCCCGAAGAAACACTATGGCATGTGTTATACCTATGTATCGTTCCTGATAAGGTAAAATAGCCAGCGAGGTATTCTGGCACCAAATTGTTAAGACATTTGTAAACAAGTAGACATTTAAGATATTTGATATGCTCATTCAATGGTAATCAGCCCAGTTGTCAAATATTGCAACAGTTGAAACTTCTCGGCATTTCTTGATGTTAAAAATACAGAGTCCAAACATTTTGATGATCCAGTGTATCAGCTGGGGATTTTGGTTTGAACAGTAGCCTCTCTCCACCCATAGTCAATGATTGGCTGAACTGGTCCATTATAAAATTGTAATCTACTGTAAACTGGCAAAAGATGCTTGATTTTGTTGAATAAAAACAGTCTGCAGAAACTGTATACTTTCTGATTAAATGGGTTTATATACTGTGGGATATTGAAGCTACCTATACTCCATTGGCTAGATATTGTGTATCTTGTCATCAGTTGCTTTTATTATTATCCAGAGCTAATGTGTCTGTTATACAGGCACAGTCAGACCCAGCAGGTGTTAAAATTCTCCAGTTAGTTGACTTAGTTTTAATGAAGACTCCTTATGGGTTAACGATATTACATTTCCTTATGATGGTAGTTACTTTTTATTCTGGGTGGCTGCCGTACAGGTGCTGCCCCTAGTGGATGTAAAGAGCTATACCAACATACACAATTCAGTTTTCTTGGAATGGTCAGTTAATATCTACATATAATTATTGTATACACTGCATTGATGTTCCTCATATCGTAATGCTGGTCCATATTGTGCACACATAAGGCAAATTGGTAAGTAAAGCAGCTGCACAACGTTTACAGGTGGTGGCCCCTGGTGGGTGTGCTTCAGTGTTCCTGATGTGAGAATCTTCTTGATCATCTATAAGTGTATAGTTGTCATTCAGCAAACTAAGACGTAATTCAGAATATCTGCCCTGAAGGCCTTAAAAGAGCAGATTAAGAAGCTTGAGGCTGAGATAGCACAAGCTGAGAAAGAACTTGGTGATGCCAAGGCTTGTAAAACCCGTGACTGATAGGTTATACACCTAACTTGACAGAGATCCATTTTGCAGTTGCCCAGAGTGAGAACGAGTCCAAGCACTGGAGTCCCTGGAAGACATTACCTCCATTTATCTCTACTCAAGGTCTGGAGTCTCCTGAGGACAATGATTACACCTTATCACTTCTTCAAATGTCTGTGAAAGCAGAAGTAAGACTTCATCCCCCCTCTGAGGAAGACATGGCCTAATCTTCAGCAAAAGGCAGCCTCTTCCTCTGAAGTGGACACTGCCACTATTGTTGAAGTGCAATCAGCAGACTTATAGAAGACAGAGGGGCTCAGCAAGAGAAAGTCATCTCAAAATTAATCAGACTTTAGAGGATGAAATCCAAGTGCAGCGGAAATGACAGGACAACAGCATGGAAATGGCCAGGGTCAAGGCAGAAGTCAGGGCCAAGGCCAGGATAACCCTGGCAACAGACAAACCCCACAGAATGACATGTGGCCACCCCAGCATAATGTAAATAGATAGCTTATTGGCTATGAATGCAGTCTGCTTGGCCATACCATATGTAACTGCAATGCAGCAAACAATCAAAACATGGAGAAACCTATGAGCCAAGGGCAATTGTCAGGAAACTACCCCTTTCATCTTTTAGCCAAGCAGTGGGGGGGGGGGGGGGGGGGGGGGGGGGGGCAGGGGGGGGGAGGTAGACAGGAATGGCCTGAGACCCCATTCCATTCAGTTATGAAACTGTTCATAGAATACTGTGCAACAATCCCACCATGACTGTTAAAATAGATGGAGTCCCTGTGATTTACTTGCTTGATCCCAGGTAACCATCATAACAGAGTTGCTTTCATCAACACATATAGGCATTGGGAAAAAAACTTCTTTCTACTGCTAGATGGTTCAAACGTGCTGCAGCAAGTGATATAGAAGTCCCTTATGTTTGCTACCTGGAATTAGACTTTGATGTTGTCAGTTGGCATATTCTCCACAAGGGCATGTGAATAGTAAAAAAGTACCCCACATCTCCAGAGTTCCAGGCTGCAAGGAAGCCATTCAGTGCCTTTTACGATTGACTGCATCACATACTGTAGTGAATTACTACTAAATAAGATGGACTTAACAAGTGAGCCCAACTTCAGCAGATCCCTTGCAACAGGTACAGGAGGAAGTATATAATTTTGTTTTTGCATTGATTTTGCTAAAGTTGCCAGATGTGAGAATCTTTGCATAATCCTGAGCTACCCATGGGACAAGCATTAGAACACCAGTCATTAGGGCTTGAAAGGCCAGGCACCAAAGAACCTTTCATGGTCCATATACTTATTAGTGTAGAAAATGAACTTTTTTTGCAGCAGCAAACCTTGTGGAGAGAGAGGTGTGCATGAACCCAGGAACCCAAATTGCTACAATTCATGAGGCAGATTCTATCCAGTCAAAGGGAAGAGGTTGAAATCTGCACCATTTCAACACAGGATCATCATATTTCAGCAACCACGAGAGAGCCTCGATAGAACATATCTGTATCCCAAATCCAAGGGATTCTACACACAAAACATTGGATGGTATTTTGTGGCTGCTTGAATCCAGCTGTAATGCTTTTAGAAAATTTAATATCCTTGGTGCCATGATAATTAAATTATTTATGTGTTCTGTCCATTGTAAATCAGATCTAATTGTCAAGGCTAAATGTTAATGACTATTGACACTGTTAAATGAACCTCCTCAGAAAACCCGTCGTGGACGGACAGGAGGTTGTTGTTTCTGGGAAATTATCATAGAATCAGGTTTGACTGTGTTGAATAATCTGAGCAACAGTAAGTGATTGTATTTTAAACTGAACTTCTCATAGTGAAAGTGGGTAATCCCCACTTCAAGCACACTGCATGGTAACGACTGAAAGTGGGGAATCCCTGCTTGAAGTACATCATGGACATTGCATTGTGAAACTGAAAGTGGGGAATTCCTGCCTCAAGCACATTGCATTGTTCTGAAAGAGGGGAAACCCCATCTCTGTTCTGTTCTGTTGTGTATAAATACTGGGCAGATCTTTTCGTGGAGTAACAGTTCCCAGGGGTGTAGGGCAAATAGTCCAAGTATCATGTTGCAGACAGTCTGCTTTTGAAATTGTCTATTGTCTCTGCAGAAATTTGGTGATAGGTGAGATTGTTCCAGTCAATGAAAATTGTTAAAAAGAACAAGTTTCTGCATTTTTCGGCCTGTGGTGTACATATTAAGTTTTTCATTAAGTATAAGTCAGAGATATGGGTTGTGTGTTACTTGTCGAAATTGTTGTTGGTATAAATGGTAACAGTGGTGTTTAGGTGATTTGGTCCTATTGATTTGCATTATATCACAAAATTTTTTTGATGTTTAACTTCATGCCCCACGTGTTTGACCAGTGCTCGAGTGCAATTAGGTCTTGTATTGTCTTTCTGTCAGGATTTGATGTACCAGAAGGGTTTGCTGTTTTTCTGAACAAAACTGGTTTCGATGATGTTATTGAGGTATTTAGAATAAGATTTTCGTCTATTTGACTGGGTGTGTCTTTCATGTTTCTTGTAGATTTCAATGTTGAAATGTTTATGGGATGACTGCATGTGGTTATATGGTTTCTGCTTACATTTTATCAGTTATTTTTTAATTTTTTTTATCTTTAACTGCCGCCTCCATTTGTATTGTGGTCTTTTCGGTGTATGTTGTAATTTGGTAGGAAAATTTCACTGTCCTTGTTAGAATTGTCTAGCCACATTTCTGTTCCTAAAATAAGGTTTGGTTTAATGTAGTTTGTAATTAGGGCTTAATCTGTTTATTATTTTTTTGTTTTTGTTTTTGACACTTTAGCAGTTAACTAGTAAAGTCCCAGTTATTTGCTTAAGGTAGGCAGTAGGCCGAAGAGTATGGTAAGCAAAAGGACAGTGCATTTTTTCCACTCTGTTGTTGGAAAAACATTTAATCTTGGCCTAAGTTAGGCCAGTAGAAAAGCCTGTCAGTTTACTGCTTGCTTTTGGTGAGCAGGAAGGTTATCAGCCTTTATTTTATTTTGTGAATGTGCTGTTTGTATCCTCCTTAGTCTTTGTTTCATGCACTTGTGTTTTGTACAGATGCAGTGATATTTTATGCACTTGTGCTTTGTATCTAAATGCAGTGATATTTTATGCACTTGTGCTTTGTATCTAAATGCAGTGATATTTTATGCACTTGTGTTTTGTATAGATGCAGTGAAAGCTACATGATAGTTGATAAGTCTGCATTACTCCATGTCAGTTGTGACAATGTCAGATAAGCCATCAATAAGTGCCAGTGTCAGAGAATATTTGCCCCTCCCCCCCCCCCCTGAACGGATGGTCCCCCAGGGGCCCATTCATTTGCCGAACGTTTGGGCCTCCCTGCAAACATTTGGCCCCCCCCCCCCAAAAAAAATACCTTCTAGGAATTATCTCACAATCCCTCCAAGTATATACCAAGTTGGTTTTTTATCCATTTGTGCAACACTTATTTTAGCACAAATCTACCCCACATGTATAGATTCGGGTGTCTCCATTTCCCCCTGATTCCTGGTTATCTGCATTGCTGGAGATACATACGCGGCATATCTGGCTCTTGATATGAATGAAAAAAATACAATAAAACACCAGATTTTTCTTTTAAAAGAATGCTCTTTCGTACTGGGAGGGCCTAAATATTCTGGAATGGAATCAGGGATGTGGGTTTTCAGCTGAATTCCTCTGTTTGTAAGCGTCTTAAAGTGGGTATAATCGGAGGGGCCCTTTGGCTCCAGAATATTTGGGCCCCCTGTTTTTAAGTAAATGCCTTGCAGTGGATATATATGGGAAGGGGGGCCTTTGGCTCCAGAATATTTAGACCCCCCATTTGTATGTGTCTTGAAGTGGATATAAATGGGGAGGAGGCCTCTTGGTTCCAGAATATTTGGGCCCCCTTTTTGTAAGTAAATGCCTTGCAGTGGATATAAATGGGGAGGGAGGGGCCTTTGGTTCCAGGATATTTGGGCCCCCTATTTGTTTGTGTCTTAAAGTGGATTTTAAATGGGGAGGGGGCCCTTTGGTTCCAGAATATTTAGGCCCCCCGTTTGTATGTGTCTTGAAATGGATATAAATGGGGAGGAGGCCCCTTGGTTCCAGAATATTTGGGCCCCCTTTTTGTAAGTAAATGCCTTGCAGTGGATATAAATGGGGAGGGAGGGGCCTTTGGTTCCAGGATATTTGGGACCCCCATTTGCATGTGTCTTGAAGTGGATACAAATGGGGAGGGGGCCCTTTGGTTCCAGAATATTTGGGCCCCCTATTTGTAAATAAATGCCTTACAGTGGATATAAATGGGGGAGGGGTCCCTTTGGTTCCAGGATATTTGAGCCACCTATTTGGTAAATACCTTGCAGTGAATATAAATGGGGAGGGGGCCCTTTGGTTCCAAAATATTTGGCCCCCTATTTGTAAGTAAATGACTTACAGTGGATATAAATGGGGAGGGGGCCCTTTGGTTACAGAATTTTTGGGCTCCCTATTTGTTTGTGTCATAGAGTGGATATAAATGGGGAGGGGGACCCTTTGGTACAAATAGGGGGCCCAAATATTCTGAAACTAAAGGCCCCCTCCCCATTTATATCCACTGCAAGGCATTTACTTACAAATAGGGGGCCCAAATATTCAAGATCCACTTAATGCATTTAGATACCAAAAGGGGGCCCAATAGTCTGGAATCAAAGAGCCTCTTCCTCATTTATATCCACCTTTAGGCACTTAGATACTGTTCAGGGGTCAAGTGGCCAAAACATTTGGGAAACAAAAGCCTCCCCCGCCCCTATCTACATAACTGGAAATTAAAAGTCATTTATAGTTATTTTACAGAAGTACGTGAACATGTAGTTTGGGTAGTTCAGCTATTCATAAAAATTATTTTTATACTCAGATCCCGAGCATACTTGCACCAAGTTAAATTTCCCATTTTCTATGAGAAAGTAAACTTAGGATCGAGTCATCTGGTCATAATTCCGCATCAATTATAATGCCATTCACATGATTCAGGACTACATTTTAACATTTTGCGCAGAATCTGTTCTCATGCTGAGCTGACAAAACACTGTGACCAGCACCTTTTACCTTTAGTCTAGTGTAACATGACCAATTTTGCTATTTTGCACTGTTAACATCATCAATGTTACAACTGTTAAGATGTCACATGAAATGCGACAAAAATCAAATATGAAAGGGGGCCCAAATATTCATTGACACGGGGTTAGCAAAGTAGATTCGTCAGTGTATTACCAACATCTCTTTGCTAAGCTGGGAGAAAGCAAAGAGATCTCAGAAGGCAACAATAAAGCAAAGGTCTCTAACCTAGGGGAAACCAGGTACGCAATCTTCAGAGAGAAGTATGCACCTGGAAGGGAGTCTGAGCCACTAGCCAAAATTAAAGGAGCAGATGCTATCACTTTTCCCCCATCGAGGCGAGTTTTTTCACAAAAGCTGAACAGGACAAACTATGTCACTATGATTTGGAGAAATGCACACCTCCAGGACCCAATATCTGATTCAATTGATCGTACTGAGTGTGGTTGGAAACTAACTGATGGCAAATACCAGATGGTCTGGTTTGTTGGGGACCAAATGCCAAAAGACATAGCTGAGCACGTTACAGCTGACCAACCATCAGGCAATGATGACCAGGATGAGTTTGAAAATTCCTTTGACTCTGATGATTCAGACTATGAAATCGAAGATGATTTATAAAGCACTTGAAAACTTTTGATTCAGCTTTCTTGATATATCAAAAGGTGCTATATATTTTGTTTTGCAGCAAGTCTGACTATGTTTGGAAATGGCATCGAGTTATGGTAGAGATGTTGTCATTGTGAACTTATAGTCCCATTCACAAGTACCATCTTCATCTGTTGAGTCCTCTCTGTCATCCAAGTGGTCAGAAAAGACCATAAGCAATGTATCCGAGCTTTGCGTAATCCTGTAGTTCAGAAAGTTAGCCTAACAGCTGCTGACTACTTTACAATGTCAAGCAATGCACCAGAGTGGAAAATGTCAAAATTTGATGAAAAAGCAATGTAATTTGAATCAGTTTGTTTGAAACAATGCAGATTGTCTTTTACAAAGGTTTACTGTGGGCAGATGTGTGAAGCATTATCTTTTCTACTGAATAAAAGTCAAATAAATCATTTTGGTCTTGTTTCTTCTAGTTTGTGGTGTTTTTTTCTGGAGCCACCAGGAGGTATAGCCTGTGACCAGTTTTGGTGACCTTATGACCTCTGTTGACGTCACTAATTAACATATTCAAATTTGGTTTGCTTTATTGGATAGAGGGGCTAAATACAAACATTTTGAGGGGTAACACATTCTGATGTAAGTAATATGGACGAAGATATGGCCGTTTAAATTTCCCCTACCCCTTCATTTTGTGCCAATTTTGGAAGGCGAGATTCCCCCCAAAACAGCTGAATGGAGAGAAAATGGGCCACTTTCAGCTTGTAAGACTGCCAGATTTGATTTCTCCTGGTATTTCTTCCTTAGAAAACATGTTCAAACAAAATGCAGTCGAAAAGATAAATAAAGGTGTCTCATCTCCTGGACTAAGTGATATTTGGATTTTAATGAATTTTTTTGTTCTTTTTTGGACAAATCTTAAAAAATCTTCTTCTCTGAAACCACTCACCCAATTGCTTTGATATCACACAGGAACACTTCCTGGGACTCCTAGTTCTTCATTTGTTCACCAGGTGGCGCTGCAAATTTGTCCTAATTTTTTATGCAATTTTTTCTATTTTTTATGATTTTTTTATGTTATAGCTATTTTCGACTTCTCCAGAACCGTTACTCAGATTAAGCTGAAACATGGTGGATATGTTCCCTGTGGAAGAGTCAAACAAAGTTGTTCACTATGTGGGAATCCTGGGAATTTTCCAATTTTTAACGATTTTTTTCAATTCGGTTACTTATCGATCAATGCCGCTTTCCTATCGATTACTATGGAAGTCAATGAGCATTCTAATGCTAATTCACATTTTCGACTTCTCCAAAATCGTCATCCAGATTAACTTCAAACTTGGTAGCAATGTACCTTGGGTGGGTTTCTACCAGGTTTGTTCAAATGGTCATGCTCCAGTGATTTTTTTATTTTTTTTTTGTCTTTTTTGGACATCTTAAAAAATCATCTGTGAAACTGCTTACCCAATTGCATTGATATCACACAGGAAGACACCTAGGGACTCTTTCTTCTTAATTTGTTCACCAGGTGGCCCTGCAAATTTTTTCTAATTTTTTATGGGTTTTGTGTGTGTGTGTGTGCGTGCGTGCGTGCGTGCGTGCGTGTGATATTCTCGACTTCTTCGCTAGAACCATCACTCAGATTAAGCTTAAACGTCGTGGATATGTTCTTTGTGGAAGGGTCGAACAATGTCCTTCACTGTGTGGGAATGCTGCGGATTCCTGATGTTTAACGATTTTTCCAATTCGGTTACTTTTCGGTAAATGCACCTTTCCTATTGATTACTATGTAATCAATGGGCATTCTAATGCTAATTTACATTTTCCACTTCTTCTCCAAAACCGTCATCCAGATTTACTTCAAACTTGGTGGGGATGTACCTTGGGTGGTGGGTGTCTTCCAGGTTTATTCCAATGGTCATGTTCCAATGAATTTTGGATTTTTTATGAATTTTTTCAAAAATCTTTACAAAAGTTGTAATAGGAAAGTTTAACATGGGAATTTCTTGTAATGGTTATAACTTAAATAATTTTGCCCAGATTTACTTCAAACTTGGTGGGGATGTGCCTTGGGTAGATCTCTACCAAGTTTATTCAGATGGTCACGCTCCATTGATTTTTGGATTTTTAATGATTTTTTTTTTTTTTTTTGTTCTTTTTTGGACATCTTAAAAAACCTTCTCCGAAACTGCTTACCCAATTGCATTGATATCACACAGGAGACACCTAGGCACTCCCCTCTCTTAATTTGTTCACCAGGTGGCCCTGCAAATTTTTTATGGTTGTGTGTGTGTGTGTGTGTGTGTGTGTGTGTGTGTGTGTGTGTGTGTGTGTGTGTGTGTGTGTGTGTGTGTGTGTGTGTGTGTGTGTTATAGGTATTCTCGACTTCTTCGCCAGAACCATCACTCAGATTAAGCTTAAACGAAGCGTGAAGCGTAACCATTTGAACAAACTTGGTAGAGACCAACCCAAGGTACATCCCCACCAAGTGTTAAATGAATCTGGCTAACGGTTTTAGGGGAAAAGTCGAAATGTAAATTGTTGAAGATGGATAGGACGATCATGAGATAAGCGCATCTGACTGACAAGTCAGCTGTGCTAAAAGCCGTGTAGGTTGAGGTGCCACTACAACTTCAATTCATATTTTGTGCCGTAGGTGCATCCACTAAACTGCAAACACAACTTGTAGAATTTTAATTTTTGCTGATTAGGAACACTTGAACAATAAAAATATGTAATATTATCAGACTATAGGTGGAGCTGCCAAGAAAGCAGTCCATGAGCTCATGCTGTAGGCACATCCAATGAGCTACAAACGAAAGTTGTAGAACATTAATATGCGTCAATTACGGACACTTGAGCAATTCCCTCCTTTTACAGAGCCGAGCTTAGTATTGTCACACCTCCAAATGACTAAATAGGTCATTGCGGGAGTTGGCACTTACGAGTTTAGGCAAATTCATGCTAATAGCTAAACTGGACAACGAACGATAAGTTGACGGTCACATAAACTAGAGCCCGGTGAACAGCGGAGAGTGTTTATATACTTGTATTTAAAGTTCTATTGTTGATTTTTGTTGTTATGCATGTGTTTGGGTGACTATCTCCTAAAATGTTAAATCAGGAGGAACAGGGAGCAGATAAATAAGTTGTCATGGTTATCAGATGTGCTCATGCACGTCTCTGAAAGACACGTTCTGTTGGGTTGCAGCTGTGTAATTTACTAGCTAATTCTCAAGGGAAGTAGATAATTATCCATCATGTTTGTATGTTGCCTGCAAGTGGCATACGGTACGCGGGATTGATTGGGTTTTCCAAGGAGGGTAGCGTACCCTCTTTGGGTTTACTAATATTCCAGCCGTTTAAGTCATTCGGTTACTACCAATGCATCGTCACTAATTTTATGCGACTAAAAGTCTGCCATGTGCTAAATATATCAGCAATGCCGATTAATAAATATAGGACAAAAATGCTTGTGCAAAGGAATACAATCTGAATCTCCAAACAGCGCCTTGATACACCATGCACGACGAGCTGATAATTTGATTATAAAACCTGTGGGATTCATCACCTAAGTCATGTGTGAGAAGCACATTTTTTAGCGTGGACTTTTCTGTTCATGTTGATGAATGAACATAGAGTGTGGAGCATAACCATTGATACATGTGTACAATATGGACGTGAAAGCCAAAAACAGAGGTTTGATATAAATTTTCTGCAGTAAGCAGGTTTCATTTTCCCAAAATAATTTTAACAGACAGGTGCTAGCTTCAATGAAATATACACAACGGCAGTCGAGTTTCTCTCCCCACATTAGTTTATGTAAGCTGTAATTCAATTTACATTTTCTCATGGTAGTTGTCTATGTTAAATGTATGCAGTCAAACAAACTTACCCTGCAAAGTTGTTATCTCTACACAATGAAGGTTAGAAAGCAATTGCGCACAGTGGCAGCACTTGTTGGGGAAAGGTCCGTGATTCGAATGTTGAATATCTTTAAAACTATTACAGCTTAAGAAGCCATTTCAAGGCGCGTCCAATGAACAGTGAAAAAATTGTAGGATTTCAGTTTATGCCTATATTTTTAAATGATGAATTGCTTCAAAACCATTGCAAATAAGGTATCAATGCAATTGAAATTCCCATACAAGATCCATTCTTTATTTCAATAAGGTTATGTGCATGAATTCACATTGAAAACACCACTAATCTTGTTCCTACGTTCTCTTATCGTTTGCTGCACGACATGAAGTCCATTGTAAAAGATTCTAATTTATTCCAGACTTGAAGGCACTTAGATGAATATGCTTAGAAGCGAAATCTTTTCTACTTTCAACTTTGTTTCTTAATATTGGAATGATATCGCTATATTTGTTACCGTAACATTATGAACAACAGTATTACTATGGACCAAATAATGGTCAGAGCAGAGAGACGTACGCACAAAATGTAGTTATCCATCTAGTCCAGGGGCACATTTGACAAAAATCGATTTAATAAAAAGACTCATATTATTTGTGGACCAATACTTCCGAAGGATGATTTAGAATATGGCTTTAAAACATATCCTGCGCCACATGGCTTATCTCATTTTAGGCGATTGAAAGGAGCCTCCCTTAATACTTTTATAGCAGTCTTTGAAATCATTGACAATAAGATAGAATTTGACTGTTTTGGGGGTGTGTATTTAAAGCATTTCCACAGTATGGCAACTGCCCTGAAATGAACTATACCAGGAACGAAAATTATTGTCACTGTTCCGCGATATACCTTCTAATCATACGGCTCAACCGTGGTTTGACAAAATTTCCATTTCTCACATAGATGATGTATCATTTGTGTTTTGTTAATTTCCTTGTCGACTGAGGAGTTTCTGTCTTCTTGTTGTTTCGCTTCCGATTCCTAGATTGGAATACTATTTCAGGCCACGTGACTGCGCTTTTCGCCACCCTGCACGCAATTGCTTGCTCAATTCTTTTCGAATAGTTTGGTAACTTGGATCATCTGCTCGGTTGTAATTCTCCTCTGCATCTTTGATGTGATCGTATAGCTCAGCACCAACCACTTTGTCCCAATCGGGTTTGTACACTGGCTTACCATTGAACCCCACCCACTCCGTGTAACGAAACGTATCTGTCCGCATTGTGTAGCCCATCACTGGGATTGGGGCTTGACTACTTGGAAACTGAGAAAATACCTTTGTTTTCCATGTTGCATTAGACGCGTTGTGTATCAAAGGCATGAGGCTTTCTCCTTCTCGGCAGAGTTTGATATTTGAAGAATCTGGAGGACAAATATCCATGGACGGGAATCCAGTCGCCTCCACTAATGTCGGGAATAAATCAACAAACTCTGTCAACTTTTCAGTGACTATGCCTCTATCGGTTAGTCCCGGCACCCTAACCATCATAGGTGCATGTGTGGCTAGCTCAAAATTGGTATGCTTGCCCCATTCTCCATTTTCACCCAAATGCCAGCCATGGTCACCCCAAAATGAAACGATAGTATTATCGGCCAAGCCAAGATCTTTCAGTTCTTGTAACACCAGACCAATCAGGTGATCCGTGTAGCTCACGGCGCTGTAGTAAGCACGCCGCAGATTCCGGACAACTTGTGCAGGGAGGGTATCGTTCATAGCCCCAGTCACATTCAAATGTTTGATGTCCCCATATGACCGTAATTCTTTCCAATGAAACCAGCCAACCTCCGGCATATTCACAGGTGCATATCCATTCTCAGGTAAGCGTATATTCTCCATTGGGTACAGTTGTAGAAATTCTTCCGGGAAGTTGAACGGTAAATGTGGTTTGTGGAAGCCAACTCCAACAAAGAATGGTTGGCTTCCTGCTTTTGCCTGAGGCGCCACCCTTCTCAATACGTTAATGGCATGTTGTGCAATTTCCTGATCTGGCAAGGGATGCTCCTTTATGGTTTGCTTGTCGACAGCCCTCCAGCTATGTTTTCGACCTACCCGCATCCAATAGTGATAACTTGGCGCATGGTAGTAGGGTTCCGTCCATGATATGGGATCATCAAAGTCCGAGGCACGGCCGTGGTGGAAAATTTTACCCATGCCGATGCTGACATAGCCGTTTTCTTTAAAGAACTGAGGGATAGTTGAAAAGTTGCCTGCCACCTTCCTGAAGTAATGGCGCAAATCATATACGTGTGTCGTATCAGGTCTACGGCCTGTCAGCAGAGACGTTCTGCTAGGAGAACACAATGCTTGTTGCACGTACGCCCTCTTCAGCAGCAAGCTCTGGGATGCTAAAGCATCCAAGTTCGGAGTACTCATCTTTGGGTGTATTGGAGACGGGAAATCTTTGCCTGTGTATGCTCCAATCTCAGGTCTCATATCATCTGCTACCAGAAACAATATATTTTTCCTCCCATGAGATGATTGTACGCATTTTGTTGTTAACAAAAGCACAATTAGAGGACGGAGCTTGAAAAGTGAAGTGGATGCCATGCTGAACTCAAACCATGCAGGGTTCTGTTGGTAATATTTATATTTTTATTTTGTCAACAGGTCTATTAATCTACAAATCACATTGTTTCGTGTCACAAGGTCCGTAACATGTCCTGTGCACGTGCTGCACTTGATCGTTGATCTGCCACTTCACGAATGCTCCAGAATGTCTAAACTGACTAGAAATGAACAATAGAGAGCTAAATAAGGTTACCACACACGCGAGTCAGAAAGTGCAATTCCAGTGATTTATCAAATTTTCAGTGCTAGTCACTTCTTTGAGTCTATATCATATTTTCAAAACTAGGTATACACTTTAAATTTGTTTACACTGAGAACAATTATTATTGCAAATATATTTTGTTACAAACATTGATTAGGTCTACCACGTGGTCATGTCTTGTCTGTATATCACCTTTGAAACGAATGGCGATATGATACCAGTTATAGTGAAGGAATTAAGGCAGTGAACAGAGTTATATACTCTGGCAAAATGTTTTTGTGGCATTATTAGACGATTCTTAGATAATTTCGGCAGTGGCCAAAAGCACTTGGTGGCGCATCTCAGCCTTTCCGCTGGATACCACTGCCCAAAGGACGACAAGCAGGGACTCTGGATGGCGTTGGCCAGTGTCAGATCCCTCTAAGTTGCTTTCTGTCGCCTTAATATTGGCTATAAAACTCGCCTGTCATGATATATGAGATGGGGGATCTATTAACCTAAGGATGCTGAATTTGGGATAGGATGATCCCTGTTAATCTAATGCCTGGGCGTCATCGATAAACAATAGAAACACTACAATTTTCTGATGCACCCTTTTCGGCGAGGGGGATTATAGGCTTCCTGTATTTGCTATGTATTTTACACTAACAAATCAGTTTTTGTCTTCTTTCTTCTGCTCGTGCGAAATATATGTTAGAAAAAAACACTGCTTGATTTACCTTTGAGGTTTCACCAAACATCAGGAAATTGTGACTCCCACGGCACCATAAAGCCTTTACAACAGATAGATGAAAGAAGTCTCCTCCACCTAAACCGTGCAGATAAATAGCTGACAATTTTTTGTGTTTCCATGTGACCTCTATGATGCTAGCATCAAGATCAAATGGCCATGTGAAAGTTTGTTATTGACATCTTCCATGTCCTTCAAAAGCGTGAAAAATGACCGAAGATATGTAGACACGAAGAGACATTATTACTTCATCAGACTTGTCCATAACAACAGGCGCTATTTGGGTGAACTTGTACAGGTCATGAAGTATACAGACAAAAACATATAATTTGCACCCATGGATATACAAGTAAAACAATTTCGCCCAAAACTTCAATTTCTTTAACATGGATTTTTACCAGATTTTCAGCATGAAAATATGAAAACTAAGCCTTTTTGATTACGAGTCTGGGCTTCCTGAGAGAGAGAGAGAGAGAGAGAGAGAGAGAGAGAGAGAGAGAGAGACAGACAGACAGACAGACAGACAGACAGACAGACGGACAGACAGAGATGGTACTCTTTAATGATTATAGAACATATTCTTATTCCTACATGTAGAAAAGAGTGCAAGATTTCACAATAGTCTCTTGACCTTTCTTTGTATTAACTGTCACTTTATCCGCGCAAAGTTTCATTTTTTCTGTCCAAACTTTGTTATAATAGAATTCAATTAAAGCCCTATGAAGCACCCTCATTACCGCTGAAATTATGGTTATATATATATATATATATACATATATATATATATATATATATATATATATATATATATATATATATATATATATATATATATATATATATATACACACACACACACACAAACACATTGTTGCCCTTACAATATTTCTTTTGTACCGGTTTTAAACAAACTACTCTTTATTAAAAGACTTAGGAATCAGTTTCGATTTTGAGAGTAATGTTGCGAAACTTTTTTTCACAGCATTTTGCAACTAGAAATTATTTTTTTTGTCGTTGAATATATAAACATAGGTAATGCAAAAGGTGGAAAACTACACGGCCACTTTGACAGTTTCATTTATCATGAATTACGTCTTATGAATGTTAAAAATACTACTTATATATATATATATATATATATATATATATATATATATATATATATATATATATATATATATGTATGTATATATATATATATATACATACATATATATATATATATATATATATATATATATATATATATATATATATATATATATAACATTTATCAATGTATAGAGTATAGAATGAACCATACTCTATTGTTTTGTTTAATGTGATTTCATGCGACGTATGAAAAGAGGAGGATATTGAGATCGTTCTTCCTGATTTGCTGCTATTTGAACACAATGCGACAATGCTCGACTTCGACTTTGCATGTTTATTGTTTGTTTGTTTTGTTGTGTCTTTGTTTTGTTTTAGAGTTTTTATTATTATTATTATTATTATTATTATTATTATTATTATTATTATTATTATTATTATTATTATTATTATTATTATTATTATTATTTTCTTTTCAGATAAGTTAAGATGCAATGTTTGTTCAGTCACGCGTGTAAAGTGGACAAAGAAATGCAATGTTTTTGCATTTTCTCAAAACATATACACAGATAATGGATCTTTGACAGCAATTCCAAAATGCTCTGCATCCGACTGAGTCTAACTTAAAACTAAGCAAAAGTTGGAAAATAATTCAACATTCGGTCCACTACACGAATGACTATGGTGAAGACTTTGAAAAAAGTTAATGTTCCCCTGAGGAGTAAAAGTAGTAGTCATATATATATATATATATATATATATATATATATATATATATATATATATATATATATATATATATATATATATATATATATATATATATGTGTGTGTGTGTGTGTGTGTGTGTGTGTGTGTGTGTGTGTGTGTGTGTGTGCGTGTGCGTGCGTGTGTGTGTGTGTTTCTGTGTGTGTGTTACAAATACCGCAATAGTATAGTATTCTAACTCCATACATATTTTACAGTGAGCATAATTTTAAACAAACCTGTGCAAAGTCTTTCGATCGATTTTATGTCATTTGGAGTGCATCTGTGTGCTCTCCCTACATGCTTGACTGACTTACATATGGTTGATATGCCTATCGTTACTAGAACACATTTTTGTAATGAACATTCCATCCCTTAGCTATCTTTGCCCTTCAACTTGTACGTTAGCCTAACAAGCTCTGAAGGGTCATTGACTTTTTACTTCAACATGCAATGTGTTCAGCTAAGCCTGCAAATGTATGAATTGTTAAATATCTCCTTTGCATACTTTCTCTAACATTATTGATACTTGATGAACTTGACGATTGCACAAGTGGTGTATCACGCAGTTATTTATCCAGTCACCTCAAATGTTTATCAATGTCTATTGTTTTCCTAGCGATCACATGCCTCAACAGGTTCACCGTCCGCGCGCACATCAACCTTCTTTATAATACATGTAGCTCATCGAAGTGAACAAGTGTACATTTATTCCAAACAGTACTTTTTCGCTATATTATGTCCTATTCCTCGTCGATCAACGCAAGTTAATATGCACATTTCCTTTCGTATTACATTGTCACATTCAATCTTTTCTTTTTTCTTCAGAACATACTTCATTTTCCCATTCAGCTGTTTCGTTCAAATATTAGTATACCTACTATTTTTGTTGTATGTTACATTGTTCTATGTTATGTCACTAGGGTACATGGTCTGGTATCGGTCAGTAAGTCAGTTATCTACATTTACTGGTCTATGTATATCATTCATGTACATACAATCCATCCAGTCAGTGACACTGGATCTTCACCTCCCGACTTCCTATGCAAAGATTCAAAATATTTCACCCCAGGGTATTGCTACACTCTATATACTACCCTCACATCAGTATCTACATGCCTACAAGTCGAACTCTCATAAGCGTTTCTGTCATTGGTGGGTATCAGTCTCGTTCAGTTAGAATCAAGTGCTGTTGGTCATGTTTTCATCAAGCCCACTACTGTTGCAGCCTCCCTTCAATCGGATTGCACTGTTGACAATCAAATAACTATTTCCATTTACATTGTAGCACTTTCTCTTGCAAACATCCTTTTTAACGGATTCCGCTGTCTTCAACACATTATTTCACTTCCATTTTATGTCTTCTCTCTGTCTATTGATGTCCACCCGAACCCTAGTCCTAACACATCTTCTCAAAATCAGTTCAAATTTTGTCAGTCAAATTTTCGTAGCATAAGAAGTGCCGATAGAGTCGACGAAATTCAACTTCCAGCTCCATCTGGAAAAAGAAACAAACAAACAAACAAACAAACAAACAAACAAACAAACAAACAAAAAGATGTAATCGCTATATCTGAAACATGGCTTGATGAGAGCTACCCTGACCAGCTTCTGCTTGTTAATAATTTCAACCGCCCTATAGGAAGAGGTCCGGGTTTTTTTGTTTTTGTTTTTCTTTTGTCAAGTCCTCACTACCGTGTTTTAGACGTTTTGACCTTAAAAGCCACAACAGCGAATTTATTTGTATAGAGTTATTCACATTGCGTGGTAAAGTATCAATTGAAAATTACTATCGGCCACCTGGCCGGTCTGCTGAGGTACGCGATGCCTTTCTCGAATCTTTGACACCACTTCTGTGGCGACAGGTCAATATTGAATCCAATCCATTTGTCCTTATAGTCGCTGGTGACTTTAATGATAGGTTTGAGGACTAGATCTCTGCACATTCCGAAAGTGAACTTGGTTTATCTCTCGTAAACCTGGCATCCCAACACAAGTTTTATCAAGTTATTGATAAGCATAACAGAACCAACAATTACTCAAACAGCCTATTAGATCTGATTATCACAGGTTCACCTTGTCTCGTCTTAACAGTATTTTTGCCCTCAATTCGAACTCCAACCATTCTGTAGTGTGCTGCTCTCTCTCTCTCTCTCTCTCTCTCTCTCTCTCTCTCTCTCTCTCTCTCTCTCTCTCTCTCTCTCTCTCTCTCTCTCGCTCTCATATTACAGAGTGTTCGGGAATAAGTAGAGAATGAAGACAGGCTATACAAACGACATATTTAATCGGGTGGTCCTTGTCACTGGTTCTTTGTTTTGTGAGGATCCTTCACTGGATTAATCCTGCGAAAACTTTTCAATCTCGAAGACCACTTAGATGGCATAATTTTTTCTTGAGTCACTTTAGTCACATCGTCACAAGAGCATACAATTTAGGAAAGCTGTTGACCCAGTCCTCAACTTTACACAAGAATAAATCAAAGGAAGCAAAAAAATACTGGGTTAAAATATGTACTCAAAATATCACAAAAAACATCAACGTGAAAGTGAGTTTAGTTCCTGTATTACATTTGTAAGTTTTATATAACAAAAATCAGAGCAGCATGTTCCAACATGTGCTCAGCGACCAAAATAAAATGAAATCCTGTTTTAAACAGCCCATGGACGTATACTTTATAGACTGTACAAAGTGCACTTTATAAATACAGCATGCACTTTTATACAGTTTGTTAAAAGGTTATGTGATGCACCATGAACAGAGAGCTACACCGGGTGATTTTAAAGTGAGACCCTGCGCCGATTACATACTTGACACATCTCTCAGACGCTTACGGTAAATATTTATGTAACCTGTCGCTAAATTGTGAGCTTAAAGCTGACCAACGGTTTTGAATGTTTCGGGACAATTGGGAAAGCCACGAGCAAAGTTTTTAGATACTACTCTGACTTTCCTGTTGCTTGGCGCAGGTTTGGACCCAAATTGACAACAGTGGCTAATCGCGCATCATAGGCATTATGCACATGTATGGTTCGACGCTAAGGCGGGGGGGGGGGGGGGTTAAAAGTCTAACGTCGTATGACCTCAACTGTGACAATTACATGATCCCTTAATAACAGATTGCGAATTAATGACTGAACAAAATTATTTAATAGCCTTCTTCTTTCTTCTGAGCAAATTGCTTTGAAATTGCATAGGGCCACTTCCATGGACTACTCCTAGGTCTGGTGTTGCAGTCTGCAATCTCTTCCATGAATATACTCGAGTATTTTCATAATTTCATATTCTTCTCCAAAACGACTGGCTGGATTCTGCTGTTGACATCGTTCATTTTAGGAACCTCATACAATAGATGAAAGCAGTAGTCTTTCTGTATCTATATTTTTTCGACCACGGAACGGCGGGTAGGCCTATAGAACCAGCAACCTTCCGCCCCAACCGTCTGCCGCAAATTGGGATAGTCACATATCCACTGCACCAAAGACTCATTCTTTAAAAAAAGAAAGTTTAACGGAGGTAGTAATCCGTGAACGCCATGATCGATACGACCCAGTTCATAATAATAATAATAATAATAATAATAATAATAATAATAATAATAATAATAATAATAATAATAATAATAATAATAATAATAATAATAATAAATTTATTTCGGAAAACCTACTCCTTTGACACGGGGAGCCGTAGACCGGGGTACGTCCACGATGCGTCCATGATAGCATAAAATGAGAAATATGTACAAACCAACATGCAACTAAGACGTCCATGACAGCATAAAATGAGAAATATATACAAAAAAACAATATACATCCACGTGTTTTAAAAGTAATAAAGTTTTATTTCCATGAAGTAGTAACATCATGTAGAATGTGCGCAGCTAACCTTATTGTCCAGATAATCTTTACGGCGGCACCACGCATCAAGCAGGAATTTTTTGCACATGTTTTCAAATTCAAGAATGATAATTTCATTTATGTCAGAACTCTTGTGTCCTGAAAGCATGTGTAATTGGGAAAATAATGAGCCGTTCATGAATCCATGCCAAATATATGTATTACCACTCGTAACCAGTCTGGACTCCAGTAATTTAAAATACTTAGTCCGTAGATCGTTAAATTTTGGGTATAGAAAAAGAAAATGCTCTAAATCTTCTGTTCCTGAAATACATAAAGTACATATTTCATGTTCCGATATGTCCCATCTGTGTAGGTCCGTCTGTAGACCGAGACAGTTAGTTCTCGCTTTGTATTTTAATCTGGCGCCATCAAAACCATTGTACTGAAATAAATAATTTCCTCCAGTAAAATGGACTTTCAGACATTTATACAAAAGCCAGTGTACTTTTAGCTTCAATTTCATCCAATTAATTTTCAACTATAAGCACATATACATATTTAGATAAAATGATAAACACTACAATAAGTATAGAAGTTGTGAACTAAATATACAAGAGTGACTTCTAAGTCCTAAACGAATATCAACTGTTGTACATACCAATAATGTTCCCTCTCACCCTAAAATCTTTCAAAATTATCAATCATTATATGTTTGTAATTAATCTTGATAACTCTGGCATTTTTATGAAACCATTTCCTTTAATCGCTGCTTTCACTACGGATTTTGGAAAGGAAAGCGTGTCAGCTGTTAAAACATGGAAGTTTTGTCCTCACACACAGTTTCTTTTGTGTATCATACAATAAAATTTTTGTCCTGCTATCTGTATGTCAGTCTTTGCATTTATCAATGTTCAAACTCAGTGATCGCTCATATGACCACAACAATAACTGACCCAGGTCCTTTTTGATGGTCGGTCACAAATGATATTGGATGGAAGAGCACAAGTTTAGTCGAAACTGGTCACATGATAGACATTCAACCAAAGTGAAGCACATGATCGGTCACAACTCAAAATGGCAGTTGCAAGGAGAGGAAGCAAAAGTTTGGCTCTGGCAATTTTTGTCAGTTTTTGTGTCGATTTCTTGGCAACAATGACACCACCCCCGGGGCACAGCCTTGGAGCACCATGGCCATTGCCGCACACCTACCAGACATCTGCAGTGGCCAATACAGTTGATGGCTACACATTCCAATTCCAAGTCTCCGGCAACGATTGTGCTGACTTGAGAGCCGCATTAAACCGCTATTATAATCTCATCTTCTATAAAACACGGCAAGTACGCAAAGATAAAAGTGATACCACGCTGCGTTTCCAACCGAGATCGAAACTGCATTCAAAAGAACTTCAAACATTGGAAGTGAACGTACATACTCCATGCGAAACATACCCTCACCCGACTATGGACGAATCATGTAAGAAACGATACTGAGATTTGCGTGTCTTTGAGATAAAAATATTTCCCACTAACAGTTACCAGTTAGTATAAAAAACTTGGTAGATATCAGACAATATATCTGGTACTATAGTCACTTCATTCAGTTGTCAAACTTTGTTGGGTCCTCGTCATATCACCTTTTGAGTGGGTGCTTCAAGCATTCTGATAACATATCATATGAATGACATTGATAATGCAGATAAGCCTTGATCATTTAAATTGCACATGTGTTTGTGTTTAAAATGGTTTTCTGGTCGAGAAACAATGACGATCATCGTTGTTGTAGTGGCACATGACTTTGCAAGACAGGGATTCTTGTCGTAGTAATCACGAAGTACTGATCTAGAACGGGAGACAATAAGAGTGTCAAGATATCCTGTCACGGATGATTTTAATTGCTGTCCGTAATGTTTCACTTGTTGCAACTAACTGGTAAATTTGTTATGTGTACTGGTATCTATGTCTGAGTGAATCCATTACAGTCTGCAACATTTTATATATATATATATATATATATATATATATATATATATATATATATATATATATATATATGTATATATGTATATGTGTGTATATGTATGTATATATATATGTATGTATATATATATGTATATATATATATATATATAATTACAGTTGATTAAAATTTGAGTTCATTCAACCGTTGTATAATATAATTTCGGCAAGTCCGTCCGTCTGTCTTTCTGCCGTCTGGATACGATCTTGTCTGGGCTCTAACTCCTTGTGTACATCTCTTTGTACCTTATCACTGAAGGATGTGTCACGAATCAAGTATTTTTCCATTGCGATCATTTGCAGATTTTTAAATTTTAATTATTCATTTATTTTTCTTTTCCTTTTTCGTTTTTCGTGAAAATCGACAAACAGGGATATTTCTGGGTATCCCTAAACTGCAACTTATTCCACTGGCAACACCGTGGCATTTTTCAGGTTTTTATGTTTTGTACATTTCTCTGATTTTGGACCTTTTCTTCCCAACTGTTTATCTTCTTTTCAAACTCGATAAGAATTTATGTAGGGCAAAGCCTTCAATAAAATTGTTCACTAGGTGGCGCTGCTGACATTTTCTAATTACTAATGACTTTTCAAAATCAGGGGCTGACTTATAAGAGTAACTGTTTAGTACAGGATAGCAGCATACATGCATGTGTGTGAAGTTTTCTCCAAATTTGTAACCAGCTTCAAACCTGTGGGGTGTACCTGACGTAGAACTTTGACAAATATGTCCAAATGTTTGCTCTTCTGTAATTTTTACAATTTTTATTACTTTTGTCATTCTTAGTTCAAAATTATTACAAATGACGACAGATATATAGAGCAACATTCACCCAAGGTCCCTCTACCACTGTCACCGCATAAGAAAGGATTTAATATGCTACGTGTTCCCAGCTGAAATGAATTTGTGAGCATTTCTTCATGTGATTATATATATGTGTTGTGTACAAATAAGCGTGCTCAACAATTATGGTATATTGTTATTATTATTTTTTTCTTGGTTCTACTATCCCTCTCAAGAAATGTTTCCCTTCTAGCGTGGCCACCCTTCAGTTGCTTGCTTGTTAGGAAAGGACCACTGCACTACAGATAATCGACAGGCCTGAATAACTAATTTAAACAATTTTAAGTGAAAGAATAAGCAGATTTTTTGTGCTGAGCTAAGTCTTTCTGAGACCTTCATGCAGGTACACCGCAACAAAGTCAATCCACTACCAATAACTAAGAAATCCGAGATTAATCCATGGTCTACATCAAATCATGGCCAAAGATGTATTTATCGACTTGTTTTGAACAACTGTAGGACCAATGTGCATAGAGTGCAATTATCTAAGATAGGACCCGCAATAAAGTAATCAACTGTAAAAGTACAAATACGTCAGAAATGCCATTTTATAATGGCAGTGTACGCCAAAACTTGACTCTTCGGTGCATTAAAATAATATGATTTAATCAATTATACTCCTGACTTGAGACAAATATCAAAAACATAAAATATCAACATTGGTTTGAATCGATCACTCTCTTTGGCAACAAAGTATAAACATCACCCTAAAATACATGGTTACAGCGGAGCCAGCTCACATTTAGTTGAACGTGTCAGCTGCAACTAAAGTAGAAAAAAACTTGAAATGGAGAAGTTTAAAATTAGGGTGTGTGCTGCTATAGTGACAGAGAAGGTGATGTTCACATGTTACCGCTTAGCAATGAGGACAGGTAACTTAATGAAGAATAATCCAGAGAAGAGTTTGACGCTGCAGATAGTTTTGCAGAAGTGGTTTTACCTTACTGCCAATGTCCTTTTCCTTTAAAATAGCACTAATGCCCCCAATGGCATCCACTTGACCAAATACGTGGTCCGAGACATTGACCACAGGCCTAGGAGTGATTATACTACTGGAAGCTTTATGTTCTACATTGTATTTATGTAATATGTATAACGTAGTTGTCCTTACGCTATCTAGAGTTTTGTCCCAACGAGTGGTTTATCTCTGGTTTTGGTGCAGAGAAGACAAATCACCAATTATTAATAGTGTATGTGCGTGAAATGCATGAGTGAATACGTAGAGCAATAGAAAGTCTGGCTAACTTTGATAAATTTGAATAAAATGTACATTCCAGCCTAGACTGAGCATTTAAGAAATAAAATATGTAAAGCACTCAGTGTGAATGAAAGCTTTCTTTTCAACATTTTTCATACAAAATGTATCCCTGGTATCTGTGCAGTTTTTAGGAAAAATGAACATCTTCCTAGTGTATTTCTTTGTAAAATATCCACAACCTTGCAGGACATCAGGCAAGACTACTGGGGCGTGACTTGTGTATTCAGTTTAACAGTAACAGGCCAATTAAACCATTGTTCTTGTATACTCGCACATGGGTTATAATAGATACTTTGTTTTGAACGTATACATATTATCTGTGTCAATAAGGAGGACGAATTACTTGTACATATATATTGGACGCATCATGGAATTCACCCCGTTCCAACGGTGCCCCCGATGTTAAGGGGAAGTTTTCCTGATAACAAATAAATAAATATATATGGTCATATATTAGAAAAATGAAGGAGGGGTACACACACACACACACACACACACACACACACACACACACACACACACACACACATATGTGTATATATATATATATATATATATATATATATATATATATATATATATATATATATATATATATATATATATATATATATATATTTATATATAATAAATTCAGACTTTATCGTGCTGATCGGAGCCGGTTTTATGATTTTATAAGCTTCAACTGCATTCTGTTCTTAAGACATTAAAATAACGGTACTCTTACAGTAATGTGATATGAGATGAAAATACATCAGTGACGTCTCATTATATCTGCTTCCTACTCTTGTGTTGCAAAACGAAGAATTTGTCTACAATTTGAATATATATATATATATATATATATATATATATATATATATATATAAATATATATATATATATATATATATATATATATATATATATATATATATATATATATATATATATATATATATATATATATGGACAGAGAGAAAAAGCCACAGAAGAAAAGAAAAGAAAATTCGTGACAGGTCAACTTCACCAAAATAGACCCAGCCTCAAATAACCGTATTTGGTTGTAGATTCGCTGAATGTATCCAATGGACAGGCGAGTCTGGTGTCCAAGACAAACTGGGGAGCACTACGTGGACTGGAGACACTTAGTCAGATAATCTATGAAAGTCCAGACGGAACAGTAAGATCTTGCTCACTTGGGATACATTAGAATATTTTCGCATGTTCCATAATTTCACGCAGCTTAAAGATAGCTCTATGGTATTCTTATCCTCTTATTTTTTATTTCCTGTTTTATTTTATCTTTTCTAATTGAAGTGTCTGTGTGTGAACACACACTTTTCTGTTTTTCCTAAAATTCTTTCATTTTTTCTTTCTTTCTTTCTTTCTTTCTTTCTTTCTTTCTTTCTTTCTTTCTTTCTTTCTTTCTTTTTTTCTTTCTTTCTTTCCTTCTTTCTTTACCAGTGAATTTGTCCGACACTTTTCTCGGACACTATTATACACAGAAACTCCAAATTTGGCATGATTTTACATCCATTGAAGGAGTTGGGCCTTTTAACACAGAAGATTTAGGATGTAAAAAATTATGCAAATTCGGGGCAGTTGAAATTTTAAATCTGGAATATCTTCAAAATTATAATAGATAGAGATGTCATTTCAACTTCTACTAGAGGGTTATTGTTTATTGCGCATGTAATGAATCTAAAACAAAAGTTGTAGCAATTTAAATTATGCTAATTAGCAGCATTTGAAATTTTGAAACTTGAGTATCTTCAAAACTATTATAGATAGAGATGTCATTTCAACTTCTACTAGAGGGTTATTGACTATTGTGCATGTAAAGAATCTAAAACAAAAGTTGCAGCAATTTAAATTATGCTTATTAGCAGTATTCGAAATTTTCAATCTTGAATATCTTCAACGCGATAGATAGATAGATAGATAGATAGATAGATAGATAGATAGATAGATAGATAGATAGATAGATAGATAGATAGATAGATAGATAGATAGATAGATAGATAGATAGATAGATAGATAGATATGTCATTCCTACTTCTATTAGGGGGTTATTGACCATTGCGCACCTAATAAATTAAAAACAAAAGTTGTAGCAATTTCAATTTTGCTAAATAGCACCATTAGAAATTTTAAATCTTGAATAACTTCAAAGCTATAATAAATAGAGATACCATTCCAACTTCTACTCCTGTGTTATGGAATAGCTGTACATTGCCATATTAATATACTTTGAAGACACACACACTGATTTCATATGCAGCAAATCATCTTTTCTAGTTGTTATATTGGAGAGGCATAAATTTAATAAATTCATGCTGCCAGACGAGTCTCAATTTCCTTTACTCATAGTAACGAAGTTGGAGCCTCTGCCAGCCTAAAATGATGTCAACCAATGCATTGTCTTTTGTGACACCACCAAAGCTTTTGATAAGGTGTATCATCCTGCTTTATTACACAAACTATCAAAGTTAGGTATCTCCGGAGCTCTGCTTAATTGGTTTAGTAGTTACCTGAACGATCGTCAACAGAGGGTTGTGACGCATGGAGAGTTTTCAAATTGGGGTAAAGTAGAAGCAGGGGTCCCCCAGGGCTCAGTTCTTGGGCCTCTCATTTCTTATTTACGTTAACGATATCGTTGACATTGTAACTTCTAACATAAGGCTCTATGCCGACGATGTAACTTTGTACATCACCATTGACGATCCCACTGGCTCTGCTGTCACCATGAATGATGATCTTAAACACATCGAGAGTTGGTCTAAGCATTGGCTAGTTACATTCAATAGCTCCAAAACCAACTCAATGATTATTAGTAAGAAGCGACGGCCTCCACATCATCCCCATGCTCTATTTCAGGGTACTATACTTGAAGATGTAAAACAACACAGACATTTAGGTCTTATTTTTAGTGCAGATTTGTTATGGTCACCTCATATAAATTATGTTGTCTGCAAAGCAAGGAAATTAATTGGAGTAATGAAATTTTGCAACATAAGCTCAGTAGACGTACATTATAATTGATTTATTTTACCTACATTAGGCCTATTTTAGAGTATGGTGATGTTGTGTGGGGAGGGTGCTGAAATTTGATGCAGACCTTCTAGAAGATGTTCAACTGGCTGCAGCCCGCGCAGTGACGGGCGCGTCTTGTTGAACAAGTCATGCATTCCTGTACAATGAAACTGGATGGGAGACTCTCTCTAAGCATAGAGAAAAACACCGACTCATACTTCTTTATAAAATTATTAATGGGCATACACCTGCATATTTACACGATTTGATTCCGGAAAATGTATCCAACAGAAATGCATATAACGTGAGATCCAGACAGAACAGAAGCCAGGTGCGTACAAAAACTAATACTTATAATAATTCTTTTTTCCCGCAATGATTCGCCAATGGAACTTATTCCCATCCAGTGTTCGAAATGCTGAAGATATAGATACTTTTAAGCGTAAATTGGATAGAGGGAAACCAAAGACAAATGAGTTGTTTTACATTGGTAATAGGAAAGCCAATATTCTACATGCAAAAATTAGGATGGGCTGCATCCAGTTGAACCACGATATGCATAAAATTGGTATAGTAACTTCTCCTGCTTGTTCTTGTGGTGCCGAAATAGAAAATTCATTTCATTACTTTTTTGAGTGTACCAAATACACGACTGAGCGGAATTTATTGCACCAAAATATCATAGTATTGGCTCCTTTCACGCTACAAACTCTTATGTTTGGAAATCCCAAGTGTTCAAAGGCAGTAAACAAAATTATTTTTGACAGTACCCACACATATATCTTAAATTCTGGCAGATTCAACTGAGGCCCGTGCGTTTTCCACCCAGGTTGACGAACAAGCTTTGCTTGTGACTCCTGGTGGTTCAAGTGCGGGCCGGTACTATTTTTTTTTTTTTTTTTTTTATTTGTCCGCGAGCAGTATTCATGTGAACAGTGTTGGCTGGCCTCGACAGTATTGTATTCTGATAATGCATACTTCTGTCTGTCCTGTAACTGTGATGTCTGATCTTTTTGTATTTATGTCCTTGTCGATGTTACGTCAATGTGGTGTCCTGTGGCCCGTCTTTATATTTTGTACAGCATTTGTATTGTTCTTTTATTTCTTTTTTTCACGAGAGGGATTTATATAGGCAGAGCCTGTTTCCCGATCGCTTTTTTGAATAAAAATATGTTTAAACAACCAATGCATTATTGCAGAAAAAGGTTTATGCTGCCACAGTTTTTTTTTCTTTTGTGCCAAAACAAGAGCTGCATTGTAATCGCATGTCTGTGCTAAAAAAAATAGATGGAGTTCAAATCACAAAGGAAAGTAGAAATAACATATACTTTTCACGTTGACTTGCTGCAATTCGAATAATGTGCAATTAGCTTGAAACAAAAAGTAATCAATATTACTCACATGATAAACCTTTTTACCTACAGGCATTGGCCATAGCACATTATTGTAGCCATGTAAATCTCAAATGCCATGCTGACTTCTTTTCGAAGTCACGAGGTTGACAGTTTAAGGAAAATAATTGAGAAAACATTATTTTCAACATACCAACGACACACAGACAGAATAGTGCTTAACATTCTTGACACAAACATATCACGATGATATAAAATTAAAACGTTTCTATATACACGTTGCTACATGCCACACACATGTACCCGATGTATTACCAGTAATCACTTACTCATGAATGAATGATTCACGAAAAGCATGTCTATATAACGGATCTACAGCTGGTTACAACTCGTTTATTCCAGTTCCAAGTGAACAATACGGTGATTCAAGATGCTCCAAGATTTCCTCATAGAGGTATACATTTGGATACTTCTCGACATTACCTGACAAAGGAAGCACTGAAAAAAACTTTGGTATGTTAATTATTGCATATCCATACTGTCCACCTGTTCGTCCCCGGCCATCGTCGTTGGGATACGTGACAAAATTAGTGAAGGCATGAAGGCCTGTACATGCGACCCATGCATCTGTCTGTCTTTGGGACCTTACCAACAGTTCGACACTGAATAATGTTTACAGTACGTAAGCATAACAGGACTCCCATTGCCAATTTCGATAATGGATGATTTGTAACGGATTTTGAAGGTCACAAGGCGTGGTAGCCTGTTTATTTTTTCAACATTCGGCTTGATAGTTCAAGTACCAGTAAACCTTGGACATTAGTAATTACACCAAAGATCATTGCATTGAATTTTGTGTAAGTATCACAGATAACCTTGACCTACCTCGAAGGTGACAGGAGCAAAACACAAGGTCATTGTGGTGCATACGTATGTCCCTTGATGTGAGAACCACTGGAGAATGAACATTCATATTTTCATCACAGAAACCTTGTTGGGTGACCCTGTCCTAATTTCAGGGTCACAAGAGAAAGAAATTTGTCCGTGTTATAGCATCCTGCTTGATATTTTTCATCCTTCCATGATGATGGTATCAGGGACCTACATGTACTGTACATGTAGAAAAACATTCACCTGCCATCTGCGAGTCTGTCCCTCAGTATATATTGAGTACATGCCTACTCACACCTGTCTTGTATAATGACGCATTTAATAATTCAGAAACAAATGAAGACTGAACATAGATATTTACACCAAGCCAATCATCCTGTAAAGCTATCGTGCATGTGTGTGACCTGAAACTTCATGAGCCACCGGGACATGAGCATGCTGATTTTTACATGCACATGTGGCTTTTTGTCTCAAATATCCTGTACCTATTGTTTTTGTACTCTACAGAAACATCCTACAACCTCCAAATACAGGCTATATAACAGCGATTTTGACCATAAGACCTATTTTTGTAAGTCACAAAAGCATGTATGAAAAAATCGGGTGGGGGGGTATTCCCATTAGTGACGATACTCAATTGGGTATGCGCCGCTCTGAAGGCTCCTCTTTTCAGCAAAATTTCCCAAACAAAGATTAAGTATTTTGCAAAAAAAATCCCTTACAAATGGTTATTTTTCTCTTTTATGGCCCAAAATTCGGGAAAATTTCCCTGAGGTCAAAATTTTCTTCCTTGAGCAGCACTTTTCACGTAAATTTTGGACCATATTTTCGACTATTTCGGTTAAAAATCCCTAACAAGGGTATCATTTAGCGAAAAACTATCTTACCAAAGGGTGGATTTTTGAAAAGTCGAGCCGCACACCCCCACTAAAAATTTGGGAAAGTACCCCCCCCCCCCCCAGGATGCAGCGTAAGACCAGCAATGCCACTTTGTAACAGGAAGTCAAAACAATCTAGATGCTTTGTGAGTCATACAACTGGAAACAAAAATGATCAACAAGTTCCCACTCTTACCTTCATTGTAGTCTACCTCCGTCATTTTAATTCCGGAATGTTTGTTGCACTTATGTATATAATCTAGTGACTTATGGCATTGTGCATGTTTTTGCAGGAGGCTATGTCCTACAACAAATTCAACGTGTTCCACTGGCATATTGTGGATCGCAACTCATTCCCTTACCAAAGCGTGACATTTCCAAAACTAAGTGACATGGTAACGTATATCAACTTAAATCTGTACAATGTGCAAATACATTATCTTCATGTGTACTTCTGCTGCATTTCTCATATTTCCCGTGTTGAGAAAATGCGGATACGAAGACTGTAATTGAGTGATTAAAATGTTGAGTACTTAAGGCAGAAATATGTAATCAAGTTAGTAAAATGTTGAGTGCATAAGGCGGAAAAAGAAATGTTTAAGAACAAAGCTACTGAAACAAATGCAACACATGCATATTGCTAACCCGCCACAACTGCATGCCTGGTTGTCTTAGTAACCATAGTCTCGCCTGGTGAGATACGGGCCGCTGCTTGTGCGGGGAAGAGGGATATTTCTAATATTTGGGAAATAAAGAATACTTAGTACAGGGAAATGGAAATCTGTTCTTATAACTAATTTAGGAAGCATGTAATGAACATGACTGGTATTTGTAAACTTTAATTGCACCAAAAGATACTAACTTTGTGAGAAAGGGATATGTAGCCCTGTCTGTGATGGTGATATGCCTATGTATCCCCCTCGCTTTGTGGCTGGAAATTAGAATACATGTCTCGTATTATTTTTCCATTTTAGCAAACCGATAACTGAGATCGCTGAATACTTCTAGCCGACCTGTTTGATGAACAAACGTTCGTGAAATGGAAAGTTTTTTACGTAAATTTAGCTCATATAATGTACCTTCGCGTGGAACAGGCAATATAGCACACGCTTGGTTTTTCTTTGTAACTGTAACAGTCAAACCCCAAAGCAGAAGATTTTTAATTGAAACAGACGTGTGAAGATGCTGCAAAACTGGCAAGTTAACTACTGAAACCATTTCTCGTTATTATTCTAGGGAGCCTATGATCCACACACTCATATATACTCCCAGGAAGATGTAAAAGATATCATAGAATTTGCCCGGCTCCGAGGCATTCGTGTGATAGCTGAGTTTGATTCCCCAGGTATGTTGGAGATATTTGTGTCATATAAATACAGCCCATATTCCTCGCATGTAATTGCGCGCTTTACCCACCGTCCCATGATACGAATAGGAGTTCGCTTCAAAAAGTTGTAGAAGAATATTTTGTAACGTGGCACGAGCCATGCCGACAACACAGACTTATATCTATCTTTGAGACAAAATGTTCAAATTTTCCATCAGACCAGCCTGAGCACCATTAGAAACTATGTAGTTTGGCTCAAATATTATTTTTGTATAATTATTACTGGAGGCACGTGCACACTGTAACGTTATTTTAATTCCCGTGAAGTTATCAAAGATAAGGTTTCTGCAATGCATACATTGCGCTAATCATACCAACTGTCATTTTGCAGGTCATTGCGATTCGTGGGGCAAAGGTCAACCTGGTTTACTAACAAAATGTTGCAAAGGTGGCAAGTTTAATGGCAAGTATGGACCTATTGACCCTACACTGACTACTTCCTATGATTTCCTCAAGAAACTGATGGCAGAATTGTCGCAAGTGTTCCCTGACAATTATATGCACCTGGGAGGTGATGAGGTCCATTTCTCTTGTTGGTAAGAGACAAGATGTGTTATGCAGTCTTTTTCTGCCTGTTAACTCTTTTTATATTATAGTTAAAAGGTCCATGTGAGCGGTTTTACATGGCTTGACGATATGTGCTGCAGCTGCCGCAATGACTTGTGAAACAATGTAATGCTCATGGAATGTCAACTGGTCATGTTACACTTGGCTGAAGCTGTTTTCATAGAGACTTTAAAACGCAATACTCCCACAGATAAATATAAAACAATCTAAGAATGGTATAGAAATAGATTAGAAATATTTAATTTGTTCTGGTCCGAAATTATTCTTTTAGTGGCGAATCATCATTGGTGACTCTTTTTTTTTTACTTCTGAAGCATAACGGTCATTACATGCACCGTACACTGGTGCTACTTGCGACATATTTTGGAGAAAAACAACCAACTCTTCAATTGTTTTCACAATGATTTTTAGATCCATGAGATACACACTTTAGTGACCTGTGGATATGTTCACAGCAGCATAATTAAATATGTTAAGTATTTCTTTTTTTAGAACATTGCTAGTCTAAGTAATCCTGGGGATGAGGATGCTTTGAAGATCTACCAAATTTTTGTAACATATTGGCTTGTTGCAGGGACATTATAAAACATAAGATGGATTTAAAAATAAACTACTAGTATATATGTGTTTTGACAACGTTAGGAGATGTTAACCTGTTACATTAAAACATATATTCAATATTAAAACATATAAAAGCAGTAAACACGCACTGAGGAGTGTTCAGCTGAGCATTGCTTTATAACCAGTCCTGACTCTCATCTGCGATAAAGAGAAAGTGTATTATTACTTTGAAAATTAAAAGACCAGAACTTAGATATACACACGAACAATTGACAAATTTTTGGTTAAAAAACACCATTAATTCATTTATTTACATACTGATTTTTTAGTATTCTATGGGCAAAAATACATAGAGAGGTTGCAATTCAAAAGATATGGGGCACAGTAAATGATCACACCATAAAACAGATGATTGGCCACAATGACCATATGTTGTCAGTCGCCTGTTTAAGATCCGCACAGTTGGAACAGTAACGACACATTGTGGCATTAATAGTAAAAAAAATAGCACGTTTCATTCGACGTTTTGTAATATAAGCAAATGAATAAAGTATGCAAACAGATCACAAAAGCGTCTCCCCTTCTCCCCAATGGAAGCCTGAGTTCATTCAAATCCATCACATATGCTTGTTGATAAACATGAAAACAACAGGGGAGGAAAAATTGATCAGGAAAAAGATATTATTGGTCAATAGTCAATGGGAAAGGCATGACCTATCATGGATTATTAATTTTGGATTTTATCCAAGAAACTGGTGACTCACATTCAACTTTACAATAAATAATTTCAACCAGCACAGTCAAGAGTTTTGTTACATTGTTTTTATTCCTATTTAACTAATTCCAGGCAGAGTAACCCCAATGTGACCAAGTTTATGCAGCAAATGAAATTTGGCTCAGATTATTCCAAATTGGAACAGTACTACATGCAGCAGTAAGTGTCTACTAAGTCAAAACAAGGAATAGTCATATGCTTTAGATTTTACCCTTAATATTGATTCCCATAAAAGTTACTATTTTTTCTTCCATTTACCTATTGCTTGTGTACATGTATTCAAACCATTGACATTTTTGTGTTAGTACGACTATTCCATCTTAATCATATTTTTCGACTACCAAAAAAGTAAAAATAAGACTATTTCTAATTTCAAGCTGATTTTGTTCGTGCACATACGATATATATTTGTGCTGGTAAAGGCAGAGTGTCGTGCGCGGAATTGAACACAGAAGACCCACAAACTTATAAGGATCAACCAAACAAAACTCCTATTATGCCTTGAAAATGTGCAATGAAGGAAATGATTTTTTATTATGTTTAGCAAATTGAGTTAATTGGTAACTTGCTCATTTTTTGCAGATTAACGGACATTTTAGGAGCTTTAAACAAGAGTTACATGGTTTGGCAAGAGGTCGCTGACAACGGCGTGAAGGTCAGTATCATATCATATTACCCTGTTTACATTATAATTTGCTTGTCATCAGGTGGATATGGATTAATTGGACTAGAATATAGAAGTGTTTCACCGGACAAAATCAAGCGGCACAAAATGCAGTACCAAAATGACTTTACATTCCTTCTGGTAGGGTACAGTCTGGACATATCAATCCGTTCTGTGATTAATCGTTTTTTTCTGACATCATTCCCATGTTGATTACCATGTATTGCCCGATTCCGTAGCGCGGGGTCTTATTGGAGAGTGTTATCCGTACTCTACAAGTATGATTCATGATAAGATACAAATAGTTTGCGACCAGTTTGTCTATTTATGAATGCCAACAGATCGTTTTGCATCAACAGACACAAATAGTTTGCGACCAGTTTGTCTATTTATGTAAGCCAACAGATCGTTTTGCATCAACTTCTGCACACAAGATAGAGATCCATCATACAACGAATATGAAGTTTATATGATATTATTCCAATACTGTTTACAAAGTTTCTACACTTACATTACATGTTAAGACAAAATCTTGCTCAAATACCTATCTTCTGAACGCGATATCAATTGTGCTCCAATAACAGAGCTTAACAGGTTTACAGACTTTAGACGCAATGATGACACCGCAGTAGTTACCAGTACTTTTCATCAGCGTTAGTGTCAATAATAGTACTTCCATCCATCAACAACTTCTTATTTTCAACTTTTGAAAGAATCCTGTGACTGGCTACCCTTCACATTTATTTGGAATCTCCACTAAGTACGTCTTAACTCTTTGTCAAATATGTTATGCTTCAGTGAATTATTACTGATTGTTCATGGGGGGGGGGGAGGGCGAGTATAATAAAACCTAAAACAGCCCGGTCGTTGAGCGAGGGGGGGGATGCATGGGAACACTCGTATGCGCAAACCCATTTTTTCTCCCTTCGTTTTGAGCCAATTTGAATAAAAATATATTAATGTGCCTATACACAAAAACGGATTGTCCATTCAAGCCACGATATTTACAGGTGAGACCAGACACCCTGGTGGAGATATGGAAGGGTGGCCAAGCGTCTAAGGAGCTGGCTAAAGTCACAGGCCTTGGATACTATGCTGTCTTGTCGTCTTGCTGGTATCTTAATCGTATATCCTATGGTGGTGACTGGCAAAAACGCTACCTGTGTGACCCTCACAATTTTAAAGGTATGAACCATTATGGTGCCATGAGATGTGAACCGTTCCTTAAGTTTTCCTAGTAAGACCAGTCGAGCATACCAATTGTAATGCAGTGAAGATGGGAAGGATCCCAATTAAGGTGTATTAAATAGAAACACACGGTTCAGGTGCTCATCCTAGCAGGGCTAGGGTTGTGTATTCACAGTACTTTGCATTGCGATTTGCAACCTATATGTAGTAGCATATAAAGTGTCGTATATGTGGAACACCAAATTTAGAATGGTATATTTAGCTGTATATTGCTTTTTTTTCTCGTAATGTCAGTTTTTGAACTGCAAATAATGTTAAAACCAAAGGGGATTTACAGCTCTAAATCACCAGAATTTTGCACATTCAGAATTTATACACATGACTAATTGTCCTGTCACTGGCAACTTTGTTCTTTCAACTGAATATAAGACGCAACACGGAATTCTCTCCCGCTACAGGTATGAATTCCCATTGAATTGTACGTTGTACGTTATAGCTATATTGCAAGCCACAGACAACAACACTGAAACATTTTATCAATCCAAATTTATACTTCTTTTAATCAAAATTTTTCAAAGTTTTAAAAACTTAATTAATATAACTTGAAAAAATGTGCAGTAATTACAATGCAAAATACATGCATGGTAGACTTAAATGCATTCCGTTACATAGACACCCGAGCTTTCCATTGTTTCCCATCCATATATTTGGTAAATCACTATTGACAACTCCCATGCAATATTCTTATAAGTATAAAAAGATGACAGAGACTCCAGCGCGGGTGTTAATAAGCGTTCACAAACGCACGTATCATGTTCACAGACACATGTACTATGTTTTTAGAATAGGGTCGGATTCATGAACTTTTTTGTTTTGAATAATTGCTCAAAAACAATCAGCCGCAGTAAACAGTTTCCCAACATTTTGAAGATGTTCCCAGGATGGACCCTGTCATAAACATTGTCGCTCATTTAAAGCGTTTTCATAGCTCTGTCTAAGCTTGTCCCTGGTGAAACCCACTATGGTATATCCTTGGTGATGCTTATGCAGGAGAAAGGGTCAGTCATTTATCGTGTATCTCAGCAACAACAAAAAACTGATTGTCCAAAGTCAGACACTTGACAAGAAGAGAACTTTTCTACACTGAAGTTGTACATAAAATCCCCCAAATAACGCATTAAATGTGATCAAAATAATCCATTAAAGCCAAAGATACAGACCAGCATGTATTTTATCCAATTTAGATATTTAATCAGAAATTAAAATGGCGGACCGACCAATGTCCATCAAAATCCATCTTTCAAAATTCAAGATATGAAGGAAAGTCACTGGAAAGTACAAATTAGGTACATATAAGTACAATCATGGCCGACAATTATGTACACATTGGTATAACCATAACAAAAAATACAAACAAACGAAAATAGTTGCTGTAAATGTGGACTTGTGTTTGAACTTTTTTTTTTTTTTTTTTTTTTGCTGAAACGCAGGCACCAACTTACGGAAGCCATACAGGGGACATGAAAAAAAAGACTTTTTTTAAAAGTCGAATATTCAAGATAAAAGTCGCACCGACTGAATGTCTAACAGCAAGTTTTTAATTGGATCGGTAATTTTGTCGCATGCCATGCAATGTTAGGGTCTTATATACGATTAATAATGACACCAGTAACAGATTTTAAATAAACTGTTTATTGTACAAATATTCCAATTGCTCAAGTCTATTACTAAAACCGCAATGCCCCATGCTAATATTATTGCATCAAGGCACTTTCAACCATACATATTGTGCAAGATTATTGTGGAGCCTATGCTCATTGCAGGCACAGCTGCACAAAAGGCACGAGTGATGGGAGGCGAGGCGTGCATGTGGGGAGAATATGTGGACAGCACCAATGTTATTTCTAGGCTATGGTAAGGGCATGTTAGTGACTCACTTTCTACCAAGCAAATGAGAATTATATGTCGAAACTGCTCATGAAAAACAACTTAATTAAAATACTCAACAAGCCCAAACCACAGCATTCCATTAATACAGATTGCCAATGCCAAACTAATTACGTAGGAGATACAATATCAGACCAGATTTTAAAAATGATTTCCTCTAGAAAAATGCATGATGCAAATTACCATGGAAGTTATAGAAAGTTCAGTTGATGAACTAGTATCAATAATGAACTTATGAAAAGCTTCACATATTTGAATATTTTGGGAATTTGACAGCTCATTACTACCATAAAGGAATATCTCAACTAGTCTATAGCTACCAATATGAATAATAAGATTAGGGCTAACCCCTGGGGCAATTATATGGATAACAGTTTGGAACAAAATGTGTCTCTGAACAGTGTAATTTGGGCAGTAAAGAAGAAAACTTGCATTATATCTTCAATCGGATAAGAGCAGGCACAAGATGGGTTTGGAAGGATGTTGACTTTGTACAGGTCATAGTTTAATTTGGACTATCCCAGACGTAACTGAGTGTGGCAGATGTTGGCAAATCTATCATCATGAAGGTAGAGGTCGGGGCCGTTATCAGTGGCCAGAAGAGAGTTTTTATTTTGGACCTAAATATTTGCAGGGAAACCGAATCTCTGATATCAGATGGAAGGTTATTCCACTGTTTAATGGCATCTGGAAGAAATGAGTTCTCATGGCGCAATGTTCTACATCTAATGGGGCGGATAGGCTCTGAATGGTGAAAAGGAAAGGGGGAACTAGATTAGAGAGGTATAAAGGGGTCAAGTTTTGGTACATTTCATTAAAGAGGACAAGCTTAAAGTATTTACGTCTGTCTGCAAGGGTTGACCACCCTAGCTCACGTAGTAAGTCAATATGAAACGTGTGTTTCAAGGCACCAGTTCATATCTTGGCAGCGTTATATTGAACCGATTCAAGGCGATCAGACAGCACCTTACCACAGTTGTCGAATAATACACAACCGTACTCAAGTGTGGGGCGGATCATTGAACAATAAAGTTTAACCAGAGATTTGTGGGGTAGTTTGTACTTAAACCTTCTGAGTAATGAAATTCTTTGACTAGCTTTATTACAAATATGTGTGACATGGGCATGGCAGGAAAGGCCATGACTCAGGGTGATTCCTAGATGTATATGATTATCAGTGTTAGGTATCGTAGATCCATCTAAAAACACATGTGAGTGAAGGGGTTTCAAGCGTTTTGCAGAAAAATTGACAGATAATGATTTGAGGGCAGTGAAGATTACTCTCCAGAGTCTCCCTCAGTGGTGTGTTAGAGACAGATAGGTATTCAGATGGAATGATGAGTCGACAGGGTTGTTTACAATTTCAAGTATGCCTGTATCGTCAGCGAATAGCCTGACGTCTCATGTGAGATTGTCAACTAGATCATTTAAATGTACCAAGAGGAAGAGAGGGCCCAGGATAGAACCCTAGGCTCCCTCGATAGGTAACCAGGTGGAAGACTGACCATGAATAGTAACTCTTTGCAAGCGATTTGAAAGGTAGTTTTCAATCCAGGTAACAAGATGATCGGATAGGCCAAGTTGCTTAAGTTTAAAGAGAAGTCCATGGTGCCACACCTTGTCGAGGGCCTTTGAGACGTCAAGAAACACCATCCTGGCCTCTTTGGATAGTTTAAGGCCATTGTAGATGTTATTAAGAATGTAAACAAGTTGGTTGACTGTGGAGTCGTTTGCTTTAAAACCTGAATTATGTTGTTTTTGTCATTAGGGGATCGTTTACTGTAAAATATTCGTAAAAGGCATTAAAAACTAATCGTTGAAACACTTTTGAAACATCACACAGCCATACCGTTGCTGCAGCTACAAAGGCAGGTAGAGTATAACTTGACAGACAATATAAAATTAACTTTTTCAGGTGAATATACACATACGAATTTTGAACAGAATGAGTGTAGAAGTACAGCATCTTCTTTAAAGCTATCTTTACCTTCGGATATTAAATTTCCAATAATTTTTTCATTGGCCTGGAAAGGGTGATCTGTGAACGTACAATGTTAAAATGTAGGTGGGAGCTGGAATGACGTTTCAACTGTATCAATTCTACTTTTTGAAGATATCGGAGTTTTAAAATTGCAACTGCCCTAATTAGCGTTATGAAAGTATCAGGTCTACTCTTCAATATCCGCTGGATGAGGAATGGCCAGTGATATTATGTGTGTTTGTGTGTGTTAAAATTAATGGCATAGCTAATGTAGATTTTCCGGCAAGAGAAACACAGGGTACAAACACAGCAAATATGTTCATCAAAATCATTTTCACAAGAGGTTACATGCTCATTGAGACCAGTTTTTTTCTGGCCCAGCAGTAAATCTGTGGTGCACGTGTAAGGCACATGGCACAAGTGACATTCCGTCGTGTTACGCGTGGGGTACTTTCAATAATTTGCAGTCTAATCATCCTTTCACTAAGTAGCATATGATGGAGTTACTAGCCATGATCATAGGAAATACTATGAAGCAAGAAACCCCCAAGGATTTCTGTCATAAAAGGTCAATACATTATTGAATATCATATCTTGTGCTTTTTCATCGGAAATGTGAATACCATGAAAAGTATACTGAAGTACCCTGAAAAGATATCGTATTTCAGTGCCTCATCTTTTAACCCATGCGAAGCACAAAGTAATATAAATGCTGATTATTACAGGCCCAGGGCTAGTGCTGTTGCTGAGAGACTTTGGTCACCTTCGACTGTCACTGACGTCAATGCTGCCTCCCCTCGCTTCAAGGAGCACCGATGTCGCATGATCAGGTCTGTATTAGAACAAGAAACAACTAATAGATGCATTATACAAAGCGGGTATGCTGCAGTCTCAGTGTACAAAAGAGAATTGTAACACCACCTATAATAGTGTCGATGACAAGATAATGGTGACATCAAACTTGTTCTGTTGATAATTAAATCGTTGTACTGTCCAATCACGTCCATGGATGAGTTTTCACCTGCTGCAGACAAACATCGCTTATTATTATTATTATTATTATTATTATTATTATTATTATTATTATTATTATTATTATTATTATTATTATTATTATTATTATTATTATTATTATTATTATTATTATTATTATTATTATTATTCAAACTGGCAACTCCGTGCTTCATAATTGTAGCACTTGATCGGCATTGTTCTATGATTCTTTGGCCTTTCAAAAACGAAAGTCATATCTTTTTTAATGTCTTTTTATCTGAAAAGACACATAGATCTCCTTCACGTAGATTACACTTGAATGCAATTAGTAAATGTTCGAGTGAAAACGGGACGGCAGACATGGGGCAGTCTTTTTCGGCAATACATTCACATTTTGAGACATCTAGTTTTGTTTACTTCATTACCACTCCCCGGGTACCATGATGATTTATAGTGTCCACACAATTTGCTTCAAGACGACTTATATTGACTCACTTTATCTTTCAATAACATCAATAGCATGCATCAATTAAAATGTTTCAGGGCTATTCTAAAATTTGTTTTTGTAAAGTTTAATCTTCCAACATAGGCAGATTTCAGCTTCTTGATATATTTCAGGGAAACTCGGGCAGATACGTTCTTTTCACACTGTGTTGATAATTATTAGCTTCAACTCACGCCTATTTATTTACCAACAGAGATACAGACATTACGCTAATTGTTTGGTGTCGTTAGTTCTCTGACGTTTCCCCATCTGAAAGTAATGGTGGCAAGAGTGCTCATTTTTTTTTTATTCGTCTCACCCCCTTCTTTTGGATTGAACATCCACCGTGACAGCAAAAGAAAAGACAACTCTTTATTTTCCGCAATCCCCCTCGGCTGCTAGATGGTGATTCTACTGGGAAGGGCGTAAGACCTCTATACAAGCGACATATGTGCTTCATCGCTGTGGTGGCCAAGCTGGGCAAGGAGATAACTGCTCTGAAGTTTTAGGGGGTTGGCTTGAGCGACCCCTTTTGTCTTGGGTTTTCCGGGGGAAATGCCAAAGTTTCCTGAAAACTTCATTGCGCCTGCCACTGCTGAAGTCTCATTCTACAGTATCGTTCTACAGTTTCTTGTCACGCCAAACATCACATGATCCCATCATGACATTCCATTGACATCGAGGTCACACAAATATACTTTTCGTCACGGTTAATCCCCCAGCTCACGTTTGCCGGACGTTACTTGCTTTAACTATACTACTGAGCATGAACCCAAAAAAGGCAGTTGGAACAGACGAAATCCATCCTCGGGTGCTGAAAAAAACTGCTGAAATTTTATACCCTCCACTTTTTTCAAATATTCAGACTTTCACTAGACAAGGGAATTCTACCAAATGTATGGAAACACGCTAATGTATCACCTATCTTTAAAAGGGGAATTTGAGCAGAGGCTGGAAGTTACAGGCCGGTTAGTTTAACTTCTCAAGCTTGCAAAGTATTAGAAAAGATAATCAGACAAAGGATGGTAGAGCATATAGAAAGAAATAATTTGCTATGTGATGAGCAACATGGTTTTAGAAACAGCAGGTCTTGCCTTACCAATTTGCTATCAACCCTAGAAGAATGGACTAAGTTCTATGAAGAGGGTAAACCATTCGATATTCTGTATTTAGATTTTAGAAAAGGTTTTGATACTGTACCACATGCAAGGTTGATTTACAAGCTCCAGAAATATGGGTTTCGAGATAATTTATTAACATGGGTTGACGATTTCCTGAGGGACAGAAAACAATGTGTAGTGGTTAATGGTGTCAAATCCAAATGGGCAAAAGTGACCAGTGGTGTGCCCCAAGGATCCGTCCTTAGACCAGTGCTTTTTATTTTGTATATTAACGATATACCAGCTTCTATTAACACCAAATGTAAGATTTTCACTGACGACACAAAGCTGTACCATCCAGTTCTCTCACTTTTAGACCGTCTTTTTATACAAGATGATGTGACAAAATTGTTATCGTGGTCAGAGGAGTGGCTTTTGGGTTTTAATAAGGATAAATGTAAGGTCATGCATGTAGGTAAAAACAATCCTCATGTGGAATATACTATGAATGATGAGGTTTTAGGCACAGTGAAAGAGGAGAAAGACCTAGGAGTTTTGATATCAGATACTTTAATATTCTCTAGCCATATTGGTAAAATAGCTGCAAAAGCTAATAGTGTTTTGGGCATTATAAGAAGAACCTTTTCATATTTCTCGAAAGAGTCATTCTTAATATTGTATAAAGCATATGTAAGACCATAGTTAGAGTATTGTGTACAGGGCCTGAACACCTTACCTCAAACTGGGTAAGACCATTTTGGAAAAGGTACAAAGAAGGGCCACAAAACTGGTCCCTGAAATTGCAAACTTACCATACATGGAGAGGCTGAGGGAACTTAAGATTACCACCTTGGAAGGAAGACGGGATAGCGGGGATTTAATTGAAGTGTATAAGATAATAGATGGATTAGAAGCAATTGGTCATAATGAGTTTTTTTCAATTTAGAAATTACCCAGGTTTAAGGGGACATCCTTATACATTGGAGGTCAAGAGATGTAAATACGACATCAGGAAATATTTCTTTAGTAATAGGGTAATATGTTTATGGAATAGCTTACCTGGCCATATTGTGTCAACCTCAAATGTAAACTCTTTCAAAACCTGTATGACAATTATTACTTTGGTATGTAAACAGCTGGCTAGATTATATGTATCTCTTGTATAATTAAATACGCATAGTTTTTTGTTATCTATTTGTCACTTTCGAGGTGTGCTGTATGTACATGTATGTACAATATTCTAGCACTAATAAATGAACTATGAACTATAGGCTCTGTGAAAGCACGTTACGTCCGGCGAGGACGATTGCCCGTGCTTTTCGTCACCCCAAACATGCTTCACACCTCTATGACGTAAGTATGAATATTAAGTAGCGTCACTTTCTCTGCAACCCCTACAAAGCCATAGCGTGTCTCGGCAGTCATCAGCGAACCAGTCTCTGCATCACTCGCAGATTTTGAAGTGAGAAACTTCCTGTGATACTTCTACATTATTCATTTTTGAAGTTTGCCTGCTAATCTCCACGACCCCTTGTTTTTTTTAAACAAGACCTGTTTCATGTGTCACAATTTGGTCATCCCATAGGGTGTCGCTGCAGTCGCTTTCGCGCTTTTTTTAAATGTGCGTCAGTGCACAGCACTTTTAATTACCTAAATTTGCAAATGACCCTGCTTCCGAATTTAGAAATGGCATCCGCCAAAAAGTGTGACAGATACCATATTCAGGGAACACCAAACCGTAAATATTTGCACATGTACATGTCCATTAACATGCACCTGCAAATATTTTCATCTGCTATTGGCAAACTGTGTTACAGCCACAGTGATCCTTATTCTACTTCATACGAAATTTTGGTTGATGATATTCTGTTGCAGGAGAGGTATCAACGCCGAACCACAGACTGGACCCGGTTATTGTCCTTACGAGTACAGGCCCCGGTAAAAAGATCTACAGGCAATGCAGCTTAAAACAAACTGTGCAATGAACAGGATTATTATGTTGATAAGATCATACACAAACGTACAGAAAGGAAAAAAATGAAAAAGAAGTGAGTGTGCTGCCCGGGACAGCAGACTGCATGATCCCGTGACTTGAATGTGCGACATGAGTGCATGCAGACCATTGGCCTTCTTGCCTGAGAACGCTCATCCGTAAGTCACGTCTGGGGGTCATGAGGAATGCTCTCACAGGTATGCATGCGGAATTAATTTCACTTAAATTCTATATCCGTGGAACGATTGTTTCGCGTTATTTACTATTTCAACCAAAATATATTCTTGCTATTGAGACGAATACGTTCAAACCGCTAATTCTGTCGTGGAAGACTTTATACGTTGGCCCTACTTCGCCCAGAACCGCTATTCTTACAACGCGGAGAAAAAACATGTGAGTGGTCTGGCTTGATTTACATTGGGCATATTTGGAGGGCGTGTGTGCAGATTTGCATTGCAACAATCCAAGTTCCTGTCTTAAAATGAGAGGTGTGTCGCCAGTGATGCCTGCGCCGAGACATGCTGATTGTCGTTAATTTCTCGTGTGCTTACAGCAGGCCATTTAAACCCCATATGCATCTCATTACTAGAGGCACTGCGTGACCATTTCTTTGTTTTATCCTGGCCGTATCTCAGTTCCAGGCCAACTTTTCCTAATTGTGCACTGGACCGTAAACTTGGCTTTCATGGCTACGTTACGCAACTTCGTAATTATGCATCATATTTGCCACAGAAGTTCATTTTCTTAACACAGTATGTTAAACCAATAGGACCCCTCACTTTTTTTCTTCAGAGTATATTCCATGGCTTCACACTCTCTTTTGATGGAGGTACACAATGTTGTGGAATAACCTGGACCAGATTGGCATGGCTATCCTCAACTGGACCCAAAAATGCATATGGAATAAAACCTTAACGTTTTATAAACATTCTAATGCATGCCCTTTCAAAAACTGTTGTGTGTTTTTTTTGATCTGGAAGGCGAAAGCATGACTGAACAAAAAAAAAACACCTTTTCCCCCTTTTTTCCGAAACCATTTACTCAATGAGTAATTGCACCGACTCAAGCTTCAAAATGGAAGTGAACAAGTTGCGTCAAAATTTGGCAGCTGAGACATTCTTACCGCCGACATTTACCACAGCCAGAAACTTCACCATGACCCATTCAACAACAATTTTAAGCCAAAAAATAGCGAAAACTACTGCATGGTAGATTTTGAATCCTTTTCAATCGAGGTGTTCTTTATGCAGTAGAATCACACATTTTTAGGGGGAATAGATATTATGTATGACAAAAAAAATGATGTTTTGCAAGTCAAATTTGATATGGGAAAGTCAGAGGACCTTCCGATTGCTACATTATAAAGCAATGGGCTTTGAACCTAAAGATATTGTAATCCAATGCCATCTTAAATGGGCCAAAATTGCAATGCCAATTTAACACGCTTGAAACATAATAATTAATTCTCTGATTACTTCACATACATGTATTTAGATTTGTAGATGATACCAATTATGCAAGCATCCCATGTGCTATAAGTGCAACGCCATCTGCTTACACTAGTCCGGACATTTTTACGCCTTTAAATAAGACCCCAGATCTTTCTCATTGAACTTGTGAACCAAATGTGAAATCACGAGTGAAATCGAGTGCGCTATAAAATTCAGCCTTGCCTAACGCAGTGACGTGATTGAAATCAGGAAAATTGATAGATTGATTGATGGATGATGAAAGGATGGATGGATGAATTTTATTTGATTGTAAAAAAATACATTTCAAGTAACTAAATAATAACTGATGGACGTTTTAGAACCCATGATAGCACCAGAAGCCATAAGTTTGTTTCCACGGTGGTCCTGTATATAAAAATATATAATTTACCTTTTGGAAAACGTAGACATACAGCTTTAAACTTTAAAATTAAGCAATAGATGAAATCTAAGCATAAAGTAAAATTATAATAGAAAATTATCAAATTATACCATATGTAAAATATCATAGATTCTAATTCATATAAATCTTAAAATTGCATTAGTGACAGACTATTTGAATGAGTAATGGACCACAATCTGACACGTGCCCCAATCTCTATCACATAGCTCTTAACCCAACTGAATTCACTTATATTGGAATGAAGACAGGGTATATTACATTAATAATAAAGCAATATAATGGTTTCAAAAGTGTGTTGGAAAAATTCAAAAGGTCCGAAAAAATACTGTTATGTAGACGACTGTAGACCATTACTGAGCCACCATGCCTCTCTTTGGACACTGTTCGTTGTTTTAGAAACAACAAACACTTGTTAACAGTGTAAAGGATACATGCGTATGATTAGAGTGTATATATTTCATACCAAGACCTCGCTTTTATGATTTAGTCTTTTAATTTTGTTAATTGTGTTGTGATTTTGTGCATGAAATCAATCAATCGTGACAATTTTATCCATGTTATCAAGGATGTGACACTTGGTAACTCATAGTATATCAGTCTCACACCATTCATTAAATTTAAAAATTGTCCGTTTCTGATTTCTGAAAACTACTGCCGCGGAATATAGTGAACATTAAAGTCATCAACTTCCCAGAAATTAAATATTTCGCAAATGCCATCCAAACACGTTGTAAGCGCATTTATAGTTTGAGATACTTCTCGCAGATGAGAGTGTACAGACCCACCTCGTGCAAGATGAATAGTACGAAATAAAGGAAAGCACACATACGAAATTTGTATTTTGTGAAAAGTGCCGCCCTTCTTCCGCGCTTTTTTCAACTAATCTATTTTGTATATCATTAAATGAGTATAGCTTTATGTGTTTGGTGTGACGTACCAGTGGTTATTTGCAAATAGAAGGGCCGAGAGATTTCCCCCCCCCCCTTGTCTCCCTTCTTTTGTTGTTGATAACATTTCTGAAGTGTAGGTTTTGACACATGACTTAGAGTTCAAGTGCGTATTTCATATTACACACTAAACTTTGCCATTTGTACCATTATTGACCAGTTTAATCTACAGTGCATATCCCTTCACATTGTACAAAGCCTTGCCATAATCACTGAATACACAGTGTGTTTTCTGTTCTTTTGACCTGTAAAAGTGTAGTACTACTCTTAAGATTTGAGATGCAACTTTTTTTCTAGAGTGTTGAAGCGTGGAGGAAAGGCTTTTTGCTGTGGAGCTGAGTAACCGTTTATTGAGATAAGAAGAACAATGCCGCAAACAGTTTGCTTGCAAAACTTAGTAGTGCTTGGTTCCTGAAGTTGTTATCATTTAGGGCACCTTCGTGCTCGCATAATGACTGAACGATTCCACATCCAAATCAATAGGAATGTTACTGTTGTTGAGTATTGGAATATTTTAGGTAACTGTTGATAACATTGTAGCAGATATCCTAATATATTCAGATTCTATGTACCATCAAGACCACAACCCATGTTCTTTTACGCTTCGCAATTGCATGTAAAACGCCCACAAATGTAAAGCGTTCTTTGTTATCTTCTACTGGAATTTCAGAGTTGGAGGTTAGATTACGTGCAAAACTTACACGGTTAAAATTTTTCACTAATGAGTTATTTCCCCTTAACATCCCACTTTTTTTCACCACAATTAAAACGCTTCTTCAATAATGGGGTTGCATGCTGGGAGCTAAGGCACTGGACAGCTGCTCGCACAGTATACAAAGATTCACAAGTTTTGAAGTGGAAGGAGGCAGAATTCATTTCTGAAAAGTGGTGGAATCAAGAGGTGAAGGTACAGAGACTTGACAGAGATACTCATTTTAAACAGGTTTATCCAAATTTGAAGTTTGTTACCAACTGAAGTTTTGAATAGGACAAAAATGAGCCAAGAAGAAGGTGATGTAATACCTCGAGACCAAGGAGGTTAAGTGAGCAGAGTACAGGCTGAAGCCACTCCTGTTTTCTTTGTCCAAGGGACTTCACTAGGCAAGGGAGTGAAACTGCAAAATGAAAAGGTGTACCTTGCTGTAGCAGAAGTCATACCAGCCCAATTGATCACAGGGGTGCAAAGAGCAGGAGGACTTTGGAGGATATACACGTAAAACTCAACAGTGAAGGCCAAGCTTTTAACAACTGGACTGTCAATCAATGACAGAAGGGTGGAACTCAGTGATTCAAGTGATATTTATAACATGTCAAGTGACCATTATGCCACATAATCAACGAGGTTGAAGACCGAATAGATTGTAATGGCATAATGGTCATTGTGACATGTTATAAATGACTAGTAACAAAGGTGATAGGAACTGACCAAGATATTCCTTGGTGCACGACATTTTTCCCCTGCCTTTTGTGCATGGTGTACTTTGCCACTTACGTAAGTTGTCACATGCACAGTCAAGTTTGACTGCTTGCTCATGGATTTTCCACTTACCAATTTAGCAGTAGGAAGAGCAGGTGGTGGAAGCCAAAATGACTGATTTAAGTGAGTTGGGCAGTATTCCCACTCAACAGTTAATTTTTTCAGAGGAGTACGTGTCCTGATGTTGGAAGTGCATGCTATAAGAAACCTATTGCAGGGGGAAAAAGCAATACATTTTTTAATTTAAGTCACTTATTGTTTTCAGGGTTCATGCCTGGCATGGACACCGATTAAGTGTTGTAAATTGAGCCATGTACACCAACTTACATTATGCCGACAGTGATATCATGCTAAATATGACAGATGACTTGGAAAGTTCTAGGAATACACGTTTGTATTATTCCAAGTCCTGTGGTCATCTGCACAGATCCTGCTGGAACAATACCGTAGTTTGGTCTGTTCAGGGGAAGGCGTCAAGAACATCTGTTTTTACAGCACACTACCTGTAGATCATGCTGCATTGCACTACACTAGTAATACTATTGTGTGAAAAGTGTCATTAAGTGACACAATCAACACTTTTTCTGGCTCCCTATTGGTCCATTCCTACCACCCATGTTACAAATCCTTTTAGACCCCAAAGGGAAAATCTGTGATTGCTCATACACAACGTTCCATTGTCTGTCAGTGATACTGTAATCTTGAACAGACTGACAAAAGCAGGACTGGAAGTGACCTCTCCCATTGAAAGGGTAAAACTACGAGTAGCAGGGAGGCTGACAGATTGTGAAACTGGTAGACGCATTGTGTTTCTGCGACAGCTGAGCAAAGACATTCCAAACAAAATACAGTGTGGGAGATATACAGGCTCTGTGTTTTGCAGGAGCCAGCATTATAATCAAAATGAGATAAAGATCTGTAATAAATGCCTAAAGGAGGGCCATGAGAAATCTGAATGTCCCAATGAATGGGTTTGTGCTTATTGTAAACAACCAGGACATAAAAAAATCTTCCTGTCCCCAAGAGGAACGCAGCAAAACACCGGAAAGTGAGGATTCACACAGCACAAATATCAGTTCATCAGTGCAGCAGATTGCAGCTGTACTTGCTGAAGTAAGGATAGGAGACACACCCCTGGAAGAGGTTACTGCAATGCCTCCAGAGTCCAGTGGTACAAGGACAAACAGGGACGTAAACAACGACAGGGAGTGAAATCAAAGCCAAAACTTCAAGAAACAAAGAAAGTAGCAGGCTCTCGTAGGAAAAGACGTAAAACACAAGTAGAAAAGCAATCATAGAAAATAACAAAGCACTTGGACTCACATCCACAGTTAAAAGAAAGAAGGATAACTCGCAGTACAAACAAACGAAAACACAAGGACAATGACGACTATAGAGACAGATCAAAATCTGACTCTGACACTGGAGAGTTCGAGAAAGATACTGGAGAGTATGAAAGCGATCAGGACAGTGAGTGATGCAGATACTTAAGAACTTTATAAAATAGAGATGTAACTTCATTTGTAAACAAAGTTATGGACTTATCTGTGGATACATGTAGGGCTAAGATACGCCCTACATACACAACGTTGAAAAGGATAATTCAATAATAATACATATCAACAATATTTACTTTGAAGTAACTGACTTCTGATTCTTTGAGTAATATGAATAACTCTGTTCTAAATGAGAATTTAATTTCCTTGAATGCACGTAGATGCATTAATAAAAACAAAAAAGATACTATAAGACAATGGTTTAGGCAACAAAAAGCCAACATTATTTTTCTTCAAGAGACTCATTTTACTGAAGACATTTCTTATTATATTAACACAGAATGGAAACATATATCAATTCATCCATTTGGAGATACCCATAGTAGATGTGTCTCAATACTGAAAAGCGATATGTTTAAAGTTGAGGTAATAGATCTGTATGAACAAGAAGACCGTGCCTTGTTAATTGATATGAAAATGCAAAACAAATATTTCAGTTTTGTGAATATATATGGGCCCAATGTAGCTCATGATAAAAAGGTATTTTATAAAAGACTATGGCAGTGGATAAAAGAAAAACAAATGGGAATGTTGGTTATAGGTGGCGATATGAATGAAGTTATTGATGTGAAGCTGGACCGGAGAAGTGGTTCTAGAAATAGTCAAAACAAAGGTAACAAAACAAATTCAAAGGTCTTGTGTAAAAATCTAAATATTACAGATGTATGGAGGTTAAAGCATCCTTACACCTTACGATACACTTGGAGACCAAAAAGTCGAAGTGGAGAAATAACTTCAAGTAGACTTGATTACTGGGCATTAGACACATCTGCTGTGTTATTTTAGATTGGTGTGGCATCAGACCAGCTGTGAAAACAGATCACATGGGTGTGTTGCTCAAGAAAAAGTACCACTGGAAGAGCGTGGGCCAGGTTAATGGAAGCTGAACGCAAAGTTACCAGATGATGAAGTGTATAAAGAACAAGTTAAAATTATTGTACAAAATTTTGTTGAATCTCGAAAAAGTGAAATCTTGGATTACAGAACTATGTGGGATATGTGCAAAAAGAAGATTTGAGATTTTTCTGTTTCCCACTCAAAGCAAAAGGCAAGAAAACAGAAGAAGGAAATGGAAAGTGTAGAAACTGAATTGTTATAAATACAAAAAGTTTTAGATTTAAGTGTTGAAGATGATGGGGATTTAAGAGAACAAAAAGAAACTCTCCAAGAGAAATGCGAAGAATATTATAGTAGTAAAGCTATAGGTGCTTGTACAAGATCAAGATCTCATTGGATCAAGAGGGGTAAAAAGTCAACAATTTTGTTTAAAGTTTGGAAAAAACAAGGCAAAATAAAAAACATATGAAAAGGTTAAAAGGTCATGATTGTCAAATCATTACACAACCAGACCAGATAATAAAAGAAGTAAATTTCTGCACAAAGCTTTACACTTCAACTAACCCAAGTCCTGAATAAAAATTGGCAACTATTTAGAAAACACTGTCTTGGGAAAGAAACTCCAGACAATGAAACAGCATGTGTAGGATTATTAACTGAACTTGAATGCACAAATGTAGTTTATAGATTGAAGAAAAGCAAATCACCTGGACTTGATGGCTTGTGCAATGAGTTTAAAAATGATTAAAACTAGTTTTCTAAACCTTGATCAGCACAGATGAATCGGGATATATAAAAAAAAAAAAAAGATATATAGGGTTTAGTATAAGACTTATTGAAGACATTATTGGTTATTCAGAAAATTTAGAAATTGATTCGGCTGTATTATTTTTGGATTTCAAGAAAGCTTTAGGTATGGTGGAATGGACATTTATGTTTTCAACATTAAAATATGTGGGATTTGATGATTCTTTCCTGAAGTAGTTCAGTACACTTTATACAAATATTACGTGCAGTGATTCAAATAATGGCTGAGTGTCAAAACCCATCAAAATGTCCACTTGCATAAGACAAGGATGTCGTTTATATGCGCTTCTGTTCATCATAGTTGTCGAAATACTTGCTGTAAATATTAGGGGGAACAAAATAACAGGAATCAAGCTTCCAAATGGGGATAGCGTAACAATATCGCAATATGCAGATGACACCACTCTGTTTATTAAAGGGGAACAATCAATCAAAGACACATTAAAAATCTGTTGACA